>JAYDZG010000010.1:20422896-20435368 GCA_034509265.1 Microcambeva bendego
CTGCCGTGATGAAGAGGTCATCAGTGTTATTCACGTTGTGTGTGTCTGTGTGTCTGTGTGTGTGTGTGTGTGTGTGTGTGTGTGTGTGTGTGTGTGTGTGATGGACTTGCGACTTGTCAGTGAGTGGTTCAACAATGCTGATGAGCATAATAAATACCATATTTCACATATATTTAAAACATTTACTGGAGTTTTACACGTATTTGTATAGTTTCTGATAAGTTTTAGCTTTGCACTCTGGATTTGGTGTCGAACAATCACTGTAACTCAGAATCTAGTTATTAATGTAAAACTTTAGTTTTTCTTTCCTTCTTTTCAACGTGTTACATATTTTACAGTAATGGAATGTCTCTACATGCAACCATCAAATGACATCCAGCCTGAATACAAAGACACAAGAACTTGTAGTGATGTTAGGTTGCTGTCATGCAGCGTCTCTTGTCTAATCACTCAGGTTTGATGATGGTAGGTGCTGTGTCCAGTGAAAGCTGTAATGAACTTGTTACCTTCTCACTCTACCTTTTAGTTGTTTCAATAATTCAGGTGGAGTCTAAGGCTACTCTCCAACAAACTGACATTTTGACAAGTATTCAACATTTTTCTACAATTTATGTGGCTTTATCCCCAAGGTGATTCTAACAAACAGTGAGACTATCATGCCAACAATGCTGCTTCTGATAGATGTGATGGGAATCTTGCACCAAAAATGTCTCACTACAGACTTCCTCCAAAAGTTTCCTTGAGCTGTTTTGGCATTTCACAAACCAAGTTACCTGCAAGTGTTAAATTTTCAAGCCAGTCTTTAAGGTTAATAAGCTCACATGAACAGTTCAAAAGATTGTCGTTAAGTTTGTATTTCAACAATGTTCTTCAAATGCTTAACAGGGGCTGGTACAGGATTCTGTAAAGTAGCTTGCTACATAAAGTTTGTAGAAAAATTAGAGTTGAAAAGTAAAATACCAGATGAAGAAATTTAAAAAAGTTTTAAACTAAAATAAAATTAAATAAGGGCTTAGGAAGATTAATATTTTCAAAAAATGTATTTGTTTCTATGACACAGTCATTTATTTATTTATTTTAATAAATTATCAGATAACTAGATGGACAGTGTAGAATAATAAGTGAACTTGTTATACAGCACATTTAAGTTTTATTAATGTGTGAGAGAAATGTAAAGAAGTGTAGTACCAGAGTTTGTCCACACGAGGCCAAACTGCATTTTTTAGACCATTCAACAGTCAATGTTCAGTCTGTCCAAGAGCCACCCTGGAACACTTCAGTGCAAAACAAGAAATGTACGTTTGACATCACTGAACTCTAGTTTGTGGAATAATTTACTTATTTGTTGTTTCTGGAAAATAAGAAGAAGTACGAATTGAAGCACCTTTTTAAAATACTTAATGCAAATCAGGAATACAACACAAACTTGGTACCACGTTGTGTTTTTTGTGAAACAAATGTTTTAAGCGGTTCCTTTTCACTGTGGGCCTGAGAGAAAGGCAGGAAGCCCTCCGGACAGGTCACCAGTCCATAGCGCAGACACACAGGAAACCCATGTGGACACAGGAACAACATGCAAATTCCACACATGCAACACAGAGACAGCATGCAAACTCCACACAGAAAATTCTTGGTGAAACACTTCTAAACAAATGTGTATTTTTTAATCGAAACAGACCTTGAATTGAACTAAAATTGCCATTTGGTATAAAGTACTGCAAACAAAAATCTCGTAGAAACTTAAGATGGCTTTCGGACATTAATAGTGTGCATGGTAGCGGAATGGTACAGATTTGGTTAAAACTGAGTTGAAGTCCTTTTTCCAAGAAGTTTTAAATAATTAAGCCTTGATTTTAGTTCCCAGTATTCATTCTGGTTGGGTTCTACATACATATCTGTTTGTTGTATCTCTGGATGCAAATATTGATGTAAAACATCAAAACGGGATAAATAAGGAGTAGTATCATGCTTGCATGGTAAACTAAGCCTACTGGATGTCTGATAGTGTCTTGCAAGAACATCTTGATAGGAAAACCTTTCATCTGGTAGAGCTGATTGACTGTTAATTGCACTGAATACTGTGCTTCCTGGTTGTTCATCTAATGTCGACACCAGCGTGTCACTCAGCTCATCAAAATCTTTGTATATTTCTTTCCCAGTATTGTAGGACTGGCTTTGTAAAAGCTCAGGAGAAACATATTCATATATGTGACCCTCTAAGTTCTTGGCTTCTGATTTGTCACGGGAGGATTGCATGTTTGCATCATTCTTTTTACATCGTTTTGTGGTGGGCATTGTGAACAGACTGGCAGCAATGAAAATGGATGCAATAAAAATAAGAAGCACAGACAGAATAAACACTGACAGAGGAATTACAGAATTCAGAGAGTCATAATCCTGTGCCATCTCCAAAGTGATGGTACTTCCAGCAACTGATTCCTCTGATGGCAGAATGTCAGAAGCATTGATATCTAACTTGTGTGAGCAGAGATCAGATAAATGGACAAGACGTAAATCCTCTCCTGACACTTGTGGAGGTGATTTGCAAATCACTCCATTTACTACACTTCCCACCCCGAGAGCCATCAACCATTTTTTCATTTCCAAATTGGAACAAGTGCAATCCCAAGGGTTCTCAAACAGATCAATTTGCACCAGTGATCTCAAGTCCTCCAGGACTCCATTTACTGGTAAGTTGTGAAATTGATTATTGCTTAGATTCAGTTGTTCCAAGGTCAGTTCTGCAAAGACCCCTATTGGTAACGTTTTAAGAAAGTTGTCGTTAAGAAATAGCAATTGAAGCCTGGGTAGTTGCTCGAAGGTTCCTGATTCTATCTGTTTTATGATATTGTACTCCAAGTACAGAAACTGAAGACTCTCTAGACCATAGAACATGGATGCAAACAGGTGTTCCAGAAAGTTTCCATTTAAATACAGCCGCCGTAATTTGTGTAGGTCTGCAAAAGCTTTTCTCTGAACAACAGATATATGATTATTACCCAAGTGAAGCAGATCCAAACTGGTACTGTTCAAGAAGTCAGAGCTGTACACTGTAGTAATTAAATTTCCAGTAAGGTAAATTTTTCTTGGATTTTGTGGTTTCGGATTCAGATCTGAGATGTGTTCAATTTTCCTATCTTGGCAGTTCACATTCAGTCCAAGAGCTGAAATTTGGAGATTGCAAGTGCACGCAGCTGGACAATTTGGAGAAACTGGGGATTTGGATTGGTATATCATGCTCTGTCCATAATTGTGTGGTTTGCTGAAAGAAACGCTCAAAGATGGTTTGATACGTAGCCTACCTAATTGTTGGCTACTTATTGTGGGTCGTGTCGAATGTACAATATTGGACATAAGTGCCATAGGTTTATGAAAAGCTTTAGCATTTGTTTCATAGTCTCTTACTGCTCTTTTTAAACAAAGTTCCTGTTTGGAGATCTGGAAAAGGTTACTTCCTTGAAGCTGTTTTGGCATTTCACAAACCAAGTCACCTGCAAGTGTTAAGTTTTCTAGCCAGTCTTTAAGGTTAATAAGCTCACATGAACAGTTCCAGGGATTGTCGTTAAGTTGTATTTCAACAATGTTCCTCAAATGTATTAAAAGGTTTTTGTACAAAAGAACTTTTAACTGGTTTCCTCTAAGGTCAAGATGTGTCAAAGGAACAAACTGGAACATGTTATTTGGTAAGAAAGACAATAAATTGTTGTTCAGAATCAGCACTTCTAGGTGTTGCAATCTGTTAAAGGTGTTTGGTTCAATGTTACTGATGTAATTGAAGTCAAGCCGAAGATAAACCAGACATTCGAGGCCAACAAACGTGTTGTTCATGAGTGCTCTGATTTCATTATTGTTTAAGTATAAGCGTTTTAGTCCGCTAAGTCTGTTGAAAGACCCTGGCTCAATTTCAGCTATGTTGTTATTTCCCAAATGCAAAATTTGAAGCCTTAAATAATGGGAAAAATCATCAGATGAGAGTTTTTTCAGCAGGCTCCCAGTAAGGAATAGATGAGACACAGTGATGTCCAATAATCCGACTTCAGAAAGACTTACGATCCCTTTATTTTCACAGTTTATTATCATAAATCCTTCTCTGTCCTCACAAAAGCACATCCCACCACAAATGCCCTTAGAAATCTCAAGGGTCTTGCCAACAGACCGAGATATGATAATGGACAACAGCACAGGTATCCAGATCGTCATGTTCAAGGAGGTAGACTTTTCCACCTAGAAACAAAAGGAGGAATATGAACAAATTAGTTTCAGCTCTGAAACCTACATCCATTTAAAGGCGACACTGTATGACAATGTTTCGTTTAATGTATATTTGATACTAAATGAATTATTTATCAAAAATGAAATTGAAAAAATCTACTGGACCAGAAACTAAGAGATAATATATCTCTTATAAATATCACACAAATACACACTAGCAAACCCTAGGGGGCAGTGAGCACACATGCCCGGTGCGGTGGGCAGCCCTAGCCACAGTGCCCAGTGAGCAGTTCGGGGCTGGGTGCTCAAGGGCACTTTAGTCGTGACATGCTGGTTCTGGGAATCGAACTGGCAACCTTCTGAACACATGCCCAGTTCTCTAACCACCAGGCATCGGTTGAGTATTTAAATCACAATGAGCTTTGAGATTGCCATGCAGAAAAAAATATCTGTCCAAAATTGGCACCAAAAAGCTTGGCAGCTTTATGTATGTATGTATGTATGTAAGTATGTAAGTATGTATGTATGTATGTATGTATGTACAAAGCAGGAGCCTCTTCTTCTTGCATGACAGCCTCTAAGTCCATGACTATCAAAGCCTTTCTGGCTTTGGACACATTCGTGGATGACATCTGAACATCCAGACACATTTCTCTCAGCATAGGATGACAACCTGGCTTTTATTCCTAACCATTTTTTCATGTAATTAGAAGCTCCAGATGCTTTGGGCATTGTAAATTCGGCATAATGGGTTTATGACGATCCTGTCAGTATCATAATGGATAATCTAAACGGAGATAAATAAAAACAACAGTGCTACAAAAATATGATCAACACCAGGATGATCATTGACTCATTATTGTTCTACTATTCTAGCACATTTAAAACAAACATTAAAGCAGAGAAATGCTAATCATTAAGATATAGAAGCTATAACAGAAGGACTAAAGCTTTTCAGGAAGGACGTTGACTTAGTGAGTTTGGGTTTTGTGTGTGTACTAAACGTGTTTCTAAAAATACTTATTACACTCTAATTAAAATGAGAAGTTTGGTTCACAATTTCAATAAAATACTCATTTGTTGGATTAACTGGTAAATAAATAAATGAAGAGAAATAGTGAGAGAGAAAGAGAGACAGAGAGAAATATTGGTGATGACAGGCGTGCAAATATCAGCGCGAATCTTCTTATTCTTGATCAATTATGGAGTGTTCTACTGTATTTGAGTGAATACTAGAAGGTTGTACTCACCGTCAAAAAAGGCAGAGAAGAGAAAATCATTCAGTAATAAATCTCAAATCATTGTATAGGATTCCACTTTAATGTGTTCATGTAACGAGGATGCTGACTAATGAGAGAATGAATGCTGCAGCGTTTCTTCGTCCTCTCTGCCAAGCTCCTTCCTTTCCTCTCTCACATCCTTCTCCGTCTTTTTAAATTCCTCGTTGTCCTTCAGTCTTTGTCTACTTGTTTCTGTCTCCTCCTCTCTTGTTTAAATAATTGACTATAAAACATGATTATGTAATAATATTCTTTTTCAAGAGATCATGTCCACCTATGTCTTTTGACTTTTATTTTTCTGTTTGCCATCACTTTATTTTTCATTGGTTGAGTCGAGATATCAGAACCAGCTGTGTAACATTCATTCAAATCTGTGTACTTGTTCATTCTCTAGAGTTTTGAGTACAATCAACCCTAAGGTTCATATGCTAGGTAGCTCCTTTAACTTTTGTATGTTCTGCGGGGCATCATTGGACAGTGCATCTCTGCTATGATTTTCCATACAATTTTAAGGTAAACAGGTTTTGCACGGCTCATTGCTTTAATGCCCAGTTTCGAAGTCTGTGTGCTCATTGTAGGTGTTTTAAAAGGTGAGCAGTTTAGCAAACATGGACCCTTGGTCCACCACATACACAAAAGTGTGAAGTATTTTTCTCATTACAAGTTACAAATGTTCTGCAGTTTGATCCACAGTAGATCTTTTTTTGTCTGTACCAGGGATTATAGTCCACTGGCATCAGGGAATCTGTTGATGGATCATGGCTTGTCCCTCCTTAAACCACTGTTGCGTGTGCTCACCAGTGTCTGTGGCACATGCTGTTTCTGAGATTCCTAACCAACTTGCTTGACCATAACTTTTATTCTGGTCATTCTGGACCTTATTAAAGTCACTTTATGAGAGTCTTTATGCTGACCAGATCGGTCTTTTCAACATGTGAACTACAAGGTACTACCATCAGCCAAACATCTAACAGATCCCTCACCCTCATATGTACCAGGGCTACAGAACAGGCATTGTAATGAACATTTCTGGGTGTAGTTTAAGGCTCATGATTTGGTTTAGTGAACTGGGTGTATATGTGTATAGGTGTATATTTAATGCATTTCATGTCTTCATTAGATTAAAGTGTAATTTATTGTGCAAATAAATTATTACTCTATTAAGTGCGAGTTCATCTCACTTAGAAAACAGTTTGTCTGAAAACTGAGAAGTGAACCTATGACACTTCCTCATTTTAATTGGCACAATGTACAGAAATAAACTAGTCACTTATGTGGTCACTTATCATCAATAAACATCTAAAAAGTTTCCACTATAAACTGTTGAATCACACTTTACGGCTTATATTGTTTGCTGAATCTTTATGAGGGGAACAACAAACATCTAAAATTGAAAGCATGCTGACTGCTAGTTGGCAAAGCTTTCAGTACCCATTTATACACATGCCACATGAGGAGCAGTGCTTGACTGACACTTCCCTTTTCCAGAGGCAACACTGTGAGAATCAGTTATTTCACTCCATATGCTCAAGCAGTGACTATATGGATCAAGACTAACATGGTAAGAAATTAACATTATTATTATTTTTAGCTTATTTTAGTAATCGTTTGTGTTATTGGATGTGAGACATGGATGCTGTTGTTGCATATTGTGGAGAGATTGTATGAAGGTTGACAAAACACTTTAAACCAAGATCTAATCATAAATCAACGCTGTGAACCCTTAACCTCAATAACTGCTAAAATGTTTAGATGTTCTTACACATCGTAATGGCAGGATGCTTTTTAAAAAAAGCTGCAAAATGTCTGTCGCTTGGGTGTTTTTTGGGGGTGCTTTCTGTAGTGAAACTTTACTGGTGTTTAGTATTGACCCTGCAAAGTGCTTCAAATCAACACCAAGACATTTGAGACTTCTCTGTAACTCTTGGCATGCGGCTTTGAAGTTCTACATCTAAAAATCCACTTTTTCACATCCTTACAGGAGAAGACTTTCATTTACTGGCTGAGGCTGACATCCTTTCTAGCAGTGGCATTCATGATCAGTCCAACTTCATGCAGGATATGCTTAAAGTTCCTCCGGACCCAACCATGTGATGTCCATGAGAATGCAACCACAGGGAATGTTATGTTTAACTGTCGAGGACGGGAATTAAAATCTGTACCCTATGTTTTAAAGAATGCCACATTGCTGGATCTGTCTGAAAACAGTATTAAGAAGCTTATGAAGAAAGACCTGGAAGGTTTGGAAAGTCTGATCGCCCTCAATCTAGGATGGATGAACCACGATCAAGTGGTCAACATCTCCACAGGGGTTTTCACAAATTTAACAAGCCTGCAGAAGCTGATGCTTAATGGAGCTCATCTAAAACATGTACCCAACCCTCTTCCAGCATCCATAACTAAGCTGAGTTTGGAAGAAAACAGGATTACAAGGTTGAACGCCAGCAGCTTCTCAAATATGAAAAATCTGACTCATCTCAACTTGTCCAAAAACTGCTATTACTGGAATTACTGTTTTATGGTCTTCCAGATTGGCAATGGAACTTTTTCCCCCCTTACCAAATTAAGACATTTATCTTTGTCTTATAATAATCTTACCCTTGTTCCCCGGGGTTTGCCTGTTTCCTTAATAACCCTTGATCTTGCTTCCAATAGTTTAAGTTACATTGGAGAGGACGATTTCAGTGAGCTGTGGAATCTTAAAACCCTTAAAATCCAGGGGAATTGCCCACGCTGCCTAAATGCCCCCTTTCCCTGCATTCCATGTCTCAATGGTTCTATTGAAATTCATGAACTGGCTTTCAACCACCTTAGAAACCTTGAGTTACTGCACCTAGCTGGTAACTCTTTAGAGCACATAAAAAAAGACTGGTTTAAGAACATCTGGAAGCTGAAAGAACTCTACCTGTCCTTCAATTTCTTGACAAAGGCCATTGAGGATGGAGGGTTCTTGAGTAACTTGCCATTTCTGACAAAACTTGATCTTTCATTTAATTACAACCGGAAATCATACCCTGACACTCTAAAGCTGGGATCCAATTTCGCAAACTTGTCCTCTCTTAAGACACTACACATCCAAGGCTTGGTTTTCAAATCAATAGATCAGTTCACTCTGAGACCTCTTTATGACCTCCATAATCTGTCCACTCTGGACTTGGGAATCAATTTTATTGTTCATGTCAACTCAAGTGTGTTTAAGCCACTTCAGAATTTGAAACTGCTGTATCTGTCCGAAAATCGCCTGTATCCAACTACCAACTCTGAATATAGACAGCCAGATAATGGCGAACACCTGGCTTATAGCCTGCCGATGCTGACCAGTTCAAAAAAGGACCAGTCTTTTGAGATCCAGAATAAACTTGTTAAAATAGAGTGTTATGCTGCTGGCCATGTGTTGGATCTGAGTCGAAACAATCTGTTCTTCATTTCCCCTCAACAATTTGTGGGTTATGAGACGATAGCATGCCTTAACCTGTCTGGAAATGGCTTCTCTGCTGCGTTAAATGGAACAGAATTTGCATTGCTGTCACATTTGAAATATTTGGACTTGTCCTTTAACAGCATTGATCTGGCCTATGATAATGCCTTTAAAGAGTTAAATAAACTTGAGGTGCTGGACCTCAGCTTCAACCCACATTATTTTACTGTGCCTGGTGTGACCCACAACTTGCAATTCTTACAAAATTTACCATTCCTGCGTGTCCTGAATATGAGTAATAATGGCATTTTTACTCTGACGACTAAGGAGATGCACAGTGACTCTCTCAATGAACTCCAGTTCCAGCATAATAATCTGGGAAAACTGTGGAAAGAAAAAGATGATACATACATTAGAATCTTCCAGAATTTAAAAAACCTGACACATTTGGACATATCCTACAACAACATCAAGAAGGTGCCCTACAGAGTCTACGCGCATCTGCCAGACACGATAAAAAGATTGCGACTGGCCTACAACAGCCTGACGAGTTTTGACTGGACTTTGATGAGAAGGTTCAAACATATGGAAGAGCTCATTCTTAGCTACAACAGCTTGTTGTCCATTAGTAAGAACATTAGTAAAGACATTCCTTCCTTGTGTTTCCTTGACCTGAGCTATAACAAAATCTCTCATTTGTCCAGTGGGTTTCTACTTGATGCCATCAACCTCTACTCGCTGGATGTGAGCCATAACAGATTGGCCATCATCAACCAGTCCACCTTTCCGTCTAAAGATAAAAACCATCTCCGCAAGCTGTGGCTACATGGCAACCCTTTCCGCTGCACGTGCGACCTCATGAACTTTATTATCTGGATGTTCAAAAATGATGTAAAGATTCCCAAACTGGCCACTTCAGTAAAATGCAGTGTTCCCGATATAAAAAAGGGCAAAGGGGTAATTTTTTTTGACATCAAAGAATGCATTGATGGCCCGGTATCCTTTCTATTCTACTTTTGCTCCACCTTACTTATTGTGATTGTAACATTTGTAGCAACTGTGATGCACTTGATTTACTGGGATGTTTCTTACCTGTTCTACTATTTAAAGGCCAAATTCAAAGGCTACCATGAGTTAAACTCGGAAGATTGTATATATGATGCCTTCATTACTTATGACACCAAGGACCCTCAGGTCTCTGAATGGGTCCTAAATCGTCTCCGGTTTCAGCTAGAAGAACAAGGTGAACACTTACTTCCAGTCTGTCTCGAAGAGCGTGACTGGGTGCCTGGATGTCCCATCATGGACAGTCTGAACAAGAGCATTCGTCAGAGCCGTAAGACGATCTTCGTTCTTACTAATTCCTATGTAAATAGCGGCTCATTTAAGATGGCTATGTATTTGGCCCACCAGCGGCTCCTGGATGAAAGCAAAGATGTGATTGTCCTGCTGTTACTTGACCCTCTACTGCAAAACTCACATTTTCTTCGTCTACGTAGGAGACTATGTGGTCACAGCGTCCTTGAGTGGCCTCGGACACCTGCTGCTGAGCCCTGGTTCTGGCAATGTCTGAGAAATGCAATCCAGATGAAGAATAACGAAATGTACAACAAGATTTATTCCAGATACTTCAGCAGTTCAGGATTGAAATAAGGAAAACAAACAACTGCATCCAGGTCAGGGTACCTATTGACTCAACTTGCACCTAGGGTAAACCAGACAATCTAATTTTCATTACATTTTCAGCATTTAGCAGATGCCTTACAGATGACTTACAGATGACTTACATAACAGTGATAGTATACTGTCTGAGCAGTGAGGTTTAAGGGCCTTGCTCAAGGGCCCAAAAGCAGCAACCTGGCAGTGAGGAGGTTTCTATTTGTTTTTGAGGGGTGGGTGAAGGGGAAACGAGTACCCAGAAAAACCCCATGAAAAAGAGCGTACAAAGCTTTCCATGAACATTAAACAGAATGAAAATTTGAACCCAGGACCCATGTTTCAGTGACGTTTACTGTTCTGATTAATGGTGGTGCTGTAGGTTGGGTGGGTGTGTTATGGCACCAGCCTCCTCCCGATTCTGGTTTATGCCTCGTACTTCCACCACAGTCTGTCAGAAAGGGGATTGGCTGACAATTCCGCTTGTATAAATGTGGTAATGAAATGTGTGAGTGTTTTAGTTTGGGATGCCCTGAGATAGAATGGCCCTCAGTGCCGACAGTAAAGTAGTTATTAATTATTAAATATTAAAATGAAGAGATTTTGTCATCTGGTAACATTAGCTAATAAATGTAATGTGAACTGACAGGAAGCTTCTGATGTTAGATAACCAGCTTGCACTGATATTAGCTTGAAATTTTTTTACACTCCACAAAAAGTTATTTGTATCAGTGGATTTTAATAATGATTACAGCCTAACTGATGAATTATTTAAACTTGTTGAATATTTCAGTTAAATAATGTCTGTTTTAAATAATTAAATTTAGACTGAAAAAACTTTGACTCTTGTCTTTTTTATACCTTAGCATATAATGCACATTTCTGCATGATTTTGAAAACACAGTAGCCTGAGATAACCCCCCTCCCCACACACACACACAGCGCTGTGCATTGAAATGTGTTCTCCGCATTTTAACCCAAT
This sequence comes from Microcambeva bendego, assembly GCA_034509265.1. Classification (NCBI taxonomy): domain Eukaryota; kingdom Metazoa; phylum Chordata; class Actinopteri; order Siluriformes; family Trichomycteridae; genus Microcambeva; species Microcambeva bendego. The sequence continues at coordinate 20,434,445 of JAYDZG010000010.1, forward strand.
CCGTGCAGTGAAACACACATATACACACTAGTGAACACTAGGGGCAGTGAGCACACATGCCCAGAGTAGTGGGCAGGCCTAGCCATGGTGCCGGGAGCAGTTGGGTGCCTTGATCAAGGTCATAACGTGTCAGCTCTGGGAATCAAACCGGCAAACTTCTGATCACAAGCTAAGTTCTCTAACCACCAGGACATAGCTGTCCCATTTTTTTTAACAGAATAAACATTTAATGCTGGCTTAGTAAACCCATGAAGTGTCTAGCATGTATTACAGTAATGGAACTGGGGTGTTAACTTCTGGGCTTCTGTCTTTTGTGTCTTTCAAGTGTTTCTTAGTGTTGGTGTTGACAACCAAAAGTCCGTCGGTTTCCTCCCACAGCTGCTTTGCTTCAAATTACCCCTAAACCTTTAAATACGCTCACTGAGATATTCATAAGGAGCCACTGGTACTTTCAGTTCCTCGCGTATACTCACAGCAAAGGGTCTAAGTCCTTTCTGTGTGGAATTTGGATGTTCGAGTTCCCTCTAATAAAATGAATGTGAGGTTGATTGGAGATGCAAAATTGTCCATGACTGTGTTTGATACAATTAATAATAGATAACGTAATAGATAAAAAAAAATCTGATACATGCATTAATTTGTGTCTTACAAACTACACTCCATACAATTGGGAAATAAGGTTGGTATTTATAATTATATAAATAAATATTTTTTTTTCTCTTTGTGCTGCCCCCATTAACGGTCACCACAGTATATCGTCTGCATTATTTGGCGTAGTTTTTACACCAGATGCCCTTTTTGACACAACCCTCCCTAACTGTACCCTGAGAGAGCATTCAAACTCCACATAGAAAGGACCTAAATCGCACCAACTGGGGTTCAAACCCAGGGCCTTCTTGCTGTGAGGAGATGCTTACCACTTAG
>JAYDZG010000010.1:20447489-20465621 GCA_034509265.1 Microcambeva bendego
GCTAGTTTATCCAAGAGCATACTCAACACTAATACACAATCAAAAACATGTTCCATCAAACCAACAAACTGGTTGAGGTATGTTTATTGGACCTTGGCCATCAGCTTTATTAACACCTACTGCATGTTTTACCCCGAAAAACTCCAGATGATGGAGGTCAGAGAAAGTAAATGCTTCACAGATGCCAGTTTTGATTTATATAAAGCTAATATTTTTATTGTAACTGTACAATATTTTATCTTCTTTAATTTTTTAATAGTTTTGTATCTTTAAATGTTTTATATAAATCTGTTCTTTATTGTAATCTATATTTTCTTTGTAATTAAGCTTTGGCAATGCGAATGCCCTTACTTGTCATGCCAATAATGTTTCTTTTGAGTTTTGAGTTAATAATATGGTGTCTGAATGTAAAAGTAATTTGTATGTTTCAGAAAATTGCTCAGTCTCTGAAGCAGGAGCAGACCAGGCTTGACGGTTCCTTCTCTGATGTTCACCTGGAAGACTCCTCTAGAAAGACTGGAGCTCAAGGTGACTTTAAATGAAAGCACAATTGAGTTTACATAAAAGGTTTAATGTGCAGTTTTGATGTTCAAACTTGTGTCAATGGATGTGGCCTACTTTCACCAAACTATTGTTTATTGGTGATTAACAAGCCTCTTAATGAGTCTTAAAATGCAAAAGAAAAGGACTTAGGAATGGTCATTCAGTTGCTATTAGAACAAGTGATCCTGAAGCAACGCACGGGTTAAATGACTTCTTACATCATTGCTAAATGACAAGCTCTCATACCCTTTTGTTTTAGGTGGCGTCTCTCCTGCTGATCTACATGGGATGTGGTATCCAACGGTCAGACGCACGCTAGTGTGTTTATCAAAACTCTACCGCTGCATTGATGTGAGCACACACACATTGTTTGTTTTACACGTCATGTTTTACTCTTTGGTTACACTCATGTAAGACACTCGGTTCATCAGTTCACAAGGTTATTTCGGACACAGTCATAAACAGTTTTGTATCTGTAGTTCACCTCACTTGCATGTTTTTAGACCGTGGGAGGAACCCGAACCACCCCCACACAGAACATGCAAACTCCACACAGAAAGGACCCGGGCCGCCCCAGCTGGGGATCGAACTCAGGACCACCGTGTCGCCCCCCCCACACACATACCATCCTGCCCAACAGAATAGAATTCAATGAAATTTGTTTTTAAGAATAGAATGGCTTGCACAAAAGTCGAGGGAAACCCCTCATCGCTATTAAATATATTTGTTTCAGACACAATAACTTCTAACAGCTGTAATTAATCAGCTTTTAACTTTGAAGAATCGAGGTTTAATTTACCACATTATTGTCCAGCTATACCTAGAGGTAGCCACGGCCTGGTGGTTAGAGAACTGGGCTTGTGATCGGAAGGTTACCGGCTCGATTCCCAGAGTCAAGAGGTAACGACTGAATTGCCCACTTATCCTGCCATGTCTGCTCTCTGCCCTCTAGTGTTCACTAGTGTGTATGTGTGTTTTACTGCACGGACTGGGTTAAACTGCAAAGTGATGAAAAGAGTATTCTAAATCTAAAAAAAATCTAATCCTGAATCCTTTGGGTCCTCCTTGAACTTTTCTTTGAGCTAGTGTAAAAATATCAAGACTCTGATTTACTTCAAAGATGTGTGTGTTTTCCACATTTTTAAGTGTCACAGGTTCTACCAGCGGTTTTCACAGGGTAGCATGGTGGCTAAGTTGGTAGCACTGTCCGGTCCTTCTATGGGGGAGTTTGCATGTCCTCACCATTAATTAATTAATACTCCGAGAGAGGAAAAAATGTCCATGACTGTAAACTGCTGAAAGTTGTGTAATGAATAAATATTGTCATGAATGTAATCAAAAGTGTAAAACGTAACTGTATTCACAACCTCTGTAATATTAGCCTGTGCATGGTTGCCGTTTTTTAACACTAAAGGCTGGACTGTTTTGCTTTACAGAGAGCAGTGTTTCAGGGTTTGTCTCAGGAAGCTCTGTCCGCATGTATCCAGTCTCTACTTAAAGCTTCTGATTACATCCTCAATAACAAGGTAGGAGAAACAAGAACCAAAAGGAATACACTTTTTATGCCACACAATGCTGGCTGTATTTTTCAAAGCCCTGTTTGTAGGATCTCAAAACGGTAGGTGTGACTCAATGAGGGTGAGATATCTGAGGTTTAATGTTAGTGATAGTGAATGTTAATGTCAGTGAGTGTTAGTGATAGTCGGTATTTAGTTATTTAGTTATTTGAAGCTCATGCTGGATCAAATGTTTTACAGAGTCAGGTTGACGGGCAGCTCTTCCTCATCAAGCACCTCCTCATCATGAGAGAGCAGATTGCTCCTTTTCACACAGACTTTGCTATTAAAGAAATATCACTGGATCTGAAGAAAACCAGAGGTGGGAAAGCTAATATAAAAATAATAATATATTGTCAAGGTTATATTAAAAGAACAAAAACATCATCCAAACATGGTGTCCCAAATATTTTTTTTTCCTGTGTCTTGTTACCAATCCCGTGTTGTGTACTCTATAGTTTAGGATGCTGCACTGAGGCATTTAATAATAGTTGTGTACGAAGCAGCTCATTGATTGAAGAATAATTATTGTTTAACATTACCATCAACCTTCACTGGGACACGAGCCATCTATTTGGTTACACTTAGGTAGCTTTGAAAGCTTCACTAAAATAATCAAAAAGGATCTCTTCATTGTTTGTTCCAGATGCTGCTTTCAAGATCCTGAACCCCAAAGCTGTGCCTAAATTCTTCCGGCTGAACAGTCACAATGCTATCTTGGAGTTCCTGCTTGAGGTAGCGATTACATCCATTTATACCCAGAGTAAAAAAAAAAGGTAAACTGGGTTGAGTTTACTTCATCTCTCCCTCATCTACATTGCCTAGGGAACTCCTGAGATCAAGGAGCACTACATCGACTCAAAGAAAGAAGTGGATCGACATCTGAAGTCCAGCTGTGAGCAGTTCATTCAGCAGCAGACACACATGTTTGTAGCTAATCTGGAAGAATTTCTCACCAAGGTGAGTTTGGAACTCCAAGGTAGTTCTGATTGATTATATAGGCCAGTCCGAGTTTACATTGTGGCGGGTGCAGTTCTTTTGCAGTATTTCCAAGGTCTGTTATGACTTCCTGGATGAATTATCTCTGAGACACAGAAATACTCAGAGTTTCTAAATGATGCTTTGATTCAGACCCTCCAGCCAATTAGAATTATTGTACATCACATGTAATTAATATTAATATCTGCTTGGTTTAGGTGTCAGCATTAAAGTCAATGGCAGCTGGAGGAGGACCGAGCTACCAGCTCTTTCAGCAGCCCTGGGCTCAGCCTGGTGAGGTTCCAGTTTCCCCTACTACCCGTACTCCAAGTTGCCAAGTCTGTTGACATAATCATCTTGACGTTGCATCTGGAAAGCATTTCACTAGATTTTAAAACAATGAGTTATAAATGAGGTCCAAGAACTTCTGCCGTATGATGGTGATAACTGCCCGCTCAGTGATAGTGTTCCAATTCATTGAGTATTCGATGGAACTAGGGTCAAGTCTGTGCAGAAACCTACCAAGCCAGTTCCTGATCTATAGGTTGCCATTGTAAAATATGAATGTTGGAAGCACTAAATGGCATTGTGGCCAGTATCATTACAGTAGTCCAGCGATTGCTTTGAATTATGTTCCAGTGATGGTAGGCTTTACACCACTTCAGTCCAATCTCGTCACTGTTTATTATGATCTCCGGTTTGGATGCTGGTGCGGGGTCATCCAAACCCAGTCGTAAGGTCCTTTTTCACCGTTCTTGTTCTGCTGCTGGCTGTTGGATGATCAACTTAACATCACTTCCTGTTGATCAGAGGAACTCTAGCTGCTGATTTGATAAAAATTGTGTGAACTGACTTTTCTGGCATCATAACCGTTCCTTGTTACCATAACACGGTGGCTAAGTGGGGTAGCACCGTCACCTCACAGCAAGAAGGTTCGGGGCGTCCGTGTCCTTTCTGTGTGGAGTTTTCCTTGCATCCACGTGGGTATACTCTGGGTGCTCCGATTTCCTCCCACAGTCCAAAAACTAGAAATTGAGGGGAATTGGGGATAATAAATTGTCCATGACCATGTTTGATATAAACTTCTGGACTGATAAAAGTTGTGTAATGAGAAACTATCGTGTTTATTGTGTAAAATGCCAATAAACAAACAGTAGCAAACAATACTTTTGGCCAATACTGCACCTTGTCTGTATAATCACTCACAATATTCCAAACTAAGAGCGGAATATTTTTTACAGTTCATCATGTTTGTCTTTTGGTTTTGTTTGTCAATGTGCAGCTAAGATCAATGACCTGGTGATGTCCACGTATAGAGTAATGAAGACCAAACTTCCACTGACTCTACAGAGCATGACTTTATACCTTGCTAACAAAGATACTGAGTTCATCTTATTCAAGCCTGTTCGGGTAAGACACCTGCACAATTTCATTTGACCTTATCTATAAATACTTACAAGCCTGTTAATGTGTGGAAAGATTTTGTTTATGGGGTAAACTCATGGAGATTTCTAACACATGGCTACAATAATGAGCCTAGTGGTTAGGGTACAGGACTAGTAATCCAAGGTTGCTGGTTCAAACCTCACCACTTTCAGGTTGCTGCTGTTGGGCCCTTGAGCAAGGCCCTTAACCCTCATTGCTCAGACTTTATACTATAACTGTACTGTAAGATACCACTTTGGATAAAGGCATCTGCTAAATGCTGAAAATGTCACTGTAAAAAATGCTTCTTTGGGATTAAGGCTTCATTAAGGCATCATGAGTGTCTCAGACCGATTTCAGCTATTTTAATATGGACCCACTCACATGCATTGTCATTTTATTAACATGCTCAATTTTACAGACACTGACATTGAAAAATCAGTATGGTGTCGGTGCCAAACCCCTACTTTGTTTTGTGTGTGTTTACAGAATAACATTCAGCAGATCTTCCAGAAAGTTCACACCTTCCTGCAGGAGGAATACAGTGAGGAAGACCTTCAAATCATCGCATGCCCCTCCATGGAACAGGTCAGTTTACTGTTTTGTCTGCAGGTGATCATGTTTACCAATTACCAGCGTTATTTTAAGAGCGATTCTGGTTCCTATTAAAAAATTAACCTTCCTTTTGTCAATGGACATTCTCAAATAATCTGATATCAGTCAGTGTGACCTACACATAAGAGCTACAGTTATGGGCGGCAGTTTCACATAAACAAGAAGTGTTCTGGCAGGATTAACAAAGTAATTTGTTGTTTTCTGATGTTACAGGTTAATCTGATGCTGTCTTTGAGCAAATAAATACCTAAAAAAGGTTTAAAAGCTCCACAGAATGACGGGTCAGTCAGATCAGTTTCAGGACCAAAGCTGAGTCAACTTTACCCACCGTGTATGTGTGTGTCTGTGTGTGTGTGTGTGTGTGAGTGTGAGATAAATATTACAACATTGGGATCTGGTGGATGATGTTGTTGTGTGTTTACTGTATGAGCACTTGTATTATATATTCTTAGAATTGTATGTGTACAGAACTCCAATAATAATAATCTGATGATGTGATGAATAGACATGGACAAAAAGACATTTTCTTTCTGAACTTAAGTACATATTTAACCTTTTTACTCTTGATTATTAAATAAATAGTCTCCAAAATACAACCTTCCTGATGCTTTGTGTGGGTGCTTGGGATTGTATAGGCATTGAGAAGTAAGAATGACAAAAAAAGAATGCTGTTCAGCTGTTGAAAATATTATTTATTAAAAAAATGAAACATATACATAGTAATATGGCAATTACAGCAACAGGTGATCTGAGATTTTACTCCACAAGGTTTGTATACCTGAATTTGTCTGTAATATCTTATTTATGATGCTCCCAGGTTCTATCAGATTAAATGGCAGGCATGATGCACCTAAGAAAACTTCAGAAAACCACTGCAAATGATTTTAATACCTTGGTAAATTAGTATGAGTGTTACATTTGGACTTTTTGTAATGAATTTTTTAAAAACTGTGAAGAAGTTTCACTTCCTCATTCTGTGTAATCGAGAGTATAGTAGCAGCCAAAAAGTTTCTAAACTCTCTGGTTAAAGCACATGTTTTTCCAGTTGTTTGGGCTATATGCTATTCAAAATCAAATATTCAAAATGTTCAGCATTAAAAGAGTTGTGATTGATATAAAATGACCATGCATTTTCATTTATATTCATTTAAACAATATTCTGATCAGACACAGAAATTTGTGAAATGTGAACCACCAGAAACACAATCAGAAATCATTATAATCTGGTTTAATGAGCAAAATAATCTGGTAAGGTTTTGTTAGTGGATGCAGTGGCTAACTTTCCTCACAGGGTTTCCTGGAAGAGCTTATTATAGTTCTGGCTCTCAGTGGCCATGACACTCCTAAGCAGAAACCAGAAATACCGCTGTGCTTGAGGATTCCTGGGCCATTCCAGTATTGATCTTTTGTAGAGTCTCTTTCTGAGTCTTAAGTACTTGGAGTGACTGGAGGAAAACTTCTCTAAACAAATCAGGATAATTACGTCATCCTTCTCATCCATGAGCCGTTGGTGGGCTAGGTAGAATGCGGTCTTAAAGTGGCCACTCTGGATATAGCTACTGGTCAGGATGAAGATGGTTCGTTTGCTGAGCTGAATACTTTGAGAAAGGTTTTCAATCAGGGGACAACCAGGAACCCAGTCACGATCCTCTATGCAGAGATGAAGCCTTCGTTCTCCATGATCTTCCAGATGAACACGCAGCTCTTGCAAAACCCAATCGCTCACTGCTGTGTCCATCTTGTCGTACACTACAAAGGCATCATAGGCCGTGGTTTCTGACAGGAGGCGACGGTAACCCTTTATTTTAGCCATGCAGAAGTGGTACAAATACCACACGTCCCACAGGAAGAGATGACTGGAGATGGACAATATAAGAACACTCAGGATGATTGAGGTGCTCAGAATGCTGAGAATTATAGGCAAATTGTTGTGCTGGCAAGCAAGAAGGTTTAGATTGATCACGCTTTGGCCTCTCTGAGAGGCTGGTGAGGTACAGCTGACGTCAGTAGCCAACCGAGGAATGTTCACAATTGTTTTGTTGAGCCAACGGACAAACCATGTAGCATTGCAGGAGCACACAAACCTGTTGTTGTTTAAATACAGGACCTCCAACTTGTCTATGACATCCTGTGGAAAGCTTGACTCTTCAATATACTTAATTTGATTGTAACTCAGATCCAACTTTTTCAGGCTAAATGCCTTTTGGAGGAAACCAGAGCTAAGTGAAGATATTTGGTTCTTGTGCAGAACCAGTGTCTCAATCGTTTTTGAAAAGTTGGACAGCATTGAGGGTACAGTTGTAAGTTGGTTACCACTAAGGTCTAAAACCTTCAGCTGATTAAGGAACACAAGACCCGTCCAGGGGAATGATGTTAATTTGTTGTATGTGATGTTTAGCTCTGTTAGGGACTCTGGCAGACCTGGGAAAAACTGGGAGGGAATGTAGTTCAGGTTGTTATGTGAAATGTCAAGAGACTTTAAGGCAATTAGTTTTTTGAAGTAGTTCACATATCTTGTATCCCCATCTCTCCACAGCATGTCAAGACGATTGCCCCTGAACTCCAAATATTCCAGCGAGAAGCTCTCCATCTCTGTGTTGGTAGATGTGGATATTTTATTGTGGTTCATTATTAAAGTAGTGAGTTTGTTTAAGTTCTTGGTAAAATTTAACAAATGAGTTAAGCCCTCAGCTTCAAAGTAATGGTTGTTGTAACTGATATCCAGAACGACTAGGTTAATCAGTTCTTGAAATGCGGTGGAGAACATAAGATCAAGTCGATTGTGGGAGAAGTCTAGGTACTGCAGATTTTTAAGATGATAAAATTCAGTACCGTTAAGAGCCTGGCTCATGGCATTCCCTGATAAATTTAGACATCGGAGCTCAGTGAGATTAAGAAATCTTGAATGCAAAAAAAATATGTTGTTCCTGCTGATATCCAGTGTTTTTCCAAAGGAGCTACATTGAGTGTTGAAAGGACTTAAAATCCCAAGTTCTTTATCTTTACTCTTGCAGCTGCGGGCATATTCATCATATCTGAAATAGTGAATCTCTCTCACTTCTCCACTTTGGTACTGAGCTCCTCGTGTCATTGGGGAAGTATTGTCCTGTTTGGTAGAGCCACGTGCCATTGCCAGTGCAGCTGCAGGCTCAGCCTCTGATGGAGAAGAAATTTTGTTGTCTGATAAGTTAATGATACGGAAACTCTTCAGCTCAGTTAGGATGCTCAAGTTTGTGAGCTTTATAAAGTTTGTCCCAAGGTCAATCATTTCAAGCTTCTTCAGGCCAATTAAGGGCTGAAGATCTTGTTTTTTAAGTTCCTGGAATACAAACCCTCTGATTCTTAAAATCTTCAGAGACATCAGCAGGGAGAAAGAAAAGGACAGGTTGAGGGATGACGGATACTTTTGGAGCTCATAATTAAAAGAGAGATCTAGTTCTTCCAGGCTACTTAGCGAGCGAGGAAATAAAGTGTGTGTTATCTCTTTTGCCAGAAAATTGCTAGAGAGGTCTAATACTCGAAGATCTTTGCAGCCCTGAAACCATTTTTCTTGGACAGTTCTGAGAGAGTTGCTGTGAAGTCGCAGAATTTTCAGTTTTGTCAAATTGAGAAAGGAGGTTGCCTGAATCTGAAGTGGTGCATTGTCAGGGCATGGAGTGCAGGGAAAGGGTGCGTTATAACAACGTGGGCAGTTCCCACTCAAATCCAAGATCTCCAACTCAGTTAAGTTTTGAAAATCATTTGCTGTTACCTTCTGTATGTTGTTGTTGTACAGGTAGAGCTCCTTGAGACTTGATGGTAGTTTGCGTGGTACGTAAGACAAATTGTTTGACTTGAGCGACAGCAGGGTTATTTTCTCTAGCTGGAGGAAAGCGTCCTCTTCAACATTATATGACCTGTTGCAAGGGTTCCGGAAGTAACAATTTTGGCCAAGGTACAGAAACTCAATATTGGTGAGCCGTGTGAGGTTTTCCTTCATAATTGAAAAAATGTTGTTGACTTCCAGGCTAAGCAACACAACGTTTGGGGGAAGTCCATGAGGGATGCTCGAGAGTTGGTTCCCATCCAGGTAAAGAGACTTGAGAGTTTTAAGATGCCAAAAGGTATCATTACTGACCTTAACACTCTGGTGGCAGACATGGTCTTTTGGGCCTATCTTGATGGGCACACAGTTGCATCGCATGTCAATCTCTATAATACTGTCAAGACCCTGAAAAGAAGTACTGTTGATGTGAGGAATGTGGTTGATGGTGAGAGTCAGATTTGTGGTGTTGGAAGGAATTCCAAATGGAATCTTTGTCAATCCTCTGCTGGAGCAGTCCACTTTCACCTCAAAGTTGTTGCTGGTTTTGATGACATCACATTGCAGACTTTTAGGGTACCATTCAGTCTCCAACAACACACATTGACAAATAAAGCCAAGAATGGCAAACGTCATTGCTGCCATCTTTTTCTATAAGAAGAAGAATAACATTATTTAATGTATAATGACAAACAGGTGGTCAGAAAATGGTAGTAATTAGTGTGGTAATTTAGCTCAATATCAGTTAAAAATTTATTCTGGAGAAGAAAAACATGCCATGTTAAGTCAACACTAAAAAATAACAAACCAAATATTTGTGGTCCAACATTATTCGAATAGGCTTTCTACATCCCTTAGTCTCACATACACTTAGATACCAGCAAGTACATATGCATTCTTTGCCTGGGGGGTGTCTGTAATCTGTAATCGAAATAAAGAAATAAGATAAAAATAAAGACATCTAAACTCACCTGTGTATTGAATTGAGCCATCAGTCCTATTGATCTGTAAAGCTTCCTAATCCTGAAGGGCTATTGATGGTGCATTGAGCCCAGATAGATGAGGATATTTGTACTGCTTGTCCTCTCTTTTTTACCTCGTGAGATGACATGAATGTGAGAGTGAGAGTGTTTAACTGAAAGAACTTCCTCATTTTAGCAGCAAACTTCAAATGACATCAAAATGCAAAACAAATTCAGGGTTTTTGATTACAATATATTTGGTGTACAAGTTTGAGTTTTCTTTTAGTCCTAAAATATACATTGTGATCGTATATATTTACATTTTAATGGCAGTAAAAATAGAAATAGATTTTATGTGCCCTATGGGAGACCCTGCCCTCCTCTGACTTCCCCATAAATAAAAGTGAAACTCGGGTTCAAAGGGAGTGACTTAAAACAAAGAAATAAATCTTTAAAAACTTTACAGTCATTAACCAATTACATCCAGCATTGTCTGAATCCGCCCCTTAGACATTCCAACACTGCCACTAGTAGAACCATCAATCTGATCAAGAAGAGTTGGATCACCACACACCCCCACCAACAAGTGCCCAATATACATCTGGTTCTTATACCCTGCTAGTGCCTGTGAGATAAGCTCTAAGCTTACCCCCCACATGGATGCAGGTACAAAGACTAGACCCAGAGATCTCATTTTGCAGCTGCAGCAGGAAGACATGGGACTTGTGTTTGTATTGATGACCATCCAGGACCATGGATCTTCAATTTCCCTCTTCGAATGTCTTCTGCACTGGTGCCAGATAGGCAATTATCCCATTCGAGTGCCCCATAACCAACGTTAACATTATTACAACATAATGAGAGTTGCAGATTGACCAGATCAGATGCCCCAAAAGAGGGCAAAAACACCTCACACTAATAAGGAGTCCCACATCATAATAAGAGTAATAATGGTAGCAACAGAAACACTTTAATATATAATTAGCTTTATAATGTAAATAAATCACATTAAACATACTCATAAAACCTGTGATCCATATGTAAAGAATTTTACAGTCATGTTCAAAAACATAAATCTTGTTTAACTACTGTGTGGTCACAGCTATTGTTCATAAATAACAAAGCATATTCAGCAAATGTAATGTTTCCAACCACAGAAGCATCTAGCAAGATTCCTTCCTTATTGTTATGTTTTTTTTTTTTTTCAAATTTGGTGTATCATATAATTCATTTTCTTTACATTGTACAGAAATATCTACAGGATCGTGGAATATTAAAGCACTTCACACTGGTCAGATTTATGAGATTACACCAATCACCTTGCCGGATCCGGTGTTCACATGTAATCACTCTTAAGTATGGCTTTGAAGTAGCTGCACACTCCTTCCTCCAAAAGTTTTTGAACAATGACGATGTCAAAATGACTTCAAAACACGTGGCAATCAAACACATTTAAATGCAGAACTGCTTTGGTTGTCCATTCATTGGACAAGAAAGTCACAGCAGGGAGGTCATCAGTCTGACATGAATTTCTTACTTTTGATTTCTGTTCTTGTGCTGAAAAATGGTATTTTATTTTCTGCTCGTCGGAGAGGGATTGGGATCTTTCCAACATTGTGCCACATTTCAAATCTGGCAGGACCAAACATGATCTTGCATTCATCTAGAGATACAATTTTTAAAAGTTTATATACACTTGTAGTGAACCCTGTTCAAGACCTCATTGAGCAGTCTGTGGATTCTTGAAAATTATTTCTAAAGGATTTTTAGGTTCCCAAATGTAAAAATGACTGTGTAGGTACAAAGTTAAAAAATATGCCTGAATGACCAGACTCCTTTCTTTAACTATGAAGAATAAATTAGAATCCATAAATCAGAATCTGATCCAGTATTGTTTTGTTGAAGCTTCACTGTAGTTTCTCACCAATCACATGGACAAATAAAACATCAAGGTTAGCTGTTTCCATATCATTCTCTTCACAACATGACATAGCCAAAGCGAGACTAGCACTGTAAGGTGTATCTTGAACATCAAACAAGCTTTAATCCATTTCTTATGACAAAATGGAATTGAAGTACATTTTTCAATGAGTCATGGTTTGATAATCATCATAAGAGCTTGTGCTTTTACTGAAGAAACCACCGAGAGGCCAGGAGCTGCATGAAGATGCTTTTCTTTTCCCTTTTTAAAAGCATAAGAGAAACAACTGTTAGTTGGCACCAGGGCATGATGGCGAACTCACGTTTTCTTTCTGCAAGTTGTATAGACTAGCATGTTTTTCTTTAGTCTACAACCAGCTCACTTATGAGTCTTACTGATCCAACCACATAAATCAGGCATCTTTATTTGTAGTGCAAAATCATAATCGGTAAAGTTCTGTTAGTGTGGTTGAATTGCACATGGACTTCTGTTCTTGCCATGGTCCACATCTACCTGATCCATCAAATGAAAATCCGCAGACAGGTTCCAAAGGAGGTTTCCAATGGTAGTTCCTGCAGTGCCTTTCCGAGGCAAATGCGTTCTCATAAGGGGAAGGCCTTTTAGGACCTTAAGACCATGACTGAAAATGGCTGATGAAAAATGGCACGCACATTGTTTCACTCTGTTTCAGCTTCACACTCAATGGACTAGACTGTGGAGAAAACAAAATAAAAACATGTTATTAAAATTATAGCTTCAACTTTTGATTTCTAGTGACCTTTGAGTTCAGTGGCAGTCCTGATCCTGGGTCTGGTCCTGATCCTGATAAGGTGCCTTCCAGCAGATTAATTCATTAAACTGCTGGATTCATTAATTCATTGTATATCTCATTCTACTCAATATTTAAACTTTCAATGAAAATTCAACAGCTTGCAGAAATAACATCTTTTTATGGATCTGCAACTGTAATTGTTTAGCAATAAATAATATTACTTCTGTGTATAGTTTGCATTACCTAGATCGACATAAAGCATGTTAAAGAGTCACCAGAAAACGGTTGCCAAACCATTGTTCTGTTTTGTCTGATTATTTTCCTAATGCTGGTTTCCTGGTGGGTAAACACCATGATTTAAAAGGTCACAATCTTGCAATGTTTGAAGTGGGCTCAAGGTAATGTATCTAAGGCAGGTGACCTTTGGTAAACTTGATTTAAGAAATGCCCACAGGCAACAAGACCACAGCAAAAAGTTGCTTATCTGAACATTGGTTAAATCAGTGAGGCTTTACTGGATCATGAATATCCAGAATCACAGTGAGTCTTTTGGCAGGGTTCTTTTCACCCTATTTAGTTGTTTCTTAGATATAATACTGCTCGCATCATCCCTGTTCATATACTACATATACATTACAAATATATCAATACTGCTGCATGCAAGTATTTGTAATTAAAAGAGTTCAAAGCTTTGTTGTGAAATACCTGTGGTTTCTCTCATCTTGGTCATCCTTTGGCATCCTTCATGTGCTGCACCAGGATCTGTTCCAGCATGCTGCTTCCGTAAAAATGAGGAATCTGCAAGCTGATGGATGAGTTTACTATGTTGACTTTGACCATAACCTTTTTCATCTGGATTTGGGTATCCCAAACCTCTTAAAGAAGATTCAGAGATGGAATTGATATTATCTGTAGTGCAGAGTGGTGAGTCCATGGGTGTGACACAACTGCTGCTACCTGTACAGCATCCAGCGTCAATGGATGAGCACTGGGAGCTCTGCAGGGAATGAATCCCTTCGCTCTGGAGTGAGGACATCCTCTTGGTCAAATGGTATTCATACAACCGGGTCACTTCTTTATCGGATAAAGGCGGCTTGGTTTGGTGTTCCTGTCTGACTTGCTCGATTAAATATCCTTCATCTTTAGCAGAGCAAGAAGTCAAGTCCATCAAAGGTCCTCTCTGATTAGTGGAGTTACAATGACCAGAATTCATTCTGCTCCTAGGTGAGGTGTCTTGAGACAGAAAGCTTATCCTTTCTAGGTCAAAAGGACTCGAGTTAAGATGTTCTCTGGCACTGATGTCGTATCGCTTGACACTGTGGTCTACATGGATGCCCGCTGTCTTCATCTGATGGGATTCTTCCATTTTGCTGCCAGATCTTAGTCTGCAGTCTGCATCATCCACTTTTCCTTCCCTGCTACTAATCACAGAATTCAAATGCATTTTTATAAAGTAATTAGACAGAGATTTGGTCTCTGGGGTTTCAGATTCCATGTCCAGATGATCTGAACAGCAAGTCTGAAGAGAAGGCACAATCCCGGACCTCAGTTCCTCCTTCCGGTTTCCAGGCATGACCGCCGTGTTACAGGCAGAACTGAATTCAGCGTTTTCTGCATCATGTGTCTGATAACCTTCAGCTGTGGCTACAAACATTTTCAGCAAATGCTCTGAGTTTTTTTGTGCTGCCGCTAGTTCAGAGCTCTCAGTCATTTCAGAGGAATTTGTCTCATTGCCGGAATCTGAAGCAGAATCTGGACTATAGGAACGAGATATTCCTACACCTGTGTGTCAAAAAAGACAAACATTTTAGCTAACCACAATTCATTTGTTTATTTGTACAAAACATGTGGTCTACAAAACCAACTAATGGAGAGATGGACCATGAAAACAAATGAACACAAATGATTCAGATGAAAAATCAAAACGACAAAACTACAAATAAAAGTGCTCACAACATAAAAATTAAAGGAATTTATGGAACAAATAATTAATGGCTGTGTGACATCAATCTCAATGAATAAACGTTACAATAGAGTAAGAACCTGAACTATTCTCTGATTGAGGGTGCAATTGATCTTCTGAGGCTGCTAAAGCTTCCAGGGCTTGCAATGTGGACACAACAGAATTGTCCAAGCCTTCCTCTGTTCTTCTTTCCACATGCATCGGGACAGAGTCAATTAGAGACACAGGGATGTCAGAGTTGTTCTTTTGTCTTGTTTGCTCTCCCTCTTCATCTGAGCTGTCTCTGAATCCTGGAGGCGGAGCAGCTATGGCTAAGTTTAGCGACTGTAGAACAACATTGTTGTCCTCTTCGTCGTTTCCCTCCGGTGGAGGAGGAAGGGTGGTCAGGTCGATGATATCGTCACTCGATTCTGAGAGTGAAAGCAGTGACATGGCCCTCTCTCTTGAATCCATCATGGCCATGACTGACATGTCATCTTCACAGCTGATATCATCTTCATCTTCTGCATCATCTGTGGTTTCAGCATAACAGATGTCATGCAGCAATGGTTCCTCAATTCCATCAGCCGGGCCGAAGATTTTACTGTCCCCATACATCATGTGACTCTCATATTGATAGCCATCCACATCTAAACAAGTTTCCAAAGGTTTATAGCTTCCGTGATGCCTGTAATATGACCGTGGATCATCCAGAACTTCTGGAATGTCCTCCATCAACCTTTGGTAACCCAAATTCTGGGGATTAACACTGTCCAGCTGAAGGTCTCCAAAAATAAAAGACACCTTAGCACTGGTTCTGGGTGAGTCATGATCTTTATTCCCGAAGGGCTGGCATTGGTTATGGGATGGCATGCACATTCCTCTGCTTGGCTGCTGTGCTTGCTGGAGCTCTGTGATATAGTTTGGGGCGGAGTCTGGTTCCACAAGTCTGCTACAGTGGTCCTCCCATCTACTATGTGAACAACAGTTCCACTCAATTGCCGGAATGTGGAGCTTTTCTTTAGAATCATGGCCTAAGAGAAAACAGTGGTGCAATCATTAAAATTTAGAAGATCGGAACTAAGACCTAATTATTCTGTCCAATTATTCACCGTGACCCAACTCCACCCATTAATCCATCTAATCCTTTAATCCATGCACTATAATATAAATCCATTAACCTATTCATTTATTTGTTACCTGCACTACTGTTATTAGCCATGTTAAAGATTGAGCGTCGTGAATCCACCAGCAACCTGTAGTAACCTGCTGTCAGACATGCCAAGTTCATGGCATCACTGGACTCCATTATAAGAGTGATGGGCTGAGGAAACAAAAGATCAATGTAAGTGCCGAAAAATATA
Source organism: Microcambeva bendego (assembly GCA_034509265.1). Lineage (NCBI taxonomy): Eukaryota > Metazoa > Chordata > Actinopteri > Siluriformes > Trichomycteridae > Microcambeva > Microcambeva bendego. Next base: position 20,463,370 of record JAYDZG010000010.1, read on the forward strand.
AACTGCTATTGATATTAACTAGAACATCCATCCATCCATCCATCCACTCACTCCATCCACTCACTCCACCTTCACATCCAGCACATGGAGCTCCACTCTGACGTTCCTCTGGTCTTCAGTATACATCTCGATCCGGTTGACGTGGCTGAAGTCGGCCAGCAGAGCCACCATGTTAGTTTTAGTGTTGATCACATGGCTGATTCCATGCCGAGGCCCTACTAAGAGCGTCACCTCGGTGTGTTTGTCCGCTTGCTAATGACAAGACACACCATCAACTCCTGAACATCAATGTTTTAATGTTTCCTTATTTTATTTTTATTTATTTTTTACAATTTAATGGTTAATGTCAACATAAACTATCAAAAGAACTCAGCTAACTTAAATCTCTACCTAATCATAAAATTTAATATTACAAACTCACAAGCAGTATGGATTTAAAGACTCTCCCTCCGTACAGTCTTAGGTCATTCAGGTACTTCAGGTAGTGAACTTTAGCCTGCAATGCCGTCAACTGCAAAAACAAGAGTTTATGCTACTTAAAAAATCTAATTATTGTTCATTACTAGAATTATTATTGGTTAGGTTGGTTTATTTACTAAATGATGATCTGATGAAGAGCTCAGTGTTTTCCTGTTGAACTGTGATCATTCAGTAACAAACCATTCTTTCAATTAAACCTCTTTCCTCCTGTCCTCCTTTTAGTTTCTCTAATTAAACTTTAGCGCTACTGCTGAATGTCCATGATCTAGGAATACACATCTCAGCATTGCTATTGGTTGGTCAGACCAATATGGAAAAAGCCTAGTAGTTGGGAGGTACACTTGTCAGGGTACTCAGTGCAAGTGAGTAGCCCTTGTTGTGTAAAAGGTAGGTATGGTAGGCTGACCATAGCCACTGTGGCAATAAGAAATAAAAGAGCAACGAGAAGAACTTGAAATTTTTATGTTATTATTATGATTAATCATTATTTTGTGTGTGAATCATTTTGGCTGCTCCTGTTAGGGGTCTTCAAAGCAGGTTGGGCTCCACATTATTGATTTGGTATAGTTTTTTTTTTTTAACCGAATGTCCTTCCTGGTACAACTCTCCTATTTATCCAGGCTTGGGACCAGCACTACAATGTCCTGGTTTGTGCATTTTTTGTGGCTCCAGTAGCACCCAGTCAACCAGCAATGCCAGGATTTAAACCAGGGAGTTCAGACTCTCTACGCTGTGCAGTGGAAAATCCTACTACTCCAATTCATTTTATTTAAAATTTTGTATAAGTATTATTATTTAATGTAGAACTAGTATAGCGTATGTATATTGTATACCTTTTTTCCAGGTGCTACCAGGTTCTGGTTGGTTTTCAGAATGTGTGCGATAGCTTTCTTAATGTTTTTCTCTTTCATGCTGGTCAGAACTGCTGGAGGAAGAAAGAGGGCCAATCCCCACTCTTTCCTGCAAAGAAGCAAAGGAAATTATCAGTCTGTTTCAGTAAATGTCTGTACACACGCCAGGTATTCTGATAAATCTATAGGCTAAATGTATTCATTTAAATTCACTAAAAAGTCAGCCTTTGATGACATACTCAATGTATTTCAGTGAGACTTTTGGAGTTTGTTTGGTGCTGATGGTGAGGATGTACATCTGGAGAGCAGCCAGACGTAGAGCCACGTCGTATTTAAGTTCAGAGCCAAAACGCTCCTGAACCACGTCCTTACAGCTCTGAAAGATGCGACAAAGAAGACCAATGTTCAGTAATAAATGAGAGACGGGTGATGTCATGCTGTTTGGTGGTACATGTAACTGCTCAGCTTGTGAGATGTATTATTTATAGTGTCAGGGAGCAGATGTATGCAAATGGATGCTGGCAGCTAATTCTGAAGCAGTTCAAAAATGGAGCTGAAACAGAACCACAGAGTGAGCTAGGCACTAGACAGTGTTAAAAGTTGGTGTTGGGTTGTCATAAATTCCCAGTCAGACATCTGCCCACCATAGCTTCATTTTTACAGCTTTTAACCTTAAAGTTCCAATTATATCCCAGAGACTACAGTGTTGCTCAAAATACTACTAGCTTCCAAACTGCGTATCATAATGTAGGATTTGAAAACATTTTAGCTACCTGTACGTAGAGATACTCAAAAGTCATTGGGTCATGGTGGAGCAGCTCTACTGGATCTCGTGGAACAAAAGCAACACGAAAGAAACATTTCATCTTATGCGATCCTGGTCTCTGAGTAACCTGGAACGAAAAAGTACGAGCTCAGACT
>JAYDZG010000010.1:20487815-20503034 GCA_034509265.1 Microcambeva bendego
AAAAATGGAGACGTGTACCACTTCTTGTGAAGGGACATCAAGCTCACAGGAACATACCATCTCTGACGAGGATCAGCAGAATGGAGAATGCCAGGACATGTTTATAAAAGGAGAAGAAAGTGATAGTGATGAAGATGACCTCTGTAAGCAAATTAATAATACATTTTTGCCAGTATTGGGTTATATGAGAATTATTATTCTGAGAGTCAATTTCATTACATAATTGTTTTGAGACTTTCTTTGTTTCTGTGGAATTATGATTAAAATGTTTATTGAATCTTTAGGTGAAGGAACATCAAGCTCTCTGGACCATTTTGGCCAAGAGGACCAACAGAATGATGATTACCTAAAGATAGTTGTAAAAGAGGAAGAACCTGAAGAAGATGATTTTCTTTGTAATAAAACAGACACATCAGTATTATTTTATTCAATTATTAAACACTTATAAATTCTGATACATAAGCTAACATCTGCTTTTCATTAAATACACTCAAACTATCTTTCCAGATTGTGAGATTTGCAGATCCTTCTTCATAAACAATTGTGATGTCCACGGTACACCTCTCTTCACCCCTGATACCCCTGCTCTCATGGGTTTTCCACAACGAGCCATACAGACTCTGCCCCCTGGTTTAGGGATTGGGAGGTCTGGTACTTCTGCATGTGTGGGAGTGTTCAATAAGGGGGAGACCGTTCAAGTTGGAATGCACTTTGGACCCTACCAAGGAGAGCTAGTGGACAGAGAAGAAGCCATGAACAGTGAATACTCTTGGGTGGTAAGTTTTTAAGTTCCAAAGGTCTTAGGTGGACTAAAAGTCATAAGTAAGAGTACTGCCAGAGTCCAAGAAAGCATTTCTTTAGAAAAGTTCAGCTGAGCCTAAATGCTGCAGCAGAGTATCTCAGGATAAACAGTTGGTCCTTTGATCATTTTTCAAATTCAGTTTCTATTTTTACCAAATTACTATCTAGACCCAAGGAGGATGAGTCCCTGATAATTTTATTTCCTGTCATTTTAGGGAGTTTTTCCTTACCGCTGTTGTCCTCAGCTTGCTCAGAAGGGAAATCTGGTTCCGGATTCTGTAAAGTTCTGAGACAATGTCTATTGTAAGAGGAACTATACAAATAAACTTGACATGGGGTCATTTCCACACACTCTATGGAACTTCAGAACAGATCAGTTTAATCATGCTTTTGAGCCAGTGTCAGTTAACAGCAGTTTTTGCTGTTGCTTTTTTAAGTCTTCACATCTCAATCATCACTGACAGTATGAAAAATTACATGACATGACAGTGCTGCATTGACAGCTACTGGGCACCATAGCAGAACTCATTCATCACATCAAACCTCTTATTTTATCACTAGTAAAAACAAGCTACATTTCACCAAAAGACTGTTGAATCGATAAAAAAAGATCTAAAATTATTAGTTTCAATATCAGTTAAAATATGGATCTTCAGTTATCAGGCTGCAAATTACAATTTATTCAGCACCTTGGTGCCAGAACAAGTAAGAGTCAAATAAAGCTGGGCTAATGCTAAAAAGGGATTGTAGGGCAAGCCCTATTCTAATCAGCCAGGTTTACCAGTGTATTTAGGTAGCTTGGGTCCTGTCCAATGTGATGGCAGAAAGCATAAAGGGTGTTATGAATATGATATAGCAGTGCTTTTGACAATGCTTTACAGAGTTAGGGCCACATGACCAATAACCCCTCTTGCGCAAGTCGAGGGCGACTGTGGCAAGGAAAAACAGCCAAAAATGAAGGGACCCATTCTTCTTTGGTGAACTGGAGGATATTTTAAATTATGCATAGATATATACATTCTTCCTCCCACAGGTAAATTGGTGATACAAAATTGGCCATGACTGTTTGACATTGAACTTATATAACTATCGTGTGTCTGTCCTGAATGTAACCGATGTGTAAACATGATGCTCAAATCCTAATAAACAAATCTTGTTTCACTAAAACTCATATCATTAAAACTTTTCATGTATTGTGCAGATCTATAAGAGTGGGCACTATGAGGAATACATAGATGCCAAAAAAGAGACGCATTCTAACTGGATGAGGTGAGAAACATTTTACTTACTTCTGCCAGCTGTTCGTTAGTGTAGGTAAGTCATTATTTTTTTCTCATTTCCTCAGGTATGTAAAATGTGCTCAGAGTGATGAAGACCACAATCTAGTGGCATTCCAGTATCAAGGGGGGATTTTTTACCGTTGCTGTCGTCCCATCGAACCGGCACAGGAGCTCTTGATGTGGTATGAAGAAGAGTATGCCAAAGGCCCCACCTTTGACTACCTTTGGAACAAAAAGTGCCCTTCAAAAGGTACGCCCGGCCAAGTCCTAAAACAGCAAGAGATCAGCCTCTGGAATGCTAGCAGTAGAGTCAGCCATGGCCTAGTGGTTAGAGAACTGGGCTTGTGATCAGAAGGTTGCCGGTTATGTGCAATGACGGGTCATGACTGAAGTGCCCTTGAGGAAGGCACCTAACCTCTAACTGCTCCCCGGTCGCTGTGGATAGGGCTGCCCACCGCCCCAGCCTAGTGTTCACTAGCGTGTGTATGTGTATTTCACTGCGCGGATTGGGTTAAAATGTGGAGTACAAACTCACTGCACATTGATGAAAAGAGTATTCTAAATCTAAAACAAAAATCAGTAGCATTCGCTGAGAAGTTCTTGATTCTGGCTCAAACATTTAATAGGTATCTTTGAAAATCAACCTTTTCTCCAATGGGGCCGCATTGATGGGATTCTGTGATCACAAATCAGCAATAGGTAAATAACAGTTCTTAATACAGTAGTGTCCGAGGGATTGTAGATCAATTTGGGATTGTGGCTTTTCCCTTTCTGCCAGATTCTCGTCAATTATATTATGCACTGTAGAGGAAGGAATGTGCAATCCCTACCAATCTACCTTTGAAAAAAATAGTTTTTAAATATTTCAATAATAATTTAAATAATTCAAAAAAAATATTTTTTCTTATGCATTTGATGACAGATTTGAGATCCTTTGTCAATATTTTATTTATATTTATTTTTCTATACTTACATGTATGATTGTTTTTATTAATAACAAGTCATTATTGATCATGAATTAATTTTATATATTTTATTTGTATTTCAGAAAGGAACACTCCCCTGTTAGAGGTGTTCTCCTGCTCCTTATGCCCCCTTTCCTATACAGGTCAAATTTACCTCCACAAACACATTAAGAGATGTCACTATGAAGAATATATGAAGCTGCTCAAAGCTGGTGAGATTAATATTGAGCATCTAATGCCCAAAAGAAACTACAGTAGTCGACATCTAGCTCCAGGGTTTCCCCGGGTTAAGAGTTCTCTCAAACAAAAGGAAAAAGAAAGTGTTAAAAATAACACTACTGGGCAGAGTGATCACCAGCGCATTCATGTCAGGGCAAAGCTACATCAGTGCCCAGACTGTGACAAGAGTTTCAAGGAAAAGGAGGCACTGAGGCGCCACTATCGTGTTCACACCGGGGAGAAGCCATATAAGTGCTTGTACTGTGAGAAGAGCTTTACCCAACTGGGTAATCTCCAGACTCACCACCGCATTCACACTGGAGAGAAACCATTCCAGTGCACACTGTGTGCTAAGAGTTTCCCAAGGCTGAGTAGTCTTCAGCTACACCAGCGTGTTCATACAGGAGAGAAACCTTTTCCCTGTTCAGAGTGTGAGAAAAGGTTTACGAATCAGGGTCACCTTCGGGCCCACATGCGTGTTCACACTGGTGAGAAACCCTATGAGTGTTTGCAGTGTGGGAAGAGCTTCAGTTGCAAGAAGTCTCTCCGCTCTCACCAGCGCATTCATACTGGAGAGAGACCGTATCATTGTTCACACTGTGGAAAGAGTTTTACACATCACAGTACTTTCCATCTACATCAGCGCGTTCACACTGGAGAGAAACCATATTGTTGCACACAGTGTGGAAAGACTTTTACACGACAGAATCATTTACAAGAGCACCTACGCATTCATACTGGAGAGAGACCGTATCAATGTCCTTTATGTGATAAAACTTTTAATGAGATGTGTAATCTCAAACGACACCAGCATGTCCATACAGGAGAGAAACCGTATCAGTGTGGAGAGTGCGGACAAGGCTTTGTTAATTCTAGAAGCTTTAAGAAACATAAGTGCTCCAACACAGAGCTACCAGCAACGTCTGTCCAGTCATGAAGGATTTTTCAGGGAAACATGAATAGTGTTAGCATACTTTTCCCTCTTCTGTACACCGAAGCGAATTGGGGAAAGTTTTAATAAGCTTGAACATTGTACAGGACAAACACTAGGTGCCTCAGCTCTGGAGCTTCTCAAACTAAAGGATCACAAAGAGCATGTACAGTGTAAAGAAAGTATTCTGTCCACCATGATTTCCTTTACAGTTTGTCACTTACATTTTTAGATCTTCAACATAAAATGAAGACAACCTGAGAAAATGTGATTCATTAATGAAAAAAAAAAATTGTCACAACGAATTAATGTGGAAAAAAGTAGCAAACTTTATTTGCTGTTTCGGGTCCTAAAAGCTTGCCAAAATTGGCAAAGGCATTATTTCATTATTTTATTTCATGCCTTGTAAATGTTGTTTTGTATGAAGCCTTCCTGGTTTGAGAATAGTTTTCCATTAAGAATAAAATGCCCCAGAGACTATCAAAGATTTTAGTGACTCACGCGCTGCATAAAGGTGCTGCTTAAATCATGTTTATTATTTCATACTTGATGTTTTTAGCACAATGAGTAAATAGAAATCTGACAGTAAGTATCCATTGCTGATGTAACATGTAATAGTAGCTAATATTTAGTATCCTTGATGTTTCATATTATCAAATGTAACTATATTGTTAATAAATATGTAGTTATTTGAATAATAACCTTATAAGCAGAATAAAGCATCTAAAGTGTCTTATTATTGGAAAAGCATTTAGCACTATTTTATTACTGGCACACTCAGTCTTCTTTCCCTGCGTTATAAAATAGATGTTTCTAATAAGTAGTCAATCAAACCAAGAGATATCAGTTCAGGGGTACTTAACAATATCTAGATATGAATTATGAAGGGGTTGTACTGTTCAGGTTTTAAGAAAATTGTATCCAAAATTGTTTTTTTTTCTGATTACTGAAATTCAACACACAAAATTGACATTTCTAATAAGTAGCACATGAAACCAATACATCTGTTTATCGGTTATAACACTACATACATATGAATTAACAAGGGATTCTGTTATACATATTTTAAGAAAATTGTATCCAAAATATATTATTTTAAGTGGTTTTATTTTTGCTGATTACTGAAATTCAACACATAAAATTGATGTTTCTAATAAGTAATCCACAAAACCAATGCATATCAGTTAATGTGTTATCATACTATCTACATTTGAATTATCAAGTGATTATACTGTACAGAGTTTTTAGGAAATTGTATCAAAAAAATGTTTCTAAGTTTGCTTTATTTTGTTTTTGGCTGATTGTGTGTTAAAAATCTGTACATTTCATTTACATTTTCAGCATTTAGCAGACGCTCTTACAGAAGTGCTTCCATAGTAAACATTAGCATACTTTAGTTAAAGTAAACAATTCAAAAATACAAATATGTAGGTATGTTGAATCACATTTTTCATGATATCGTGTGATAACCTGAACTCATATCTATTTGGTTTATTAACTATATTGGAAATATCTATTTTTGTTTGTTTCATTATGTATTGTTTCTGAATCTACCGAAAAACAATACATAACCTACAAAATCAGATGATCGCGCGAGTGCTTCGATTGAATCAAATGAACCGGTTCGTTTTGCCCAGTGATTCAGATTAACCATAATCTTTAAAATGAATCGGATCTACCAACACCAAGCGGCTAACTCACATAGTTGCTTTTGCTGGGTGAACAAATTTGGAAATGTCTAATAGTCATTTGTCACAATAGTCATTCAAATTAAGAAATAATTTCATTTTCATCAGAACAACAGATAATAATATATAAGGTGTTAATAATAATTTAATAAGCACACAGTCAGAAGAGATAAGCACTCAATGCGCATGCTCCGATTACTTCGCGTATGGCGCTCCAAGTTCGTCGTTACACTGTCGTTTCCATGAATTGCAAGCAAAATATTAAAAAACATTTTTACAACCTTCCCGTGCTTACCACTGTACTTATGTCTGTTAAGATTTTAACAACAACAGTGTCGCTAGGACGACAAAACAAAGCCGAACAGACTGAGCAAAAGTGATTGAGATGCGGGGCGGGTTGTTAGATCTACGTTCTGATCAACGGGATAAACGTACTGAATCGAAGAAAAAGTAAAACTAAAGTATGGATCCTATTCCAATATCAACATTGGTATCAATACTACAAAATACAATTTTAGGGATCCATAAAACTACCGAGGTTCTTCGGTCAACTGTTTCACAGTGTTGAGTTCTGCAGGCTGCAATGCCGTTTTACGGCCAACAGGTGTCACTCTGCTCTGATCCATTTTCATTGCTTCGAACCATTTGAGCACAGTTGGTGCGGATAAACGGAGTTTGCGAAGTCGAAAAACTACTGAATCATTTACTTCATATGAATCAATGCTTCATAGTCCGTTAATTCAACATCACCTTGATTTAAAGAATCGGTTCGCGAGCCGACTTTGATTAATGTACATTTGTGTGATTGATGGTTTTTAATTGAAGTCATTTAATTAAAGAATTAAAAGAACGAATTAGTTACGTGGAAAAACGAGGAAAAAACAATCACTTTCACTAGGATGCTTGTTCTCCAGTCCAGCTGACGGCGCTGATGAACCAACCAGGTAACGGAGCAGCATTGGCCAAAACCTGGAGCAGATGATGATGTCGACGGGAGAGCTCATGATGTGGAGAACAATCAATCTTTTTCACAATAACAGCTGAATCTGATGAATGAAGTTTCAGTAAAATATGGTTCCTGTGCTTGGGCTTGAGCTGCTAAACTTTGCTCGGTTTTAAACAGGAAGTTACAAGTAAGTCTGCAACTGCTAGCTTAACTGCTGCTAACTATTAGCTGGTATTACTCATCCATTTCCATTGTTTACAAACGTTTTAATGAAGCATTTCCAGTTAAAACGTTTTGCGTTGTAGTGTTATATAGCGTGATTTGTGGATTAATAGCAGTTATTATAGTAGTTTTTACTCAGTACTCATGGTTTGCCAGAGTACACTTGATGTTACCTGTACCTTTTATGATGGCCTGTAGGAATGCTCTTCGTTTGTTGTGTTTCCTCAGATCTCCTCCCACAGGGTTGTCCTATCAGTAGATACTAGTTCCAGGTGAGGTTCCAGTTCCTTCATCACGACATGGTCTTGGTGTTTAAAATACCTTACATGACATGTCTTTTTTGAATGTTTATGTAATGCAAAGACAAACATTGCATATTTCTCTATTTTTAGTTGCTGTAAGCAAACACTCATGGAGCTGAACAGCAGCAATTCTGAAAGTGACCCACATGATATTCTGAAGGTTATCTGCATTAAAGAGGAAGAACCTGAAGATGATGATTACCTCTGTAAGAAGATATTATTTATTAGCATTGTCAACAATGGACAGGTCATATATTATAATTAAATTTGCTCTTAATTTACATTTTATTTTTGTTATAATTCTCCAGACTGCGAGGAGTGCAAATCCACTTACTTCAACAAATGTGAGATCCATGGTCCACCTCGCTTCATTCCTGATACTCCTGTTCCCATTGGGGTTGCTGACCGAGCGAAACGGACACTTCCGGAGGGTCTAGAGATTCGGCAGTCCAGTATTTCTAATGCAGGCCTGGGGGTGTTTAATAAAGGGGATTCTGTTCCTCAGGGTGTGTACTTTGGACCATATCAGGGAGAAGTGGTAGACCAAGAGGAAGCCATAAACAGTGGATACGCTTGGGTTGTAAGTTATTTGCTTAAATCATACACAGTCTCTGTTTAACCTGTAGCCGGTTAAGTATTGACCAGGCATTGTGCTTAGTTTGAAGTTAAAATTGTAATGATACCGACCATGCAGTCGAACCACAGTTAGGCTTCCGGCATTACAGATCACCTCCCCTAAGGAATTTAAGCTGAGTCTGAGTGCTCACACCTGGCATTCTCCAATAAATCCGGGTGCAGCAGTTCGGCGCCTCCACTTTACATGCACTTTCGTCCAGGCACGCTTCACAGGCGAGTAGGTGTCCTGGTCATTGGTGGGTTCGGTCCCTATCGGCGCCGAACTAAGTGCTGCACCCGGTTTTATTGGGGAACGCCAGGTGCGATCACTCAGCCCAATTAGGGCAGCTCGCCACTTAAATCCCTTCGTGGAGGTGATCTGTAACGCCAACCATGCCGGAAGCCAAACTGCGGTTCGACGGCATGGTCGGTATCGTTACAAAAATGTATTCTAATTTAGAGTTTTTAGAATTAGTGTTGGCTGGAACAAGGAAATCCACCTATTACTCCATTCCACCAACATCACTGTGTCTGGTTTGATCCTAAAAGATTGTGTATGTTAAAGCTCCTTGCATTTAAATGTCTGGCCAAGCACAAACACCTTGAATATATTAAAGTTCATATCTTGTAGATTGACAGCTGGAGTAATAGCTGTGTATTTTTTGCCACTGTGTTGCTTTGCATCTTTAATGGATGCTATGCAAACACAGCGACCTGCTTTGTTTTTCCTTTTTGCCTAATTGATCATCAACAACTTTCAGTCCTGCTTTAAGGGCTTGAATATAGAGCGGTGGCTTGATTCTTTAGCTTGTAAAGCTTGTCTAAGTTTGAAGTGCCAGCAACTTCTGACTTGCCAGTTTGTTATTATTATATCTGACCATCTAGACAAAGTTACATGCCAACACCAAGATATAAAATATAAAAATTGTTTTTTTGTTAACATATAAAATAAACTTAATGGCTGAAGATTAATGAATGCATGTCAATTATCTAGTCACAATATAGCTGCAAACATTTCACAGTTCCATGCCAGATGGAATGAATGTAATCCATTGTGGACTAAACGTAAACAGAATCCATTATGTTAGGCTTTAGAATAAAAATAAAATAAAAGTCAGAAATACAGATGAAATGATTTTCCTGTTTTTCAGATCTGTACTAGCGGACAGTGTGAGGTTTACATAGATGCCAAGAAAGTGACTCATGCTAACTGGATGAGGTGAGCAACATACTTCTCTGTTTCTAAGCTTTTGATTTTGTTTCATGCCAAAAAATGATCAGACTTATCTGTCTCGTTCTCAGGTATGTGAACTGTGCTCAAAATGATGACGAGAACAATCTGGTAGCGTTTCAGTACCAAGGTGAGATCCTCTACCGCTGCTGTCGACCCATTAAACCAGGACAGGAGCTGTTGGTCTGGTTCGACGAGGCGTACGCTAAAGATCTCGGCATCACGTTTGACTACCTTTGGAACAAAAAGTCTTCCGTAAATGGTAACGTTTTTATCTTTATTTGGTTCAGTATTTACTTATTTAAAACTGATCACAAGACTATTCGGGTCCCACTAGGTCAGGACATCGATGGAGACGGTCACATTTTTAAAAGTACGTTAACTACTATTTACTTACTGAAGTCAGATTTCAAGTGGAGCATTGAATATCAGCTTTCTGATTTCAAAAAATGAGCCTAAAATGACATAAAATATGATGACCATAATTATAGTTTATAGAAGGAATTGACAAATGTGATCCACATTTTCACCGTTTGGAAGGTTTACACATCATCAACAGTCTCTTTAAAATTCTTTCTTTTTCAGAAGAACACTGAGGACCCCTAACATCATGTCACAGACCCCTATGTGTCCACGAACCATACTTTAAGACACTGTACGATGGCACTCATTGTCCTAATACATCTACAGTGTGTCTAAAGCTCTGCTCTGTAACATCTGGCTTTGAATCCCTGTATGCTAGATATTACACCAAGAGAGATGCTGAAAGACACTTTCACCTTTTCTAATGTTTCCTTTCCTTCTGCCTTTTCAGAAATGGTCCCATTAGCCCAACAAGTCTTCTCCTGCTCCCAGTGTACACTTTCTTTCACATCCGAAATCTACCTTCACAAACACATCGGCAGACGCCACCACGAGGAATATATGAGGCTGCTCACCCTAGGACACATCAAAAGCTCCACTAGCAGACCCATCGAAGATGAAATTCACCAGTGTTCCGAGTGTGGCAAAAACTTTAGTCAGAGAAGTGCTCTCAAAACGCACCAGCGCATTCACACCGGTAACAAGCCCTACAAGTGCTCACAGTGTGGCGTTTGCTATGCCAAACCAAGTCACCTGGAACGACACCTCCGCAGCCATACAGGAGAAAAACCCTATCAGTGTTCGGAATGTGGCAAGTGCTTCACACAACAAAGTAATCTGCAAAGGCACCAGCGCGTTCATACAGGAGAGAAACCCTATCACTGCTCGGAATGTGGGAAGACCTTTTCACGACACAGTCACCTCCAAACTCACCAGCGCATTCACACTGGTGAAAAGCCGTATCAGTGCTCGCAATGCGAGAAGAGCTTTTCTCACCAGATCACTCTTCAGCTCCATGAGCGCATTCACTCAGGAGAGAAACCCCATCAGTGTTTGTACTGTGAGAAGAGTTTTACTCACCACAGCAATCTCCAGTCTCACATCCGCGTTCACACAGGAGAGAAGCCGTACCAATGTTCACAGTGTGGAAGGTGCTTTTCACAACAAAGTAATCTCAAAATGCACCAGCGCACTCATACAGGAGCGTGGTCTACAGATGACACGTGGCTGCAAGCTACTCCTTATGACGATGCTGCTTTTTGAGCTTCATACAAGTCAGAGAAATCCAATATTATTCTCAGAAGGTCGGAAGATTTTCCAGCCAGGAGCTTCGTCTTAACTTCATGCATCTGTTCAAGTCAAGGGCAAGTCATTACATATGATGTAGTTGGTTATAAACATGATGGCCAGAATGGCCTCTTTCAAATGAGTCTGCAGATCTATTAGGTACATGGCGATGTACATGGACTGAGCCTGGTTCTGTTCAGTACTCTTCGTTGGGGTTGGAACACTTATAGAGAATACAATCAAAAAAATCAGACCACTCCTCACTGACATGATTAAATCAGTGTACTGACAAACCTTCCAAACATTTTAAAACGAAGAGCCGACAAGTCTTTCTTTATGAAAATGACTGAACTGATGCTCAGAGCTATGTTTTGTATTTGTGGTGTTGCAAGTGATTTAAAGCCCCGTGAGTTACTGTATTAAGTACAAACGACACTAGCTGTAAATACTATGTATAAAAAAGCAACAAAGTACATTGTAATGAATTATGTTATCGTTTTAGGCTAATATTTAGTTATGAAGTACTTATTAACATTCAGATTTGAGGTGTTTTTAAATAGTACATGTACAACGATCAGCCACAAATTTAGGACCAGGGTGCCCATAATTTTGTGGCTTGAGATCTATTATTTTCAGTCGACAGGTTGTCAGGCCTTCATTTTAAAAAGCTCGGCCTCATCATTTTTCAGTTTCTTTAGCTTCAGTTGCGATATTGATATTCTGTATTACAGGGTGCAGGCGTATGTCACAAACACTGGACACAGGACAAAAATAAACCCTGGACATGGCGTTTAAGAGCATCACACACTACCCCTACAAGCATATTTTCAAACCTGGAGAAACTGAAGGAAAATGGAAAATAACATGCACCAGTAACAAGTAATAAGTTGCATTTCCCAACAATGTCCACATTTAACGTCAATCATGTTGATTTGGCAGAATGAGGTGAAATCTACCATCATTCAAAACGCGATAGGACACCCCTGATTTAGGACTACCTAATGTTCTGTCGAAACAGTCAGTGATGGCTTAGTGGTTAAGGTACTGAGCTAGTAATAAGAAGGTCGCTGGTTCAAGCCACACTCATCAAGGCGTCACTGTTGGGCCTTGGAGCAAGGCCCTTAACCCTCATTTGTTCAAAATCCGGTTCATCCATAACTGTAAGTCGCTTTTGGATAAAAGCATCTGCTAAATACTGAAAATGTGAATAAAACGTGTTGGACCCATCAAAACAGCTGAAGGAGTCAAGACATTTTTTGGCTCCTGTAATAGTAACTTGACGGATTCAGTTCTCTTTAGGATTCATGTCCAAGTAATACATAGAATGGAACCTTTCCTCAAAAGAGACAAGTGGCCCCAAACAAAGTCAGCAACGCCCAATCCCAAACAGAAGAGCCACTCAATATGTTCACTGGATGGGTTTAAACATTTCATATTCATGATGATCAGTATTCGGTTTATTTGTAGAGGTGGCGGATTAAATCTTCACTTCAAGTTAAGTTTATGTAGACTGGCTGGAGATAAGTATTTCAGTCTTTTCTGTATTCTGTATTTTTATTGCTTGCTAAATGAAACGAGCGTTTTATAACTTTTGGATATGTGTGCAAATACACCAATATAATTAGGTGGTTAACTTTGTGACATGACCTTTGTATGTTTGAATGGTTAAGTACAGTTTGTGACTTCATGTAAATACGGCTAGGTTGATTGAAAAGTGACCTTATTTTCTGAGAACACTTGTAAACAAAAGCAAAAAACAGGTGTGCTTTAGAATAAACTTTTACCATATGTCCACAATCAGGTGAGTTTTACATGATTTGCTCAATATGGACATTGTCTTCCATGTTTTTACAGCATTTGTTTCTTAATTCCTTGAGGAATTATTTTTGTTGGTTTATAAATCTCTTTAAAAATTGCAGTTAAACTAGTCCTATTTAAATGAGTACACAGAAGTCACCAGCTGTTGTCATCCATAGCAACAAGTGAGAAATCATGAAGATCCTAAATGACAGGACTGTGTACACATTCTTCCTTCCATAGAATCCAGAAAGCTTTTGTTACTGTTGGGTCAAGTTTTTCTTAAACGAATAAAATAATCAATATTAAGTTGTTATAATGTTGATGTACATCACAAAGGAATGTGACTGTGTAGAATAGCAATGTAATTTATCTTTGAAATTCTTGGAACATTATAGAATAGAATAGAATGTGCTTATTTGTCAGTACACATAAGCAGATGTACAGTACAACCAAATTCTTTCTCTGCATATCCCAGCTGGTTTGTATGGGTCTTGCCCAAGGACCCAAAAGTGGCCTCGATTTGAACCGCCAATCTCTCATAGCTCTACTCACTCCTTTAAAAATAATAAATAAATAATCTTAATAAATAATATAACAGAAACCCTCATAGTTGCAGGTGAAGAAAGTACTTGATGTCCAAGAGGCATGGCATGGAAAAGCAGTATTATATTTACACACATAATTTTAATAATATTTATTAGTTTGACAAATTGATTTCACAAGCTGGTGAAAAATGTCTTTTTTAGGAAACCAAGCGTTCACTCTGCACTTAAGTAGATAGCATTTCTGCTATGTGTATCCACTGGTGTATATAGAGATGACTGGGTTGTCTAAAACTCTTCCCCCATCATTTCTGAATTAGCAGGTGTCGAACTAGATGACC
Source organism: Microcambeva bendego (assembly GCA_034509265.1). Taxonomy (NCBI): domain Eukaryota; kingdom Metazoa; phylum Chordata; class Actinopteri; order Siluriformes; family Trichomycteridae; genus Microcambeva; species Microcambeva bendego. Next base: position 20,501,349 of record JAYDZG010000010.1, read on the forward strand.
CTTTTGAGTAAAACTATTGTATAGTATAGGTTCTCTTACGAGTGAATGCACTGGTGGTGTTGCAGTGTGCTTCTAGATGAAGCTTTTCCCACACTGTGGGCTCTGGTATGGCTTCTCTTCAGGATGGACCTGCTGGTGTCGATTTAATTTATCCTGGTGAGTAAAGCTCTTCTCACACTGCGAGTGAAAGTAGGGCATCTCTCATGTGTAAATATATCTCATGAGAGAACAAATGATTGAATTCAGGGACTGAATTTATAAATTGAGGAAATAATTTTCCAAATATTTTTTTTCTACATAGACACCCAGGAAGCTCAACCTGTAGAAATTATGCACCTTAATGTTACAAAAATAGTAATAAAACTTACATTTCATTTTAGTTATTGCCTGGGTGGAGTAGAGGGATTTTCCACTGCACACCAGCATTGAGAGTCTGAACTCCGTGGTTTTAATCTTCATGCTGTCAGTTGGCTGGGTGCCCCCCTAGCCACTAGATGGTTCATTGCGCTGTAGTGTGAGTCCCAAGCCAAACAGCAGGTCTACATAGCAGGGCAGCCAGCTTTCAAAAAAACTTGCCCAAATCAATAATGTTGATACTAAATCTATCCTGAAGTAAAGGCAGAAGGACAGATACTTACATTATTTACTTTATCTTACTTTTTCTTCTTTTATTTATTTTTTGTTTAACCAGATTCATTTCACTTTAGGTTTTAAAAGTTGACTCTCTAATTGTTGAAATAGAGACCTGAATTGACTTGAGTGTTGATTTGTCCTTTGAATATGGAAGTAATATTGAGTTTGTGTGTATTTTTTCATCACAATTTACTGTTACAAGTATAAGCATGCGCAGTGCAGTCCATGCCAAGCGGGATGCACCGACCCATTATTTCATTTCCTGAGCTCCCGAAAACCTGCAAATGGTGTTGAGGTGTGGAGATCAAATCTGTATTTACATCTGAACCTGATGCACGAGGTTTCAATAAATCATGGTGGTTATTGTTGAATTTGAGCTGTAGTAATCACACAAGGTAAGTTAGACGATAACTGCTAGCGGAACTGCTGCATCACTCATCTAATTTCACTCCGTCTCACGGTGTTCTGTACAGCCTGATTCTGCCTATTTGTTTACATCAGAGTGACCTTGCAGCTGATGAACTAGTTGTCACCTGCTTCCTTTTAAAGTCAAACCTTAATTTTAAGTTTAAATACAAACACACAGTCGTGGAAAATAAGAGACCATTTAAAAATTATCATTTTATTTTCATTTACAATTTCCATGTTTGTGTTTGAGAAAAATAAGCCCCGTTGTTTTATTTTATTCAAATTCCTATTGTAGAGTATAGAAAAAACAATGCTGCTCATTTTTGACAATCACATACTTAGAAACAAATCGATAATTTGTAAGTGGTCTCTTTTTTCCACGACTATAATAATGCATACAGAAAGTATAAAGTATTCATAGTGTATTCACTGTTTCCACATTTGGTAACATGCTCTATCTGTCTGTCTGTCTGTCTGTCTGTCTGTCTATCTATCTATCTTTATCTGTCTGTCTGTCTATCTGTCTATATCTATCTATATACATTGAAAATATTTCTTCAAGTTTTCAAGGGGGAAAACTTTTCAAGATGGGTGGTGACCATGGTGGCCATTTTGAAGTCGGCCATTTTGGATCCAACTTTTGTT
>JAYDZG010000010.1:20709924-20720871 GCA_034509265.1 Microcambeva bendego
TTGTAAGTGAAATTGATTTTGAGATCATCACATCAAAAAAGTGGACCAATCCCTGAGGAGAGCCCACAAGGAAACACACACGCATGCAGGCACACACACACGAACACACACACACACACACACACACATACACTAGGACACCTGACCTGACCTGACCACACTAGGACACCTGACCTGATTGTTGGACATCACATTCCTAAGCCATGAAAACTGGTGTAGGGGTGCCACCATTTATGACTACAACAAAATGAGGTGATGTGTGCAGTTATTAAAACTGGCATTTTAAGGTCACACACTGCAGCAGACCAGAACGGTTGATTGTACTCTAGTTCTTGACATTCCAACATCTCAAAGATGTCTAGTGATTTAAGGTCAGAGTCAGGGAGGTCAGGAGGCCACTGGAGTATCTTTGAACCAAAATCTTTTAAATCATAGATGCATCTCACTTTAATTGCTACAGAAAGGATATTTCTCTGTCTGTTAGTAAAGTTATTTCATGTCAGACACCTGTTTGTAATGGATGTGGCTAAACATCTAAAGTGAGAGCTATCCAAAATTATCTACAGACATCAGCAGTGCCTGAGTCCAGGGTTGCCAGATTTCGTTCAAAAAAATCCCACCTGTGTACAGAAACAAGTTGCTTGAATGCAACCCAGTGTTTACTATTCTCTAAAAGCAAGTGATCTAGAAAAATGTGTCATTTTAAAATGCATATCAAGAACATCCAATCAAAACTGAACATCTCAGAATGATGCAAAAGAAACGTCATTGACGATCCAATCTTTTAATGCCATATTTTTCCAATGTTTCCGCCCTGTGCACATAATTAATGTGACAAAATTGTTTTCAGAAGGATAAAAAAAATGTAAGAAAAATAATTAAGAAAAAAAATCGATTTAAACGTAATGCAGCAAATTTGGAACAAATCGAACTGGCAACAGAAATGAGTCCAAGGTTCATACACTAGATGGAGACACTTCTCCACCAAACTGTTCATATCTGCTTGCTCGGAGACAGTGGATGTCTGGTGGTTAATTAATGGATGATTGCCCCCAACATAACACTGTTGGGCCCCTCAACCCTCATTAAAGTCACAACTTTGGATTAAAGTGTTTTGCTGGTGTACCGAGCCATGATTTTTCCTAACTTTTACCTCATTTCATACAATTTCACGTTACTGAAACCTCAAATAAAACCTTCAGTAGCTACATATATCCCAAACTTTTTACCCTGCAAAACAAATCAAACTTAAAAGTTCTCATTAGTTCAATAATAAGTTAAGCAAACCTGACAAAGCAGGGAAATCCAACACAGTGTTGTTCTCTGGCCCCTGTTGAGCACCACCGATATAGACCTACTGTCTCCTGGAAGCCATAATACTGAGTTATGTAGAGCCACATTACTGCACAGATACAGGCTGAGTGTCCTTTTCTCTTTTTTCTCTTTGGAGTCCTGTGATTTACACTGGGATTAGATAGAGACGACTTGACACGGCTGTTTTAGAACGATTGTCACGATGACCTCTCACAGGGTTTCTACAGTGGTGATATGATTCACCACACCACCCAGCTATAAACCAGCTGATGGGACACGTTCCTTTTATTGTAACCAGGAAATCTACAAGGACGCTACAGTACATTCACTATTTTACAGAATCATAGTCTGAGTATTTTTATAGCAGTACACCATGACAAAGAAACTCAGGAATGTGACATCACAAATCTAATTCTAAAACGCTAATGAAAACAGAACAGGGGATTTGTAAACTGACCTTTAAAGGTCTTAGTCAAAAATGCTGTGAAAACAATGCAGTGATTTGAGTAGCTGATTGGTTTGAGGACAAATCAAATTAAAACATACTTGACTTTTGACTGCAGAATGAGGGTTTGTCATTACCTTTGTGGATTAGGACACAGCCATTTTGGGCCATTTGTTATTTGCTTTCCTTTCAGAAAAATATGTTGGTTTATTTTTGAATTTAATCCAATGTTACCAAACATGAAACTACTATCTGAGGACCAGCAATCAACTACACTTTCCTCTATGTAACCTTCTTTATGAGGCACTTGAAAAGAATGGCAAGAAAAAAAGTTTGAATAGAAACACTATTGTAAAATCCAGGTAAACATTTTAAGGCAAGAAATGTTGCTGCTTTTTAAACTTTAAGGTTAAATCTTATATAGTACTCTGACTTCTAAAATCCTCAGGGTATCAAATATTGTAATCATAAGACTCTGTATATTACCCTGCTGTACTGAATGTGAGTACAGAAGTGATATCATTGCTGTTGTGACAAACTATGTGATGCCTTTAGTGCCTAGTTCTTTGCCTTTGGTGTTGCTGATAAGTAGTTTGACTTTTTCCCCTTGAATTGCCATTGATTTTCTTTCTGTACTCAGGTTTCCCTGCAACTCCCCAAAGAGGTGAAAGGCAGACGGCCTGATGTATATTGCTCTTAGGTGTGAGTAAGTAAATGGGTCACGAACAATGTTTTCAAATGTAACACTACTACAATGTTTCTTGACATGTGACATGCTGGTATATAAATCATTCAAATGTACCAAATGTACCAAATGTATCATTTTCCATAGAGCCTCAGATTTAAATAAAATCACCTCTGTAATTACACCACTTACTGTCCCCCAGTGCCTGCAGTTCATGATCATTACTCACCCTGACTGTGCTGAGACACTCTACACTTGTATACGTGCTCACTTTCTGTCCTTGAACCGCATTTGTTTGCCAGTTATAAAATTATAGGAACTGAGTCACAATCTGTAAGATCCATCATACTGTAATTCAGCATCTAAATGATGAATAGCTACACATAAATGACACATCTTCAAATGGATTACACCATAACAGATACGTGAATAATCTTGTTTTTTTTAATTAAAATTTGACTGCCATGTAAGATTAGGGATTTCTGTTTCCGTCCCCGGAGAAAAATATTTCTGTTCACAAAACCCCAAAATGAAATAAATACACGAACAAGGTTTTACACGAACATTCAGTTTTAAGATTTGAATAAATAATTGGAGCATATTTATAATTCATTAAGGCGGTGACGTGCCTATTTATGCAGAGCTACCCATCATAGTACATGGAACAATAATTACTTGCCAAGGTGATTGATGTAATTTATTTGCTAATTTATAATTCAATCATTTTTACAATTCAAAATGGTTTATTTATGTAATAGATTAACTACCAGTATTTCTGAGAAAAGGAAGCACAAGGACATCCGATATTAGAAACCTTGGGAGCGGATGACTTACGTGTCTTATATATATTTTTTTGGCCAAGGTTTCAATATTACTAAGTAGCTGTGACCTTTGAGACACAGCCAAACTTGCTCTCCATCTTGAGGAAATTCAGGTACATCTTCTAAAACCAGCCTGTATTAACTTCTACTTTACTTTCATGTGAAAACTGTGCGTAGGAAGTGCTCACCTTTTACCAGACACATATCTTCACACTCCTCCAGCGTCTCGAAGTTGTTCTCATTGCCCTGACAGCCTCCATATTCAAAACGCTCACAACGGCGTGTGTCAGTGTCAAAGTAAAATCTATCAAGCATGGCTTTACAGGGCCCTTCGTCCTTTTTAAGGGCACAGGAGTGATGGAAAATCTTAAGCGGAGGTTGTTCTCCATCTAGGGAGACACAAAGCATCACAATGTTGGTTCAGTGTCAGTCTCGAACCCTGGATTGTGTAAACAGAGTATCACTCAGCCATTTCAGAATATTGAAAATATTAAAATTCTGCTTTTAAAAACTTCCACATACCACACAACCTTTAATCAAACCATTAATGTACATACAGGCCTGTTATGTGCTCAGGACTGCAAAAAGATCTTGCTGGTACACTGTCAGTAAAATTATTATAAGGCACAACACTGGCAACCACCTGGTCGCCAGTCTGCAATGATGTCTGACGATTCTTTTCCAATATGCTTCCTGCTGTCTACAAGGTTTGAAGAGAAACAGCAGATGGAGTTCATCTAATGGATTGCCACAGACATGTCCTCCAGCTGACCTTCTGAGTCAAATCAGGTGCTTTAGTGATGCTGTACTGTGCACTGTTTTATCACATCCAGCTAAGATGTTTACATTGTAGGGCCAAAAGCTAAAACTGCGTCTGTACCTCATTTATTAACAAAGGTTACCTTTTTAGCCACACCAGCTTCAACCAAACAGAGGTATAAAATAATTTAATATGAGGCAGTTTAGGAAATGTTCTTTGATTCTCCAGCATGACCAGGAAAATGTGCAAAAAGCAAGATCAATAAAGTCATGGTTTGATGAATTGGCATGATCACGGACTCCTGTTGAAGCTAGGTTGGACAGATAATATGTTAGCATCTGTCATTAGTTAACACACATGAAATTTCTGCAACATTCTCAATTTGGACATGGTCACTCAGGAGTGTGAATAATCAGATTGGATGCTCAAAGTACCTCTATGTGAATGTTCAAATTAATATTCAAATTAAGCCACCAGTCTTCACCAGAGTAAACATACAGCCATACAAGTTTAGCACTGTAAACCAATGGCTATTCAACACCACCTGTTTAAACACATAAGTAGTTTAGACTGGGAGCTAGTTAACACTAGTTAACACAGTAAAACTCTAACAATCACTCTTCTGAGAAGAGGACAAAGTGATAAAGTAGTAGTGTCTGTATTTGTATAAACTCCAGTCATGGAAGAAATGTTTCAGATATATCCTGCTAGGATTCTTTCTCAAGCCCCTTCATCAGTCCTGTGTCTGTGTAACTGGAATGCTGAGTACCGGGGTAAATCCCACTTCCTCTTTTCCTTCTCATAATGACCGCCATCGTAGGTCTGAAAGAGTCAACACCATATAGTTTGCTCTGCTGAAAGTAAATGTGTTCTGAGCAAAGACTGACTGATTAGATTTATTTACAATTCTCAACTCTAGCAGACATGCCAACAGAAAGGGTCGACAGTAGTGAGGAGTTACCCCTTTTGTTCTTTTTGGGTCAGAACAACCTGTGTTAATAGTAGTGGTCTCCAGTTAGAAAATACAATGATGGATTTTGTTAACATCAGGGAAATATTAAAATAAATATAAAATCACTCATTCACTTAAGTAAACAAAATCAGTCATTAAATTTCGAATTTACTGAAAATGAATTAACTCAATGGGATGGATGGGACTGATGACTTCAGTCTTTACTGGGACTTGGACAGACACACATCTGTCAGGAGGACCATCTACATTTTAGACGTTTAAGATTTGTTTTGTAATAGTGGTTAAGTTGGTAGTGTTGTTGCTGCACAGCTCCAGGGCCCCTGTTCATTTGTCTGATAAAAATTCTACCAAAGTTGGATTGAATACTCTAATTTCCCAGAGGATTTTGATAGATTTATCCACCTTGTACCACGTATTTCCAAAGTCTGGCATTAGATCCACCCTTAAGATGAACCAGTTGCTAAAACAAATGAATAAATGAATGATGACTCAGTTCACAGCCACAGCTTTACAGTTAAATAGTGATGCTCTGCTTCCTTACAGCTTCATTTTGATAATGGTGCATAAAATTGCCAGACTGGAGTTGGGCCAGGTTCATAATTATGCTTAATCCCATCAGCCTCGGCTTTCAGCCAGTGGGAACCAACAATGAACCTAAAGCAGCTTGGTTTCTGAAGAAGACATAGTCTTATTTATTTAGATGTATTTGTGTTTTTAAAATGATCATTTGCTCTGTATGGTTGTGCTTTGGAATGGAATAAATATCTGAGCTGTATTGTGTTGTGGAATGTTGTAGGTCTTATATTAGTCAGATATTAGCAAAAAAACCATCAGCTAAATGGAAACTCATAAAAAAACAGTTGGACAATCAGATTAGCAATATGTGTTGATGAAGAAATAACTAATGATTATGGATCTATGTGTGTGAGTTATGTTTGCTTCCACCTTCAGAGGATGTATTACTCATACAGTAAAAACAAATGTTAGTCTTAGTAATGAAAAGCAAAAAGACTAAACCCAGTAATAAACTATCTATCAAGTTTATATTTAGGTGACTACATATTGTAGTAAACATTTCTCTCCAATGCCAGTTAAAGTACAGTGACAGTATAGTGTCTGAGAACTTGAGGGTTAAAGGCCTGACTCAAGAGCCCACCATTGGCACCCTGGCAGTGGTGGGGCTTGATTCAGTGACTTTTTCATTACTAGTCCAATACTTAAATCACTAGGCTATTCCTGACTGTAATGATAGACTCAACAGCCCAAGCAGAGAATCCGAATGAGGTTTATTTGAGCACAACACAAGGTAAAAATCCACAAACAGTCAAAGGTCATCCACATTTATTCCAAATACACAAACAAACAAATCCAAGGGGTAATCCAGAGAGTACATAAAACCAACACTGGCAAATGGTCAAAAACAAAAAAATACAACTTACAATATAAAGATTAAAATATGGCAAATACTTATATGTTAATACAATATGGCAAGATAACAAGCTGGTCCTTATATAGCACTCCAACAGTGAAAAAATGGCTGCCAGGTGAACAGACCAACAATAAGTATTGTGGTGACAGTGACCTCTTGAGGCAGGGAGGTCAATCCCTGGGTCCATATGTGACATTGCCCTTTTTAAAATAGCATACTCATTCATGCATGGCTAGAGACCCACCTTGGCAGAACAGCTATTGACGAGCCTCTAAGCAAATACACTGATATATTAAGTTATAGATATATGATTCAATACAAGTTTCATCATGTTGAACCTAATAAAGTGCGATCAATAAAGCAAAGATTGAATACTAGACCTTTGGGAATGTTTGGATGTTTAAGAAGTCAATCTGCCAATGAAAATTGTGGGTCAAAACTAAGGGCTGTGGTCCTGTTAACTATTTACTAAAGTTGTACAACCACACACAAAGCTGTTCAGCCGAAACACCACAGCTTTCCAAGTCATACAATAAAACCTGCACATGTAGCCAAAATGTAAACAATGAAATTATTCAGCTTCATTTTGTCTGAAATGTCCTCACCCCCGTTTCTGTACATCTGAGGTTTAAATCAGTTTCTAGATTCATTTCTCAGGTGTTGAATATTTAAAAATTATACATAGCTTTATAAAAGTTTATACATAGATAAAATATAAATTAATTTAGCTAGAGGACCCTTACGATTCTAGAGATATTATCTGTGGACTGATGAGACAGAACTTGGGTCTGTCTCAAATAATGTAAAGGTAAGACCATATTCTACCACACCAGCATTATACTAACAACAATACAGGTTGTTGGCAATATGATGATCGAGGGATGTTCTGCTTCAGCAGAACCTGAAAGACTTGTCATAATTATTAGAACATGAATGCTGCTCTATAAAGGAGAATGTCCACTGGTCTGTTTGTAACCTAACAGGGCAGCACAGTAGCTAAGAGGGTAGAAATTCCTCCTCACAGCAAGAAGGTCCTGGGTTCAGTCTCAAAGTGAATGGTCCATGCTGTGTTCGATATAAACTTGTGTATCGATGAACCTTGTGTGATGAATTTAACCAAAGTGTAAAACACGACATTCAAATCCTAAAGAAAACAAACATTTGTAACCTAGCCCAAGCACAGTTTGGTTATGTAGCAAAAAAAACCCAAAAAAACAAGTGCAATTTGCAATAAACTATAATTAAGAGAAATACAATTGCTTTGTCATTACTGTAATACTGTAAAAAAGACAGTAATTTTTTTTTATTATTTTTAATGAAAACAGTAAACAACCTCTGCAGCAAAATTAAAATTATAAAATGCAATTTTTTTTGCTACATATAATGCAGTTACTGTCTATTTTATAGCCTTTTAAAACATTATTACTGTGAAACATGTAAGACTGGACTGCTTGCTAAGTGAGTACTTGCTAAATACTCAAGATTTGTTTGTTTAATTTCAGAAGATCATGTATATTTTATAGGGGGAAAGAAAATGGATCGATATATGCAGCACTTACAGCTTGCGTTTATAGATTTTTGGTAGTTTATTTGTTGTGAATCTTATCTTGGTTCAATATCATCTGACACTTGGTTTATCTATGGCAAATCCATGTTGCACATCAACTCTCTCACACTGTCTGAGAAAATCCTTTATTCCCACCATGCCTGATTACCGCTTGTGTTGAAAATCTCTTGTTTCTCTACAAGTCAACGACTATGACGGCAGTTATAGCGCGAGTTAATCCTTCATGGTCATTGCCCGTGATAGAGAGTCAAAATGTGACTGCACGATTATGTGAGCTCTGCATCCAAGGGTTCAGGATACCACATAATCCCATTACACACCAAATAAGGAAGCTGCCAACCTCAGGTAAATTCATAAGTGGCAAAAAAAGATGTGGCCAGATGGCACGTCTTAAATGAACAAATTAAATGTCCTGCAATCCTGCTGTGCTGACTAGAGAAAATAACCTCATCAGAGCTGTTTACAGTGATCTGCCATTACACAGAGAGAGGGACGTGAGCCAGGGGGCAACAACAGTGCCTGTCCATCTGTTTTTCATTGGGAAAAGTTGTTGGATTCCTCGTCCAATACATGCACAGTCCTCATGGGCCCCTTCTTTTTGCCCCTGCTTTCTGCCCAGAGGCCTCTATCTTCAGGCTTAGCACAGCAATTCTACCCACCCAGCAGCCAAAGTGGTCAATTTGTGTCCGCCGTAGGCACTGCCAATTGTGTCCACTAGATGGCTCTTTGCTGACTGGTAGCGGAAACCGAGGTGTTCAGAATCTCACCACTGGTGTGCAAGCGGAATGTCCTGATTAAGTTTTGATGATTTATCTATTCTCAGATATATATTTTAATTCAATAAACAAAATGAAATTGAGGGAAAATGATGACAATCCTTTTATTTAATTTTTTCTCTTCAACATAAAATATTGTACATTGAAACTAATGGTCTTTCATGGATTTTCCCTTTGGAACCTAAGTAATAATAGTTTGCAGAAACCACTAATATCCTCCACATTTGTTATTGTTTTACTGTGGCAATATATAATTTATTGTGCATTTTAATGGTAAATTATTTAAAACAATATAATTTACGAATTTTAAAACAATATTCATTTAAAATCAGCTAAATTTACCCTACTTATACTAGAAACCTGGGTAACATCTGTACAGTGTCGAGTGCTGTTATTTCAGAGAAGCTGTTTTATTAACGTACCATCTGGAGATTACAACAGCAGATGGAGATTAATGAAAGAAAGCTACACTCTTCAAAGTGCACTGTTAATTTACAAATCTATTCACAAATGAAACACTATTTACAAATCTGTTTACAAATGAAATGCTATTTACAAATCTATTTACAAATCTATTTACAAATGAAATACTGCCTACAACCGATGACTCAGAGAGAAACAACAAATGACCAAAAACACCCTCATGTGAAAGCTAAACCGCAGCCTCCTATTACCTAACCAGAGGGAATTGAGCTTCATAGAAAATAAATGTCTACAGTTTTAAGTCCTAACTCCTGTTTCCGCTCCAAAATCACTGATTGGTTATTAAGACAGCTGTCGCTCCATAATCAATTCATTTAAATTGAGGTTTAAATGATAAACGAATCACTGCTGCTCTTGGAACGTAACCCCTGTGAAAGTCAAGGGGTGGGGGTACTGTATTCGTGATAATCTTGTTTATCTGAATGATAAATGTCCTTTAGTTTCAGAGGTAGGTACAAAACATTTTGAATTAGGCTTAATTTGGCAACATGGACAGTGGACTTTTTTTAAAAAATATCTGCTAGGCAATCCAAACTTTTGTCTTTAGAAAGTTTAGAAAGATTTACCCTGCCACTGTTAACCCTTCCCAATTATGTAATGAAGCTTTTAAAAATGTAGGCCTGTAAAAGTACTTTGAAACTCTTTAATTGTAAAATAAATAAATAAATAAATACCAGACCAAAACAGCAATGTACAATCGATCTGTTTTAGCATGAAATAGAACAATCAGTCAGAACCCAATCACAGGAACTATTTTTATTCTTGTTTTATTGATTGTTGTGCTCAATTCCTGAAGTTCTAACTGAAACTCTAATTTAACAAGTATTGAACACACCCTCCGCCCTTTAATAAAACGATAAGACGACGATAAACCTCACACACTCATTTACCAAACACAGAATTTAACCTTTACTCTCATGAGCTGTGACAAACCAACAGCTTTCAGTACAACAGTAGCTAAATGACTCACAGAGTTGGCCGACTCCGGCTTTACAAGCTGTTGAGTGTTGAAATCCGATCTCGATGATGCCCGTGCCAAGCCCATGAGCAAACAAAGAAATAATGCCAGCACCCGCCTTAACTCGACCCAATTCTTTAAGTCCAAGATTGGGATGAAATTACTGGTGCAAATCTGATCTTCAAGACACTGCGTGATAGATCTTGCTAGGTTTGAAATTTCAGTCGTTGTTCAACAGACCTGCATTTCAAGCTCACAGCAAGCATTCATTTTACTTTATCAGGCCTGCTAGGACACGTACTGCACCCAGAAATGAGAACATGGCCAAGAATGAGTGAATGTTAATAGGTTATGTTTGCTTTCTGATAATGATCATGCTTTCTGGTCTTATAAAGCTTTTCCTCGCTGTTAGCTAGAGGTGCAACAATCATTATTTTTATGGCTTTTTTATGGCTGATTAAATCACTGGGGATTTACATTGGGTTGGGTTGGCATGAGATTATATTTTTAAAAAGAAAAAAAAAACACAAAGAAAACAAATTTGATTTGATTACAGAAACATTTGTGTCCTTTTTACTTTGGTGTAATATTTTTATTGTAATTGTAATTAATTATTAAATTTTAATTTATTAATATAATTACCATTATTATTATTATTATTATTATTATTATTATTATTATTATTATTATTATTATTATGATATCTTTTAATATTAACCAAATGAAGCAGCAGGAT
>JAYDZG010000010.1:20734975-20745617 GCA_034509265.1 Microcambeva bendego
TCCTGCCGCCTGCCCAGTTTCCCGGTATCATTTATTTGATCAGGAGAAAGTGATTACTATCTCTCTCTCTCTCTCTCTCTCTCTCTCTCACACACACACACACACACTGACTCAGATGAGTGTATGGAGAATTCCCAGATGCCTTGTTGTCTTTATCGTTATGGCATCTACATTACTGTAATGTTTGTGGTTAAGTCGTGCCAGTCTGAACAATGTTTGCTCTCCAAAAGCTTTAAAGAAAACCGCTTTCCCTCACTGACATTTATTACAAATGCATTTACTTTGATTTTGTTATCGTTTCACTCAGCTCTTCCCTATGGTGCCAACAAGAAGGAGGATCTGAAAACTTAGATTTAATGATAACCAGGTATGGATTGCATAGCATTACGTCCCCGTCTTTTTTTTATGTTAAACATTTTAATATGTTTACATACTTGCATCATGACTATCTATAAATAAAGTAAACAATTGTTTCAAATATAGATCCAGAAAAAATATTAAAATAAACATAAAATAATATATAACGTAATTAATTGAGAAAGATATAACTTCAAAATAAGCAATATATACATAATCCATATATTTTTATTTGTCTTGTTATTTTAAATTTTATTTTTATTATTTTTCATTTTGGCAGACCAGGTCCTCCATTCTAGTCAAACTTCACCCCTTTCAAAGGTATGTGACAAAAAAAAAAAAGAAAATATTTTAACAGGATAGTGAAACTACTACCAATTTTATGTTTAATGTTATGCATAAGGATGTAATGATACACTCCACCCACATCACGATATGTTTCACGATACGATTTCTTCTCTATTTTTTTAGAGATTAAAATAGAAGATAATTAATGACAGTGTTTACTTTTATTTTTTCGTTTAGAAAAAAATGCCATATTTGTGCTTATCTTTAATTGATTAAAATAATTAATGCCCTTTTACTCCTGAGGTAGATACAAACTATGCAAAACAAAGGTACATATTTCCCTTTTTTGTGTAAAATTTTAAACAAATCCATAATTGTATAAATCAATGAATGGTTTTAAAAAAGGTCACATTGGCAGTAAAATCTTACACTTGGCAACCCGGCAAGTGATGTCAATCAGGCGAGGTGAATGGCGTCAATGACCTCTGTTTAAAGTGAATATCGATTCCATTAAACGAATTACTTTTACATCCCACATCGTTACGTCATTACTAACCCATAACTGACAATCATTGTAAAGATGCTTATAAAACTAAACAATTATACAGTAAATGAATCCCTCAGTCAGGATTTTCCGGGCATTTCAAAACCCTGCCAGAACGCTTCCCCCCCACCCTTGCCGTTCTGTCCAGGTTATTCCTGCCGCACACCCACCACAAGCCGGACCTGGAATAAGTGGCTGTTAAGAATGTAATGAATCAGTTGGGGGTTTATCCGTTATTTGGGTGGCACTGTGGCTGTCTGCTTTTGTCTCTTAAACACAGATGTGAAAAAAACAAAAACATTCAGGCCAATTGCAGCTGTAGGGATGTTTACTGAATCTTTAAAAAGCGAGTCATCTGTTGAATCCAAAGTCATTTTTGCACTAGGAGAATCAATACGAACAATTTTCCCTGTTTTTGTTTGCCTTTTTGTATTAAACATAACCTCACTAAATCACCCAGCATCCCCTGAGTGAGGCTTGCTTTAATATAACAGTCATTACGACGGTGAATGACTGTAGTGCGGAGTGGCTTTCTGCATTTCCTCGGTACAAGCCGCTCTGCCGAATCAGCCTGCTTTGAGTTCACATGGAGGTCCGGCACTATTTTCCTGTCAGTACTGGAATGCATTAGAGCAGCAAATCAAAGGCAATGACGGTGTTTATTAGTAATGTACGCTACAGACAGAAAGCAGTGAGCAGCACTTCCACGCCTTCATGTGTCCATTCATGAGCAATCTGTGCAGAACCATCTGCTTTATTACTCTTCAACCCGCTGCAGGCGTCGCATAGGTGCATCAATATTTAGGATGGTAGAATAGGTCAAAACATCCATCTGTTCTCCATTGACACATAAACACTTGATTATATTAGCATGAGGTTAAAGGATCATTCGGTTCTTCATAACGGAGCAGCGGATTGAATTTATTTAAATGAAGAATTATAACTCTCAGCATTTTTTTGACCTGAATTAACTGAGCTTGATACTGAGAATATGTTATAATTTAACAAGTCCGGATAAAAATTACTTTATTTTACCTGTTATTCTACCCACCACATCTACCACTACTGCTTCCTAATAGAATTTATTACTGAAATACAACGCTGTTTATTAAAGAAAGCAGATACTTGTTGTTATTTTAGAAGTTTTCACTTCCTGGGTGAATACTTGAACCTGAAGTCTGTAGACTTTACACATCTGGATCTTTCATGCTCAAATCATTTGGAAGTTTTTATGTCCTGCCATGGTGTCTTAATTAGACCATTGAGAGTTTTGGCGTTAAATTGCTTGACTCTACATCATCATTTTATAAAAGAAGGGCAATTAAAACCAGTGCATTAAATGACAGTACTGGATTCCCTGGCTCCTTCCTTTCTTCCTTCCTTCCTTTCTTCCTTTCTTCCTTCCTTCCTTCCTTATCTGGTTGTTGCACCATTGCCTTAGTTTCACTCACTTTCACATCACTGGCTTCCACATCACTGGCTTCCTGTCTCTGCACACATTTAAAACTAAAACAGACCAGCTCCTAGGTACTTTGGGGCCTAATTAAATCGCACTCTGTTCCACGGAAGCTCTGAGCCACCAGTCTTGCTCGACTTGAACCTCCATCCAGGACAAGCATCTCGACTCTTCTCTGTACTTACACCCAAGTGGAGGACAAGCTACTTCTTCCTCTTCATTTTATTTTTGTCTTTAAAAAAATGTTAAAAACCTTCATCACCTCTTCACCAGGCACTTAAGCGGGCTTGTACTTACTAAATTACTTATTTAGGAAAAAAAAAAAAACTTTCTTACACTCTCATCTACTTAAACGAGTAAGGGAATGGTAATGTTTAATATGGAGGCATTTCTGTAAGTCCTGACTAAGTGGCAAAAATGTATATGTAAAAGCTCTCACACTTTTTTTTCTCACTTTTATTTGCTCATACAGTCTCTCTCTCTTTTGGTTTTCCTTTGAACTCTTACACTCTTTTGCACTTTCCTTCTGTTTATGTACTCTCTCACTTTCTCTCCTTACTCGTGCTTTATGGTGCTTTCTTCACTCGCTCTCTGGCTCAGGTCCATGCCCACGGCAGCTCTCTGGGAATTGTCCCCGTGCTTGAAATGAAGTGTCCGTCACTGAATGCAACTAGAACAGTAATGACTGCATTATGTGTACCACGTTATAAACAAGCCGTTAACTTCTACATTATTGTGGTTTCGGGTCATTAGTGTCCCATCAAACAAGGCTTGAAAATTCTTTCTGACAGTGGGCAACGGTTTACTATATGAACAATTCAGGTTAGGAATGATAGAATAGAAGAGAGACAATATATGACATGATATAAGGCATAAGGCTTTACTTAGTGTGCTGCCTCTGGATGCAGTATGACTTTAAGGTGGCTCACTAGGTTTTTGAACGCTTCCCTTATTTAATATACCCGGCAGAAGAACCCGGATTATTGATTCCATTCTACATCGTCTGTCTGATAAACTCCATAATCCTGCTCGGCATTATTTATTTCAGATTCATAATGTCTCTGGAGCTCGCTTGTCCTTCACAATCTGGTGCAGCACCAACATCTTTATTCTTCTTGTCATGTAGCTCATAATGAGCCAGAATGGGAAATCCAGAGAAACTCATCGTTATTCATGAAGTGCATAAAATGCTATGTTCTCTTTGAAGAAGCTGAACTCATGATCTGATTTAATTTCCTTTAGTTTTTTTTTATAGTCTCACAAACTTAGTTTTCCCTTTGTTCTGTTTCATTTGTGTGTAAGTACAAACCAGAGTTGTTGTTATTGTTGTCCAGTTAAATACTCCACCAAATGATCGACCTGCTGGCAGTTCAGTGTATTTATATATATAAATATATATAGAAGATTTTGTGTTGTGTCTGGGTTATTATCTTGGTGGTTTTTGCTCTTAAAGTGAATTGTCTGGGCTGCCGCTTCATGGAGGGCTTAGCTGGTGGCTGCCCACTGTTCATCAAATGGATGGTCACCAGTCAGGAAGAGATCTAGCTCCGGCCATTTTTCAGCTCGAGAGAAACGAAACTCATCTCTTGCCTTAGTGTTTTCCAGACACATAATCAAGCCGTCTCCCATTGGGCTCTCACTTCCCCAAGAGGGGGGGGCACATTTTCAGATAAACCATGGACATTATCATACAATGATCTGTCCAGCAATCTGCACCACTCATGGCACGGGTTATGAGCACATCACTGATGTCACAACTTTTTATCAGTTGCCAATGTTTTGAGCGTGGGTGAACTCATCTAAATGATGTTTTATATTTTTAGCCTATAGCTGTAAGATGGTGTTGTTATTGTCAGGTCCTACTCAGAGCAGAGGATGAGTAACCTGTGTTTGAGTTAGCCTGACCACTCCCATTCTTGCCAAGCACTCCATTACAAATCCCACTGTTCTGGGCCACTCACGCATTAAAGTCACCAAGCAAAAAGATCTTGGAAAAAAAAGGATCCTGCAAAGAGCCTTAACTAATGACTCATAAAAAGAGTCTTATATTTCACTGTTGAAGGGCAGGGTTGGAGCATATGCACTAAGAAGTGTGGCAAATCGGTTCTTTACCATCTGTATATGGAGGGTCATTAGTCTTTCACTGAGGCCTACAGGTGTTCCAGTGAGTCTTGGCAGCAGTGTTCTTAATGGCCAGGCCCCACCTTGCAGATGTTGTCCACCAGGGGGATAGCCTTTCCAGAATAAAGGTGTAGCCCATTCCCCCCTTTCATTCTGTAGCATGGTTTCACTCAAAGCAATGTCAATGTTATAGCAACTCAGCTCGGACTTTTCTTCTGTGGGGTCTTTCAGAGCTACCATGGAGTTCCAGGAGGGTCTTTATTAAGGCTGAAACGATTACTCGAGTAACTCAAGTAAATCGATTACAAAAAATCCTTGAGGCAATTTTTTCATTTAATCCGTACAACAATATAAATCTCACTCTGTTTTAAACAGATGAAGTAAAATAACTATATTTTAATAACTATATTTGCTATATGTAAGGACGTCTTATTTTATCTTTGTTATTTATTCTCAATTAATGCAAAAAGTTTTTGTTTTTTTACCAATTACTCGATTAATTGCTGTAATAATGGATACTCAGCCTTAGTCTTTATGTTCCGTGTTGCTAGTTTTATTTCTTCTTCTTCGACCACAGTGATGGAATGACCCGACAGGCGTGGTAACCTGTCCAGGCATAAGTTGAGTGTAATTTTTAAAGTGCCATAGGATGTGTGCCATCTCCATTTGCCCTATCTTTGCCATAATGAGGTAAGCCTGGTGGCATGGGTAAGCCCAAGATGACCAGTGCCTTATCATAGCTGCGCGCACGCACACACACACACACATTTTTATTCTAAGCCTCAGTAGTGTAAAAACTTATATACTGTCATTTAACTGGGTGATGTAGCATTAATTCTTTATTGCTGACAGTGATCAGTTATAGCTGGTGACTTTCCTTCTTCTTTTCTTTTCATTTGGCTGCTCTTGTTATTGGTCACCACAGCAGATCATTCGTCTCAATCTCGCCTCGTCCTGACCATCGTCCTCTGTCACACCAACCAAACGCATGTCCTTCATGCTTCTGAAAATAGGACTACTTTCACTGCATGTTGATTACTGTGGTGTCTTACCAAGACTGAGAAAACAGACCAAACTAATCAAACGTGAGAGGAATTTGGTGTATATAATCAAATGTAAACCACGTCCATAAACAAACACTTGAAACACTGATGGGAGCTTCATGACTGTCTGAATGGGTTTAGATCACAGCAGCGACACACATTCTGGAATTAGATGACAGAGATTTTTCTGGTTCAGCGCCCAAAGAACAAACATGTCATCTATTATACCACGAGTGATGATTTACATTCCATTACTGCCAATCATGCTGTCAGATTACTGTGCATCTTTATCCTTCATGTCAGCCTGAATACTGAAACTTCCACTTTCCTTAAATCCTGGAAATCTGTTTTTCTCACAAACTGCTCAAATTATTATTTTTTGCATTATTATTTTTGTACTGAAACAAGAATTGGGTGGCACGGTGGCTAAGTGGGTAGCACTGTCACCTCACAGCAAGAATGTTCTGTGTTTGATTCCCAGGTGGGATTGTCTGGGTCCTTTCTGTGTGGATCATGCATGCTCTCCAGGTTTCCTCTGGGAGCTTCGTCTCCCTCTGAATGTTCTGCACTTTTATATTTCCTCTGGAGACAGTGAGGACGGTAGGAGTAGTAAAAGGTCACTCCGTCTGCTTTCCACCTTTTTGGATGGTCAAACTCAAGTGAAGATTTTCACTTGAAAGCAGTGGTGCTTCGGTGGCTACGTGCTCAACCAAAAACCTTTTTTGATGATCTGATGATGATGTTGATTGATAGTATTAAAATGGTACAATGCTCGGAGAAATGCATCACAGGAAGGTGACAGTGTAGGAAAGTGAGGCAGTTTTCAGACATTTGTTTTGGAAAATCTTAGTAAAGAGTTTTAAATGAGTGCGGAAATTTTTTCTATAATAGTAATCATAATAATAATATAATGTTATTTCTATTGTAATAATAACATAATGTAATATCTAAAAAATTTATAATAATATAATGTATTTGTTTTATTTTAATATTAATGATAATAATATGCTTTCAATTCTTTCACTTTTAATAATAACAATATGTCAATAATAATAATAATAATAATATGCTTTTAATTCTTTCACTTTGAATAATAACAATATAATAATAATAATAATAATAATAATAATAATAATAATAATAATAATAATAATAATTCACTTTTAATAACAATAATAATAGTATTTGTTTTATTTTTTCTTTTAATTTCATTTTAATGTTTTACCATTGCTTTATTCTGAGTTGTGGTAGGTTCAGTTTCCCTTGAATAACGGAGCACAATGCAGTAACACAACCCACACAGAACGACAATCCATCACAGGGTTTCGGCCACCCTCATCAGAAATATGTAGCCAATAGCACTGCTGGAGATTTAAAGTCAGGGATTCATCTGAAGTGAGCTACACAATTTACCACCGTGCAATCTAAGCACCTAACAGCAGCAATAAAAAAGAAAATAATAGATATTATTTATAATAATAAAAAGATATTTGTATAGTACCGAATAATTTGTTCTTCTGTTGCTACAACTACAATTAAACCTTCAGCTGATTTACATTCTCAACAGACTTTCAGCTTTAATGAAAGCATAGATGATAATTGAACATGAGCTAACTGCACTTGCTCATGTGGAGAAAGGAAAACTCAGTGGTTCCACCCATTATTCTGATTTCCTCTCATTATGGAGAATCATGTCCAGTCTTTGTAAGTGGAAGTTTGAGCCCAGTCTGTTTCAGCCCATCGGTTTAAATCAGCCTGGCACCGCACCATGCCTTCGACTTCCAAACACAGACTGAAGGACATGTGACTCACGGGGGTCCAATCTCATTATAAAGTTGGTTTCTAGGTGCAGCCGTTATTTACAGAGAAAGAATTTATACCTCCTGCTGTTTAGTGGTCTCCCCCGACTGTTGATGCTGGAACCCTTAATGGTCCGTTGAAATATCATAAGACTGGCATCATTGAGTTTCTGATTGCCTGGTCTGGGATTTAAGCATTTTTTCTTTCCTCTTCATTTCTGGTGGAGTAGTGCAGGAAAGTATCATTAAGCTATAAGTTTGTTCTCATTGGTATTCTGTAGTAGAGCGAGTGTCTGGGTGAATGATGTTAAGAGTATGTCAGGATGATACTCAGATTCATTTCCATGAAATATGCTGCAATTACTGCACTCAGTTGACTTTTTTCCCCACAAAAATGGAATCAGAATTTATTTTAAAAAATACTAATTAACCAATGCTTTGACTTCACATTTCTCTAACCGGGGTTCCATTCAAACGTTTTGCCAGTGTATATGCATTTACGACAAATCGGCAGAAAAAATAATGTCGCAGAACTACAGTTATGCGAAAAAACCTTTGGATGAAACGAAGGAAGCAGAGAAAGATGGAGAGATTTAATTTGTTTTTAAGTATAAGGATTTTTTACAACCCTTTACCATCTTTCTATGGGGTTTACTTGCATTTTCAAAATTCACAAAAAGTTGGTGGATGGAAAACCTGCTTCTGTGTGTGCACACTAAAGTCATATGGTACTTACATAAATGGATAATGTTCTAAGCTATACTTGCTATTCAGATGAATTGTATACACTGTGTACACTCAGCATTATGGAGGTAATGATACACTCCAGCCACAATGCAACACATCTGCTAAATGCAGAAAAAGTAAATTAATTAGTAGAAATGTAACAATACATTCACAATACAATATGATTCATATGTCCTTGCAAAACTATGTCAAAATAATGGATTATTTGTTTTAAAAAATATAGCATCAGCAATACATCGATATATCTTTAAAAGAATCATCTATATGAATCGATTCCTCAAATTAATCGATTAACATTGACTCTTTCTGAATCGTTACATCCCTAATAATTAAGACATACTAAATTGTCCATGGCTCTGTCATAATTGTAACCAAAGCGTGTAAAACATGACACTTTTTCGGCTGCTCCCATTTGGGTTTGCCAAAGTGGATTTTGTTCGGCATTATAGATTTAGCATAGTATTTACACTGGATACCCTTCCCGACACAACCCTCCCTATTTATCCAGGCTTTGGACCGGCACTACAACGCATTGGCTTATGCATCCTAGTGGTGAGGTACCTATAGGACAATTAAGTGTCTCTAATTACCCTGGTGGTATGTTTGACTGTGGAAGAAAACAGAGCATCCGTTGGAGACCCATTTGGACACCAGGAGAACATGCAAACTCAGCACAGAAAGGACCCGGACTGACCCGCCTGGGATCGAATCCAGGACCTTTTTGCTGTCAGGCGACCCACTGAGCCACCGTGCCGCCCCCATGTAAAACATCACATTAAAATCTTAAAAAAGATTTTGTAAAATGTATTTATATGTACAGAATTCAATCGTTCCAGTCAGTCAAAACAAAAGTTTCCTTAGTTAAATAAAAGTTTTAAACTCTGACCAGCTCAGACATTTTTATTGCATGTTACAAAACTCGAACTCTTCCAGAAATGAGCTTTTGTATTTTAATCAGCCCATAGTGCACCCTTACAATTTAGACCATGTATTCACAGGAACAACAACAGTTTGTCCCCTGAAACATAGAGCACGCTGCATTCACTCCCCTCTACAACCAGATAAAATGAGCCGTGTTGTTGATCATTGTTGATGTGGCTGATGGGAACGGTGCTCCGTTCCATCATTGTGCTGCTGTGGCTGCTTATCTCGGCTCAGCACTCCTGCTCTGCCGGCGATGAAAATATTTCAGCTCGTCCACTGGCCTCCATGCAGCCGTCGCCTAGAAGCGAGTTATTCATGCGCTCACTCTAATCAGTGAGTGCCAAAGACTCCTTCCAGAAAAGCCCATAAAGAACATTCCCATTAAATCATCCCAGATTTATTTGATCCCATTACAGTGCTGGCCCCCATCGTCAGTGGCATCAGGATTTATACGAACCTCTGTGTTATTGCACATGCCAGGTTTTCTCATGGTAACGCCCTGAAATCACCCCGTACCCTTATTTAATGTGACAGATGTCTCTGGGAACAGAATTTGGATCCTAAGTTTAGTTCAGAACTCCAGACTGAGAATCTTCATTTATGACCTTCATGTAGGACAAGTGCACTTGGTAGATTCTGTTGCTGATACCAGATCTAGATTTTTAGATTTTCATCTCTTTTCATCACTGTGCCGTGAAATTCATCCTCCACATTTTAACCTGATTCGTGCAGTGAAACACACATTTACACACTAGTGAACACTAGGGGGCAGTGAGTACACATGCCCGGAGTGGTGGGCAGCCCCAGCCACGGCGCCTGGGGAGCAGTTAGAGGTTAGGTGCCTTGCTCAAGGGCACTTCAGTCGTGACCTGTCGGCTCTGGGAATCAGACTGGCAACCTTCTGATCACAAGCCCAGTTCTCACAAGACCAGGCCACGGCTGCCTCTAGTACCACAAATTATTTGTACAACTGTACAACAAAATGTATTAAAAGTCGGTAAAATCACACCATCCAGCAGACTGGTCGACTACATGAACCCCCTGGGCTGGTGATTCCTCATAACTGTTGCAGTTATGACTTTATTGATTGATTGACCTAGCCTGCATGGAGTCGAGGCATAATACATTGATCAGGGTGTGTCTCTGCGTACATGTGCAGGTGAAAAGATGGAGGATGGTACGTAGAAAGGGGGGGCTGAAAGTCAACTTTTAATTTAATTAAATGTCATTTTTTTATTTCTATATGCTGGGTAGCACAGCTAATGTTGGTCATACAAAGTCATTAAGCTAATTTTACTAGGAATAACTACTTATGAAATCTATCAACAAGCTTTTGGCACATCTTAAGATGTACTTCACCCAA
>JAYDZG010000010.1:20750847-20764830 GCA_034509265.1 Microcambeva bendego
GAGAGCGGACTAGGCTTTAGAACACCCTGTTTGCAGTGTCTGTATTTTGTTGGAACAGATTCTCTCACAAAATCTCTTTCATCTGAGTTATCAGTCATTTTACATGCCGTGATATATTTAACAACACTCATCAAATGTTCATGTGTTAGCTTAGGATTTAATGAAATTTGACATTTTATTAGATATCTAAGTACTAAAAACCTGCCTGTAGTCCTTGGACGCTCACAGACGGCCAGCTGTACCATTTAACTCAGTTATAAGGGTTTTTCCTGCTACTAGGAATGGTAAGTACCATTCTAAGAGCTGGGGCAGAGGGGGTATTAGAATGTTGCCCTGTTATTTATTTCTGTCCAAGATATAGTTAAATTATCTTGTATGTAGTTTATGTTAATATTAGTGGGATTTATAACAGTGTGTATCTTTGTATGGATTTCATAAGTTTGATTAAGTGTGATAAATGATTATCTACCTCATCATCTCTTAAATACATGTCAATGCCTAGTGCTCTTGGTTTGCTGCTTGTCCTATTTCTTTGAATAGCCTGGCTTGTCTAGGCATTTTTTTCTTTTCTGTTTAGTTTCCCCGAGTGTAAATACCTTCAAGCAAAACCACTAAATAAATAAATGATTCGCTGCAGGCTTTTACTTGAAACTGTCTGAGTGAACTTTCAGCTACTGTGGCCTCGGTCAACCTGCTAACAAAAGGCTTTACTCTTCGTGTGCTTCTCTTCTCCCTCAGTTCCAGAGCTTTTTTGCCTGCCATTATCTCTCCTTTCATCCGTCAGCATCAAAGATAAAAGCATTGATGCTGATTACTCCGACTTCAGGGAAATGGAAAAGCTGTTTAGCTTCCTTTTGTTGAAAGTACATGTGTGTGAAACTAAAACTAATGTATAAATTCGAACAGGGATATGATTAAGTGTGTGACCCTCTCCGCTTGTCTTTGTTTCATATTTCTCAATTTAAAGGATTTCAGATTATCAAGCACGATGCTTTTGCACCCTGTCCAGGTTTTTCTGCCTTGCACCCATTGTAATCTGGGAAACTGGACCAGCTGCAACCACAACCAGGACCTGCACTGAACATGAAACCTAAAGGAAAACTCACCAACAATTCACCAAATGCAAAGTATCTACTCCAACAAGTACCTCTAATCTCTCCTTAAGCCATATCTGGTACTTTTGCTTACTTTTTATTTTTATTAAGGAAACACTTTATTGTTGTCTGGTGGTCCTGAATTCTGTAAACCTGCCTTGAGAGACAATGTCCCTTGTCCAAAGCTCTATACAAATAATATTTACTTGACGTTCTCACTGTATTAAATTAAAAGATGTATTTTCATATACGATGGTCATGTGTCAGACCCGGCTATCTTCCAGCTGGGCGTGTGTACGGACAAAATGATGATGATTAGAATCCTGATCAGGGTGTTCCTGTTTTCTTTCAAGCAGTTTATGAAAATGAGAAAAATAAATACATCTTTGTGAACATACTTTACAGCTCTCACAGATGGTGATGTCAGTCATGGTGTGGCTTTGTGGATTTGTGAATCTTAAATTATGGTATTGTTGCATCCTTTTCTACTTTTTTCCGCCTTTGCTTTTCAAGCTTTTTTGTTGTTGAGTAATTGTGTATAATAGCATTTGTCAGATCATTGTGTTGCAGTCCACATAGTGCTTTTCTTAATACATGAAAACATTTTTATTTTTTCGTACGACACAAATTTCACTGTGGAATGTCATGACACATCACTCAAATGTGCCGGTGATGCTCCTGCGAATGCAGCCTTTGGGTGATGATGTGGGTGATATTGTTGTCAATGCTGGTCAATGTGTTTGTTTATGCCTAGTAGATTTATAACGGTCTGCCATTGAATCACAGTGAACTGGCACATAGATGCAGTGTTTCTGCCCCATTCATTACAGAGAGAAAGTGCTGATCAGGCCTGACACTTTATTAGCTGCTGCATTAGTTAGAAATGTAGAGGAACCGTGTCCTCCATCCCTCCCACTTACCTCCTCAAAAACTTTCAATGAAGAGAGATCTAGGGTACAAGTACAGAGCTGAGCAGTAGAGCTGACCACTCCGAAAGCATATACACTCACTGGCATGGTTGAATATTAAGATGTGCATAATCTAATTTGTTTTAGATTCAATTCACCACTATTTTTTAAATGGCTTTGTAGAATATGCTCTGCTGGCAATTTAGAATTTGGATACATTTCAACAAGCTTTGTGCATTTCCATTAAATGTTTCTTTGCAAATACTTTAAAGCATTGTTAGATAGGATTGCAAACTGCCATCTTCAGGTCTCAGATGTTTTTAGAATTCATGTCTTGGCTTTGGCTTGAACACCTCTGGACGTCCAAAGATTTGTATTGGAACCACTTCACTGTTGTTATGGCTGTAAAAATGGGAACCATCTTCATCTTTGCAGTTCCTGTGTGTGCTCTGAAGAAGTTTTACGGATGTTACTTAATTTGGTTCTTGAATTCCTACCAACTCAGCAACTTGTGCTTTCATATGTTTTCCCACTCAATATGGCTTCTGGATTGCCATTCTGCCATAAAGACTTGAGATATGAAGTGCTGCAGCGATAGTTGTCCACCCAACAGGTTCTCTTACAGGATGTCTGGATCTCTTGTGACCTTTGGGTTTTGTCTCACTTGCTCAGATGTCCAATTTGGCTTCTAACTTTCAAGAAGTTACATGTTGTGCCAAGCTTTTTCCTGGGCATCACAAAATTGCTCAAAATTTAGTCCCAGACAATAATTTAGGTACAACAAGATGAACCTTATAACAATGTATTTACAGTAACATTAATAAAAACATTTTAATATTTTTATTCATTCACATTTGCCTAATTGAGGGATTTCAAAACCCTTTTCAAATTGGTAACAAAACAGCAAGTAGGGAGGTTTGCATTTAATTCTACCTCCAGTTACTGTAAGGTTGTTTGCATGTTTTTTTTTATTTGTCTATGTCTATTAATCCTAGACATCCTGATGTCCTGCCACCTGCCAAATATGCTGACCGCAGACTCATTTGTGATTGAATGTGTGAGTGTGTTTTGCCCGTAATCGACTGGCATCCTGTCCAGGGTCTCACCAAGTCTCACCTTGTGGCCAGATTCTCTTTGGCACTAAAATCATTGTGACTCATCTGGGTTGGAATATTTTCTAATGGTAATTTTCAGTATTTATACAGCACTGAAACATTAATAAATGTCTTTAGAAGTATTGATTTACACTGCAAGATGTTTCTTCATTCCAAAAGAAGTCCTCTTAAAATTCAGATCACTTAAACACCCTCCAACAAAACGTCTGGGGGATGTGGTTCTTTTAGTCAATAATACAAACAGCTTCCTGTTTTTCCCCACTTTTCTGTGGTTAGCCGTAGCTCCAACCGTATGTTATGGGGGGCTCAAATCTATATTCATTTCCCCCAGAATTACAAGCCTCGACTTTTCCAACACTAAAATCAATTACTGTCTGACCAAAGTGAGCCATAATGAAGGTGGCAGCTCGGTATCCTTCCTTCCTTTTAGTTCACTCAACCAATGAAGTTGCTGGGTAATATCTGAACTCTGGAGGCACACTTAATGGAATTGGTGCTTGAGGTAAAAGCCTGATGGGACCTTTGTTAGACTAGACTGGCCTAAATGCTGAGAGATGAAAACAAAAAGCTTGGATGGAATTTGATATATTTTTGATTCAGTAATATTATGTGATCTCGTCCCTGTCCATTGACCAACCAGCAGACATCACATTTATACTTTTTAAGTTCCTATTACATTTCCACTAGGACTCTGACATGTCTATTTATCTACCAGTGATATATTCCATCTAGATTCCTCATGAAGCATGGATGGCTACATTACTATTACACTGTATTCCTCCACCACTCTTGATTTAATATAGCTCTGGACTATAAACTCTGTTTATACACTGTTGATATAACGCTTGTGTGTGAGAGCTTTATACTAGGGGAATGACTGAATAAATTAATTTGCATGTAGTGTGTGTTTGTACATTGGCTTGCTCAGGTTAGGACTCCTGTCTGCCAATGGCATTGTACTGGCAATAACATTTTGACAGATGTTAGGAAGCTGACCAAAAACCAGAGGGCTTTATTTAAACTGTACTGTTAACAACAGGGCAGACTGAAACATCTCTTAAATACTTACATATAAATATATAACTTGTAATTATATTTAAAATATATAGATTTAACAATTCACTTGGAGCAATGATTTGAATCTGGTATTTATTTAAGAGGAATCGATATTTAATTTAAACTGTGCTGTAACTTTTAACACAGAATGTGAATCCAGCATTTTTGTACAGTTTGCTAACTACATCAGAAATAAAATGACATTCATGTATGTGGAGAGCCATCCAAATGTTACTAATGTAATTAATTATATAACAAACAAAACCCTTTAAAATTAACCAAGGGTTTCCAAGGAGCAACATGAGACCGTGGTGCTGTTGTGGAGGGCCAGGCCAGTAGGTTGAACAAATCGGTTTAATAAAAGCATTGAATTATTTTGATTGGTCACTAGTAGGAGAAAATGAGATGTTAATGAAAACAAGAAAAAAGCAGATTAAAAAACTACATTATTTACAATGTATTTATTTAACATAATGTGCATTATCTCATTTGTCGTTTAAGGGACATCCAAAGGGCTGCATGTGACCCAGGGGCTGTACAATGTTTGTTTTAAATAGTTTATCTGTTCTACCATGACTTTTTCACAAAAGCAATATCTGTAAGGACAAAGTTTAATAAGCTTGGTCTGGAAAAACCTAACAAATAAATGAACAACAGTGATAGTTAGGGCTGGGTGGTGTTTTTTTTTAGGATTCTGGTGGTTTCAGGGTATATCAGCGTCACAGATTCAGCCCCTCTATGGAGTGTGTTTATGTGCCACTCCCTTCTCTCCAGGAGAACCCTCCGTCTTCAGCTGATGCCACATCTCTGATTGGCTTCTGTTTAATCACCCTCAAGTACTAATGAGGATGGGGCGTGGCTTATAGGAGATGGTTTAAAGTGACTCTGTGGATTTGGTTTTTCTCTGAATTCTTCTCACAGGTTGATTTTGTGCTGCTTTCCTTCCTTCCTGTCTGGTTTGTCTTTTTCTATCTGTCTTTTGCCTTTGAATGTTTGATTGTCTTTGTTTGGTATCTTTTGAATTTGACTCTTTGGTACTGTTTAGCTCTGTCAAGAGTTTGTTTGTTTGCCTGCCTGATTCTTAGCCGTTAGCTTGTTTTGGTTTGTTTAGTTTCTCTTTGTTAAATCCTGTCTGTCAATGTCTGTTTTCTGTTAGTCATGTTTGTTTGTTTGATGTAGTCTGTTTGTATGTGTGTGCATAAATTTTTAGTTTAGCATTTAGCCTAGTCCATGTGTGTAGTTCATCGGTCATATTTAGCCTTTAGCTTAGCATGTAGTTTAGGTCATGTGATTGTCTGTATTTTAAACCTGCTTGGTGTGTTTTCATGCTTATAAATTAATATTTAAATATCATCTTCTTTGTCCAGACAGTCTAGTATATAGTGCTACACATGATATTTTATTTTTGCACAAATGGGATTTTTTATTTGTGTTTGGCCTATTGTTTTGTCCTAGTTATTTTAAAAACATTTTAATTAAAAAATAATAGTTTATTTATATATATATATATATATATATATATATATATGTGTGTGTGTATATATGTGTGTATATGTGTGTATATGTGTGTATATGTGTGTATATGTGTGTATATGTGTGTATATGTGTGTGTATGTGTGTGTATGTGTGTGTACAGTAAGCTTTGCTTGACCCGATTGCAATAAATTAATTTTATATTGTTTATTTGGTGGTGCGGTTGCTTAATAGCACTCTCACCTCACAGCAACAAGGTCCTGGGTTCAATCCTCAGGTGGGCGGTCTGGGACCTTTCTGTGTGGAGTTTGCATGTTCTTCTCATGTCTCCATAGGTTTACTTCGGGTTTTATCCCATAGTCCAAAAAACATGCAGCCAGGTTTATTGGAGAAACAAAAATGTCCACAACTATGTTTAATATAAACTTGTAAACAGATTAACCTTGAGTAATGAATAACCATGTGTCTGTCATGAACATCTACAAAAGTGTAGAACGTGATATTAAAATCCTAATAAATAAATATTATTTATTAAATGAGATGAATTTCATATATTTTTTTCTCAACTCCACCTATAACAAAATTGTCTGTACAACTTGACTTCAGGTCATTTCAGGTAGAAAAGGGGATTTTTTTTGCCCCATATTAAATACCTGGATTATTTGGTTTTAATTTCTTTGAAAGCAACTGTGGTGTGTTGTTGAGTTTTCCTTTCATGAATAACATCTTCTGGTGTCCACATACTTTTGTCCAATATGTTTTCTATATCTGTTATTTAATGCTGACTTATTTTGTACTTTCTGCAGCCCTTGTTGTCTTTCTCATTTGATTGTATTGTTCAGCTTTTATGTAGTGTTTAATGTGGCCACATGCTCTAGGAGGAAAAGGCTTTTTTATATTGCTGTATCTGTGCGCTCTGATCGGATGACTTTGAAATGTTTTGACTTGACGGGTACAGGTTTTAGGGTTTATGACAGTTTAATGCACTGGTTACGTTCCCTTTCCTCATTAAACTATCATTGAAAGAGATAGATAGGAGGTGATGGAGTCCCAATAATATCGTGAAGAAAGGACCATTTTTGGTATTTCAGTTAAATGGAAAATGAAGAATGATTTGATCTTTGCCCACAATTCCTTGCAAAAGCACTCAAGGTATGACTGATGTGAGGGCTTCTCTGGTGCACAGTCCTCTTCAGGTGACCCACAGCTTTTTAAACTCAATTCAGGTCAAGGCTCTTAATGTGTCATTTTAAAACTTTGATTTTCTTCTAATGAAGCCTTTTCTTTTGTTATGAGGTATGCGTTGGGTCATTGTCATGGTGAAAGCTGAAATATGTTTTCATTTATAGCTTTTCATCAGAACCTGTTCCAGACCTACCACGACCAAGCTTCACTGCATGTTTGGTGTTTTTTGTCAATATTCAAAAATATTTTTTTAAAGGTGTCTTATGGACTGATGGCTACAGTTTGGTCTGATCAGCTCATAACACCAACTACACTTTTTGGAGACTTGGTTGATTTCTGCAAGATTTGTGGTGTACGGTGCAACTTAATTATGTCAGGATTTTTTTATTAGAAGAGCTGAACTTTGTGTTGGGTTAATGAGTCACTTTAATGACCGGTGTCACTAGCTGCAATTTATCATTTAATGTGTTGTGAAAAGTGCCACATTCCCACATATCGTACCTACCTACATGTTTTGGGGCTGCTATTCGTTAACCTCAGTGTTGCATAACCTGTTATTGCTCTGTTTACTGAGGACACCAATTATTTTAGGTGCACAACTTCCCTCTAAATAGCAGCAGCTGTTTACCTCATATCAGTATTAATTCTACCTTCACAGATGTGCCATCAGCATGAACACACCCTATAGATTCTGCCATTAAAACATTGCACATGTAACCAACACAATGCTTTTCCTCTTTGGCCCAGTAAACACAACCTCCATTATTTGCAAAATGAAAGGTGGACTCGTCAGATCACTGCTCAGGTTTTTACTTCTTCTCGTTCTATATCAGAGCCTGGAGTGCCCTATGGTATTTGTAAATGTTCCTGATATATGGCTTCCTTTTGGCAGAATGGCATATTGCAGAGAGGTAGTGATAAACTGTATTTACTGATGACTTTCCTGCAGTATTTTTGTGGTTGTACAGTGAATTCCCACGCTTCAGGGTTTGTGGATTTTTCACCCCTAATATCCTCTGTAATTTTTATGGTTTTATTTAGAATACTCTTTTCATCACTGTGCAGTGAAATTCGTCCTCTGCATTTTAACCCAATCCCTGCAGTGAACTATAGGGGCGGTGAGCACATGTGCCTGGAGCAGAGGGCAGCCCTAGCCATGGCACTGTTGGCGGAGCTGTTAAAGGTTAGGTGCCTTGCTCAAGGGCACTTCTCGTGACTGTTTTGGCAATCACTGTGATAAGTTTTTATATTTATATATATATATATATGCGCGCAGAGACAACTTGTTCTGAAGCACTTCACATCCTTGGTGTTGATTTCCATTTATCTTGATTTGTTTTTAAAATTTGTTTGAGATACTATATATATGTGTGGGCTTCAAGCCCTTGGATGGAATTGCTTGAGAAACTTGTGTAGTCACATTGGCTTGGAATGTTGGTAGCAGAAGTTCATGGGTTCGATTCCTAGCTGAATTGACCCGGGTGCACCAGTGTCTGTGCATGGAGAATCAAACAGTAATTTCCAGGGTCCTTACACAATGTTGAAGATACCATACAATCTTTATTTCTTATTCATTTGCATTTTCCTCTCTTTTATCTCACCATTATTAGCCTTTCCAATTTTGTACCTGATTGGGCTATGCTTCCTCATCCCTGATTGAGGAATGGGAACTGACATCTTTGACACATGAGCAGTATCTGACTGCATTGGTTCACCTGCAAAAGATGTTTTCATGCTAATACACATTGTGCATGGAGACCCTGATTATTCTTCTGCTCTGTTCAGACACTATCAGGGGTATAACTGAATCAGTATGAGGTACCGATCCAGCCCTCCTATCTGGATGAACACCAGCACAACATTGTTCATATTTATTCGAAATCCATCTGGTGTACTAGCGCATTTTTATGCTGCGCCACCTGAGTGGCCTTCCCCTCCAAATTCCCCTCCAGTCTATTCCCACCAAACAGACTAGTGGACAATTATGTTTGCTGCAGACACTGCCAATTGTGCCTGCAAGGGACTTCCAGACGACTTATAGCAGAGCTGGGATTTGATCTTTGGGATTCAGAATCCCAGTGCTGGTGTATTAGTGGAACCTGGGTGCCAGATCTGAAGCATTTAAATGTGACAAATGAGTAAAATGGAACAAACCTAATTACTATTTAGGCTCGATTAGGTCCAGTGTTGTTTGTGATATGAAAAGACTTGAAACAAAATGTAGCTTCTTATTAGGATGCAAATCATGGCTAGTTCAAATAATGCACTCTAGCAGGGATCAGGTGGCATTATGGAAATGTGCTGATGGGATCACAGCGCTTGCTGATTACTTGGTTGCCAGGTTCTCATCTTTTAGTGTCACATTGCTTCAATTTGAGAATTTAAGGTGTTTTTTTTTTTGCCTCAGCAGGAAACCAACACTCCCATGGTGCTCTGTGCTGCTGCCAGTAAATGTGTGAGAAATATCCAGGGGTTTGAGAAGATTTCAGACACCCAATCCTGGTAAGCCATCCAGCCTGTTGTTTCTTAAAGCTTTGCCTCAGGGTTTTGGCATTGTTTGCTAGACTGTATACAAAAATAATATATGTGCAAATAAGTGCCCACATCCCAAATGTGTTCAGTTTTCTGTGCCACCACACTAGTTCGGCCTACCGTACTAGTAGTAGATCATATTTTAATTGCTTTTATTTTTAATTTCCTTAAAATCTTTAGTTATGAGCAAGAACTAAGCATAGATAAAGTACCATAGCTCTAATCCGAACTCTTTTACCTAAATCACAAATGTGTTGTGGTTATAAGTAAACCTGCAGCTGTCGATCATTTTTGTCGTAATCTATTGATTATTTATTCTATCAAACATTCCCTCACCACACAGTTTAGCCGGAAGGCAGAATATCTAGTCCATTTGACAAATGTCTGTGTTATTTAACCCTCTCAATACTTTGTGGAACATTTATTTCCCTTGAGGCTACCAAGCTTCTGACACCTCTGTTGTTGAATCTTGACCCACTCTACTGATAGAAAGCTTCCAGCTTATTAAAGTTTGATGGCTTCCGTAGTGTTGTTGCTTTCATTAAATCCCACCAAAGTTTTCCATGGAATTTATATCTGCAGGCTGAAAAGTCCCTCAGTGATTTGTCAGGACTAATTCCTTAACCAGATTTTGTGTGGTTTGGGAGTGTGCTTGCGGACACTCATCACAAAGGTTAAATTACTCGACAGAAGGAAAAACATTCCTCCTCAACATTCCTTGTTATTTTGCGAGTTCATGATGCCAGTCACACACTCCAGATCCTGCAGAAGAAAAGTCTCCAAATCATCCCTGACCCACTTCCATGCTTGACCCTGGGGATAATGTTCTTCTGGTCTTATGCCAGACCAACCGCTGAGCCATATGGCCAAACTATGTCCGGTCATGAAGTCTGTGCTTGTTAAGTGATCTTTTTATGGTTTCCAATGACCCATTTATCCCAGTCTTTGTCAGATCACCTTGTACGTCTTTTGCAGCAAAACAGACTGTCTTGGTAAGGCTAAGTGTTTTAGACAAAACCTTTTAAAACACTAGGCATGCATAAATTAAATCAGTATGAGAATGCTCTTCCATTAAAATGAAATCTGCACTTGATTTTGAATCGGCTCACCAGTTTCAGTAGTTAAAAAGATTTGCACAATTTGCCACAAAATTAGCTTCAAAATGTCTGGCAGAACCACGACAGAATGGGTCTCACCCAAGGTTAATATGTATAGCTGCCGAAAAAAATAAGTGACCACTTCAAAATCATCAGTTTCTCTAATTTTCTAATTCTTAGTCAAGTTGCTCATTTAGGTCAAATAAGTACACACACATTGTACAACTAAGGAAACTGATCATTTTGAAGTGGTCTCTAATTTTTTCCATGGCTTTAGATGCATTATGGCGTGTATACTTACTAATTCTGATGGTTCAATATGCTGGTTAAATTGTTGCCATAGCAAATTAAAGTTATCAGCAATGGTCTGCAGATGTGTGTTCAAACACACACACACACACACCTTTAGGACAGTACATCGCAGAATCTCCACTGCACATGAGATGGATTTATAGATCTGATTCTGAATCCAGCGACAGAATTTAAAAAAGTCTTTCATAATTACATTTGCTCAGTCTTTGTCGTTGTCCGCTGCAGGCATCTGCTCTTCTTTCCGGGTCATTTGTTGTCATCATCTGTGTGTGTGTGTGTATGTACAAGACTGTGTGTGTTAGTATTTGTATATCCAGTTGCACATATGGAAATACGCGTGTCTGTGTGCGTGTCTGTGTGCGTGATGATGCCATGCAGCTCGTCTCCTGTGTGGGTTAATTGAATTAGGATTGATTCCTCAAAGGTCCAATGTACAGTTTTCCATCATCACTAATCACTGCTGTTGGTGCTGAGAGCATCACAGATGATAGAAAATGATAGAAAGAAAATGGTTGATTCTCTTCCTGATCTAAAGTAAAATTTAAAGGGTTAAATGGCTTTTTGAAAGGACCTGACCGTGCTTTAAATGTTTATGGTTTTAACTTGGTTCACAGGTTATTAAACACAATCATGATGCTGCAAAGTGTTTTGGAAAAGTATCCCAAAACTGAAGACGTGATCATGTTGAACATTTACTTATTATTTTCTTACTGCATCTTCACATCTGAGTTTATAGAAGCGTGGTGAATGCGTTGTGAATCCACCCAAGTCCTTATTAGTTCAGCTGCGGGTCCACAGCATAATGATAAAAATAACAAAGTCGATGAAGCTGAAGATCCTCAGTATGTGAGGAAAAGAACTGAAGTTTTAAAGCAGTTGCATTGAATGTTCCTAATGTTTTAATCCTTAAATCTCTAATCACATTTTTGTTTTATTGCTTTAGCACATAGGCATCTAATCTATCTTATCTATCTATCTATATACGTATATCTATATGTATGTATGTAATGTGCTGTGTGAAATCTTTTAGAACCCTTTTGCCTTTTAAACACCCACTTTGTAACTGAAATAACCAACTAAACCCAAGTAATGAGGCCTTTTTTTCACCCACCACTGTGATACTGGCATTAACTCATTGTGTATTGATTTATTGTGGACTTCTTGACTGTACTGCTTATGCTACAGTTTATTTATAAGTATTTAAATACTATTTATGATGTACACTGTGGCTCCCTAGCATTTACAGATTTACAGTGTAGCCTAAAATGCAACATGAGGCAACTAATAGAGTTTAGTGGTAAAACACATTAATCCAAGCTCTGAGATCCCAAATTCTTCCTGCTTCACTCTCATATGGCCGAGGAAAGACACACGTGCTGTGGTAATACGCCTCTTTTTACCTCCCAGCGGGGGTCTCTCCCAGAGAGCTACATTGCATATGTAGAGTCGCTAAGCTCTTCATGACCCATCCACTACTCGTGCAGGTACCACGACCAGCCAGCTGAGGTCACATTTTGCCCAGCAGTTTCCATTCCAGACCAGGTTGAAGGACAATTTTATTGAATAAACAGTAGGTATTACTGTAGGTTTCTCATGCACTGCCATCTAAGGTCAAAGGTCTTTCACATCCTACACATTTAACCCCTCTTTGCATGCCTGCTCCTTGCTTTATACAGTCTGGATTTCTCAGGTTTCTCTGAATCATTTCACTGTGTCATGTAAAGAAGATGGTTAATGATCTAACTTCAAGGCAAATGTACTCAAAAACACTGTGGTTCATGAACACCGTGGAAAGGGTACCAATCAATTTCTGGTCTTAGGGGTATCAATTTCTTCGAAGTTGTATTGTAGGTGAAACTTGTTTTCAAAAGTTAACTGGACTTTAAATGAACTCTTGCATCAGCTTTTTTTAATTGCAGTTTTTTGACCTCTATTTCTTTATCAAACCCTTTGAGACCTGCATTTAAATGCAATCAATCATCCTTGTCTTCATCCAACTTTAGTTTTCTCTTCGACCTTCTCACTGCCGTATTTAGCTTGCGTTGGCATTATATTTCCTGGGCAGCTCTGCCTTTGGTTTGCAGAGCTCGCATCAGCAGATAGTTTGGAAGGTTGAATTTTCCAAGTGTGAGTCCTGAACCTTAAATTTGCTATATTTGTCAGAAGTGTTTATTTAGTGCAACGTTCATATCGTGCAGGATGCACTCCAAATATTAATCCACTCCAGGAGCATACTGTGTTATATGAAAACAGTCAAAAGATTGTGTCTGTCTGGTCCTGGATAATAATGTGATGTGTTTTGCCTGATAGCAGCAAAGCTATAATTCATTTACTCACAGTAAGCATTGTTGGTTGAATGCATCATTTGGCTTCTTTCAAACATTCATCTAAAGAAAGTTTCCAAACCTTAATATTTTGGTTCGCAAGGAAGGTGGTTGTGTGCCTTCTGGATTTAGTTTCTTTTTGACATTCAAAAAAGCTTAAGAGGAAGAAGATCCTTGTGTGATTTATAATAAGAAAGCAGCAAGCGCCCAGGTGAAGCATCACTAAAGCAGAGAGTCTAAACAGTGGTTGACTGGGTGCCATCTTGGCCACAAGGTTGCACAAACCAGGGCATTGTAGTGCCAGTCCCAAGCCCAGATAAATAGGGAATGTTTTGTCCGGAAGGGCAGCAGAAAGAAAAAAATATCTATAATCCTGTCAGCAGTGGGTGTTGCTGAAAGACCTAAACTCAATAATTAGGATGTTTGTACATGCGCTTGACCATTTTTTTGTAGTTAATTTGTGTATAAAGATTTTTAAGCGGAAGAATAAACAGGTGGGAAAAACAAACACTAAAATACATTTCAGAGTCTGTACGGCCACGTTATTAATGCAGTGACCCATGGTGAGTCATTGTATCAAAGCAGCATGTCACCAAAATAAAAAAGGAACTGTAAATCAAATGTTTTCCCTTCTGACAGAGAGAACATCTAAGAGACTAATATCTCGGCAGCCGCCATAACGCTGCCCTCGGCAAACTGCCTCTAATTGGCAATTATGTTCCCTGGTCGCTGTGTTTACGTCTCCCCGTCCTTGTCTAATCAAAGGTGCCGTCTCTGAGCCTCTGCTCAGCAAATTGTTCCATCTCTGCTCTGAGCCAAACTTGTCTAATTCCAGTACTAAGGAGCAGGAAACAGTCATCCGTGTGTGTGTGTGTGTGTGTGTGTGT
>JAYDZG010000010.1:20798421-20813111 GCA_034509265.1 Microcambeva bendego
CATATATATATATATATATACAGTACAGAGCGAAATGCAATGATAAATATTATATAAGTAAAAACACTAAATAAATGCAGTTATAATGTTAGAATATAATTTAGGAGACATATTGGGAAACGACACTGAGAAAGTTACTTGAAGGTTCATTTTAAGTTGGGATTCGCCAGAAAATATTTTACTTAATTTAGTTCATTGTCATCTACCTCTTCTGCCTGGTCAGCACATAGTCTCTGCAGTGCTGGGGTAGTATAACCTGTAAAAACAAAGTCAATGAAACAGTAATTTTATCTGCTCAGTTACTTTGTACCAAAAGCAAACCTGTGTCTCGTAGAAGTCTAAAGTTATTGGAACAGAGATGCATTTAATGCTCGGATAAAACAAATATGACATTGTTTCACCACTATGACCAAGAGTACTTTCCAGGGGAAAAACAGACGAGGCTTTAAAACCCCAAAACATTGTATCTATTGTTTATCATAAGCGTGGTAGTATTATGCTCTGGGTCTTTTTGATTACAGATGGGGATATGTGGACAAAGTAAAAAAATTGTTGCTTCCAGAATGTTCTGTACAATTTCAAACTACTAGCCTTGAGGTTAAATCCCAACTAAATGCTCAAACTGGACAATTATTCAAGAGAGGTAATGATTCAAAATGATAATTTTGCTGAAAGTTGTGTATTTTCTAGGCAGAAGAGATCACTCTGACCATCGGCCAGGCTTTTGACCTGGCTTATAAAAAGTTTTTGGAGTCAGGAGGGAAGGATGTGGAGACAAGAAAACAAATAGCAAGCCTACAGAAGAGGGTTTGTAACATTTCCACCCGTCTACAAAGACGATGTTTCCACGTCCATCAATGTTCCCATCTGAGCACCCATCCATGTTCCATCTTAAAGCGACTCATTTTTTCATAAAGCTCCCAGCATCTCGAGTTTTAAAAGATCTCTCTGATGACAGATCCAGGAGCTCGAGACTGAAAACTCAGAACTGAAGAAACAATTGCAAGTGCTGGAGAAACAACTGCTGATTGCTCAAGTACCACCAGTAAGGACCCCGCACCTCCAATTGTCATCCAACAGCTTTAACCTTCTAATCTTTTGTCATGTTTTCTTTAATCTTTGATCTTTCCTCTGTGCAGTTGCTTCACATTAACTCTACTAATGAGGCGTACATGCTCCAGAGCCCTTCTTCTCTCTTCTGGTGTCACAATCTGAACTCCTTCTCCTGTTTAGAAATCTCTTCTGTTACACTAACACCAATGAGCTCTCCTGACTCCAGCATATCGACCGGAGTGCTGACTCCTCCTCCGTCCAAACCTGCTCCGAACAAGCCCCTCGCCGAAGCTGGGCTCCCTCGGCCTCGAGTACTGCTCTTCTGTCTTTTCTCTTGCTCTATACTGTGTTACATTTAGCAGAGACTTTAGATAAAGTAACTTATAAATCTGACTAATCTCAGTGCAAGAAGTTGAGGGTTTAGGGCCTTGTTCAGTGGCCCATTAGTATCAAACTTGAAGTGGCGACCTTCACATTGCTAATGCAGTAACCCATTGCATCATTGTGCCACCTTGTTAAACTCTTAGTTTCAGCTACGATATACGTACTTGGTATGATAATGTCTTAGGGTGTGCAAGTTTCAAGTGTGATCGATGGTGTGTGATCAAGTTTCATCATGCTAAGCTTCCTTCATTTGTGGTCCTAATACTAGTAGATGATACAGTAAGTCTTTTGTAGATTGTTCTTTAGAACCTAACTTATAATAGTACCAAATTAATTATTCTCAAATATCCTACACCATTTTTAAGGCTTTTTCCAGGGGTATGTATCACTAAATCATTAAGAACAATATAATTTACTACATTTGTAACTTAGATTTAGCTAAATTTCCATATAAAAACAACCTTTGCAGAAACCTGTTAAGAAAACACCACTGTACTCAGGGGTGGGAGTTTTGAAAGCATCCAATCCGAGGGCATTGTGCATTTCTCGTTGCTGCTGATTGGCTGCTGCCCTGTGACACATTTCTGGCAGTGTCTTGGGGGCACATTTGGGGTTTAAACTATTAAAAATAGGCATTTATATGCATTTTTGATCACATCAAAAATGTGTGCACTTTCACAGTTGGTGGGTGCTCTAGGAATTTAACCCCTGAGAATTTTCAGCATTTTCTGTACTCTAGTGTAAGGTGTTGATGCATGTGTAATTAAAATAATAATAATTACTGACAGGTATAGTGCACAACATTGATTATATATTGTGCAGGACTGTGGAAGCTAATCCGTTAATACTGGACTAATTATCAGAGGGTTGCTGGTTCAAGCTTCATCAAAATCTTACCACTGTTGGGCCACTGAGCAAGGCTTTTAACTCGAAATAACCTTCAAGTGTCTGTGGATAAAACCGTCTTCTAAATATGATAAATGTTACTGTTGTAAAAGTATTAGCTGGTACTTAGCTGGTACCAGTCAAGGGTTGAAATAATAAGCATCACATGAACAGTAAGTACTTAAATTTCAAGGATTCCCTGGTATGAATACAAGTATAAAAGTTTGAGATACTAATTTAGCTTTTGATCTTTTTTTTTTACAGGGTAACAACACAGCTTCTACTGATATTTTCGACATGGTACCGTTCTCTCCGGTGGCTCCTCTGGTTCCCCTTCCAAGCAGTAATGCTTCACCTCCTCCCATTCCAGCCAGACCAACAGAGATCAGTAAGTCTCTAATCTCACAATCATTTTTTTAAAATCACAATTTATCAATTTGTTCTACACTGCCATCTGTACCCGGTTACATTTAGTCATCGAATGCATTTTGTAACTATAGATCACTACGGATGATTAAATCTCTAGTTAAATATAAAATTGCTTGTGATCTTAATTCCAAGAGCCGACAGGTCATGACTGAAGTGCCCTTGAGCAAGGCATTCAACCCCTAACTGCTCCATGGGCATTGTATCTAGGGCGGCCTACCACTCCGGGCATGTGTGCTCACAGCCCCCTAGTGTTCACTAATGTGTATATGTTTGTTTCACTGCACGGATTGGGTTAAAATATGGAAGAAATGTGAGATTCCACTGCACAGTGGTGAAAAGAATATTCTAAATTCTACAAAAAATAATAAAAATGGGGTCAATTATATGTGCAGTTAACCATTAGCATGTTTCCCATTCCAAGACCACTGAAATGCAGTAAATTAAGTTGCAACAGAAGAGCAATTGAAATAGCAAAAAACACTTTTTTGCTTAGTGGGTCAGCCGTGGGCTTTGGAAAAGCAATTATTTTGACTAAAAGCCATCTTCACACTTTTTATTTGTACAGAAATCATGACCATGTACGGTTTGCTTGCCGTGCAGGTGTAAATGAGATTTTTACCCTAATTGCATGGATGATGAAATACAGTGTCATTGCTGTTCTAACCTCGTATTCATATTACAGACTGTTCCTCTGCATCTTATGCGACCAAATTAATCAGGTCACACCTTTATTGTATTCACAGTTTTTTTATCTGCAGGAATCACACAGCAGTCAGTAATATAGTAAATAAACAGATCTCAGCAAGGTATTGCATTCATAGTGTACTGATTAAATGCTGTTACTGACATGATGACTGATTGCGCTTGTGTGAAATGAAGAAGAAAATTTGACATCAACTTTATCTGAAGCAGAGACAGATGTATTTTTTCCTTGTTCAAGACTTTGGTTTGCATGTGGCAGTTATTGATTGCTGGATTTATTGCTGGATTGCTGGAATCGAAAAGATACATGGTTCGTTGAATTTACACTGTCGAGGCACATTATTAGGACCACATTCTAATAATGTGAGCTGGCTCCGTGGGGGATGTATAGGGTATATATATTATATATCAGTGTTGTTTTATTCTATTCTAAGGCCCTGTCAACGGCATGTGTCTCTGTGGCAGTGTCACAGCGCCACCAATGGACCCAGTACACATACTACAGCTTTTTTAGTGCTGCTGTGCCGTTTTATTTTATTCTATACACTAGAATAAGAATTATAATAGAATAAAGCAAGACACAAACACACCCATACATTGTAAAACTAAAAGGATTTTGAAGTGGTCTCGTTTTTATATATACATGTCTTACACTGTGATCGATGAGTTACCTCTCACTGCAGTTCCTCATACATCAGGACTATTTTCAGCTTTCTTGATGACATTGTGTTTCTGTCCTGCCCTACAGGGAAGGACCTGTTTGACGCTGAACCATTCGACCCGTTCATTTGCGGCGCTGCCAACTTTCCTCCAGATGTGCAGTCGCGGCTGGATGAGATGCAGGTGATTTCATGTCTCTGATTACGGACTGTAATTGCATATAAAGATGCAGTGGTTAATAATCACAGATAATGGACTGGAGTAAATGGTCAGCAGCTGAAGCAGAAGGTACCTAGCACTAAACCCCATTTTTATTTGCACTTTTTTGCTTCAGGGAACTCTCAGGACCTCAATGTAATTCATCTAAATGTGCTGTTCTTCAGTTCTGACCCCGCAATGACACATAATTATAGCTTCAAGCAGTGTTGAATCTTTTACTGGAAGTGTAGATAACTTTAATGTTCTTTTCATCTTCTATATTCAAGGTTAATGTGCACTGTCTCCAAAAGAATGTGGACACCTAGTATCTCATTC
Organism: Microcambeva bendego; assembly: GCA_034509265.1. Classification (NCBI taxonomy): domain Eukaryota; kingdom Metazoa; phylum Chordata; class Actinopteri; order Siluriformes; family Trichomycteridae; genus Microcambeva; species Microcambeva bendego. The sequence goes on from JAYDZG010000010.1 coordinate 20,803,069, forward strand.
CAAAACAATGTCCATTAATATGAACTAGAAATCCTCTCCTGGAAATACTTTAGCAAGAGTTTGGAGTGTGTATATGTATTGTCATTTAGTTTTAATGTCTTGTGAGGTCAGGCAAGAGGGCCTGGTATGTAGTTGACATTCCCCTCATTCAAAAGCGGTTTATTGGGGTCAAGGTCAAATATCTTCACACTAAAATAATGAAACCAGGTTTTTACTGGTGTTCGTTTGTTCCAGTCTGGGACATACAATGGTCGTTTCCAAACTGATGCTCGATGTTTTGAGCATATCATTGTTTTAATACACCTGGATGTACTCGGTAGTTAGAAGTATTATCGACTTGGTTTTGGCAGTAGAGAGCTGCTAACAAGTAATGGAAGCTGAGAGCTTTTTGTGTGACCTCAGTTGTACTGTTCCACTGAATATGACGAGTAATAACAGCAGATCGGAATCAGAACCGATGACAATCAGGCACACAAGAAATCTGGTGCCTGTTTCTGCTGTTGGTGTCTCTCGAGTGTGTATTCAGTATACAGTCAATGTACTTATAATTTACAATGTACGATAAAACTGTCGTGCACATTTATTTAAGGACTAGAGAACCTATAATATAAGCTGAACCCTTGCATTAATGCCAGCAGTGGTGATCTGTCAGGCTGTCAGAAGTCCTTCCTTTTAAAATGAGCGCTGGCACCAAACAGTGGTCAGGGTCAAAAAAGTCTGTGCAACAGAGGTGGGGACCACTAATGAGGTTAACTCATGAAAGATCTCACAATGCTTCACGATTGCCTCTGAAGAAATGACCTGCCTTCAAAGGTGCTGAGGATTTTCTTTTTTCTTTTCTTTGGATGGTTCTGTACTTGTATTGGTCCGGATCCTTTATTTGGTACCGGTACCTACGCCCATCTACTCTGGCCGTCCACTTGGACTCGACAGTGTGAACGATAACCACTGAGATTCAAACACAGGTTTTCAGTGTAGTTAACTAGCGTACTTTACCGCTGTGCCACCCAGGTGTGCTAATTGCTTCCTATGAAGATCCTGTCATAATAGAGAAGAAATTGAAAAGAAGCTGGGAATCCAGGGGAGCATAACCGGCACTGGTGTCTGTAATGAACAGGAGGCATTCTTCTGTTAAGTAAAGCAACACTAGCCAACCAGGCATCTGATAGCTTACAAGCTAACATGTACACAATAAATCAGTTAGTATTCTCCTCTTTGCATGTTCAGCCACTTAAATGTCACCGATGTGATTTAGATTTATAAAGTATTAAACACTAATATAATGTAGCTTAAATTTTAATCTGCTGAATCCTACCAACTCCTCTTTCCTTTTTCTGTTGCTGGCAGCGCCAGAGATGGTTTGTATTCTCGCTTTGTCTACGTTTCTATTCATACCTCAGTCATGCTTGCATTATTTATTTTAATGTAATTAGTTTTTATTTGGTTTCTACGTTTGTACATGGGCAAAGATTTTCTTGGAAAATCCACACCATCATGTCACAGCTGAATCACTCAAAGCCAGCTCTCATTTCTGTATAAAATAAGGTTGTCCATACTTGTATTTTTTATGTGCTTCAGTTTCCAATATTATTTAGCATTTAAGGGAAAGGGCAACAGTTCATGTCAGTCACATTGACCTGTTAGAATGAGGCATGATCGACCTTACTGCATGTGCAATGATCGATGTATTGGGCGCCCCACATCTGTGGTATGAAAGCCGAATATAAGGGTTTTTTAATTTAATTTTAAGTATTAGAGTTTGTTTCATTATGCCAAAATTATTTTGATTACTTAAACAAATCATCATTTTCAAATTTGAAAAAAAAAAAACCATAAAATCCATATATTCAAGGAACAAAGTTACTCAAAACTTGCATCACTTTGTATCGGATTAGTAATTTTACCACCATAACTGCTCCTGTAACTGGTCACACCACCATTAATGGTAGTAGCAGAGACTACATTCTTTAATTTTGTAATAGTAGACCTTTGATGCATCCCCACATCATTACACTGTTACCATAATGTTTTCTTTTGGTATAGTGTGCTTACCGTGAAATGTTCTTTTGTTGTCTATTGTATTGTTGTCAATGTGGATTATTTCTCTTTAGAACATCATCCCAAAAACTTTTTATATTAGATGAACACTGCTTATGTTTCACTGCTTTCCAATGAATCTCTCTTTTGTCTTGAGACAAAATTCTTGGGGTAAATTTAGACGTTTTCTGTGAAGATTGCCCATAGAGGATAAAATAATTGCCATCAGTGGGGTTTGGTGGAGTAAATGATACTTTGATTTTACATTTCTAAATTGTATTTAAGTAAATACTTGCAGTGGAAGTTTATTCAATAAAAAGTTGCTGAGTACCAGTTTTACTGTGTGTCATTGTTTCATCAAGTGGATCGGTGCAGTTAATCATGTTTCTGTGTTTATTGTAATCATTTTAATGTATTTATTTATTATGTAATTGTTTGTATCGTCATACATCATGAAGCACTTCACTGTTGTGTCTGTGTGTCTAAAATCATTACAGCCCTGGAGCCCTGTCCTCATTTCATTCCTGTGTGTTTTACAGGAGGGGTTCAAAATGGGACTAACAGTAGAGGGCACGGTTTTCTCCCTCGATCCTCTCGACGGCCGCTGCTAATGACAGGAAGACATTTTTTTACTTTAACGTTGGTATTAAAGTGTCAAACTCTGAAGTCAGTTTATCAGTGTTCTGTCCTGAAGTTTATATTAACTCGTCATTTGGTTTACAAAATATTATTACAAAGTATATTGAAGCCTGAATGCTACAGTAGATGCCTATTTTTATACCAAGTGTGCTGACAGGATGGATTCTGGGAGCCCAAGTGTTCATGGGAAAAACAGTGGTAAGGCCTGTAGTGAAGCCTTTATAAAAACCCATGATATTCTCTTTTGTTCCCACACACATTCATATGTTAGTTCTGTTTTGTCAGACAAACGTCCACTTTGAGGCGGGTTGCGTAGTGTAACAGTAACTTTTTATTATTTAATAATAATAATACAGCAGTTAAATCTCAAACTCACTTTTTACTGACAGATCATACGAAGTTTATCCTTTATTACATTAAAATTATAATATTTTCTTAACTGGAACTTGATATTTTTTGGATGTTTTTATAACTTCATATCTAAAGTGTTTGTGTAAATGTGTACTTGTATTAAATTGATCTGTATTTGATATTCTCTATTTTAGAATATTCTTGCACCAGAAAGCACTTTGTGAGGAGGACCACATACGTCCATATATTTACACGCGTTGGTTTGTTTTCTTAATTTTTAAACTCTATGTACTACTTTTGCCATTATTGTGGTAGCCATTAAAACATTAATGTGAGCCTGTTCATTCAGTCATTGTGTTCAAATGTCTGGAGATGTATTTTTTTTCTGTGGGCAGTTATACTAGACTTGTGGTAATGAGACTAGCAATCAGAATGTTGTCGTTTCAAGCCCTTCCAATGCCACGTTGGCTTAGTTGAGCTTCTAAGCGATGCCCTTTGACCTCAGTGCTGAAACTCCTGTTCAGTGATGATTGTAAGTAGCTTTGGATACAAATATAGGCCAGGATTTGTCACGTGACTCTCCTGGCTCTTTTAAATTTGATGACGTCAGCACAAACCCGAGGACCCTCGTGTGTTATAATAGTTGATGATACCGGACTTTAACGGCAGCAGTCTGTTGTCGCCGTCTTCTTATTCTTCATAATAACTCTTCATAAAGTTCCATACATTAAAATTGGAAGCAGATCTGGACCGAAGGAAGGTCAATCAAACACACATGATGTGATTATGAAGCCACGTAGCCATAGCGTGTTCATTATACATTATATAATTCAAGTCATTTCACTAAAAGTGTAGAATAAATATGAATCTTAAAAAAAAAATCTTAATCGACAACAGAAAAGAAAGTTTCCAAAACAATGCACATATTTTAATATGTATAGCATACGGCACTTTTTCTTTGTTGCCATTTGAACTATTTCATAGATTTAAGATAATAAAAGTACAATATGTAACAGTGACACATGCATTAGGGGAAAAAAAAGCTACCAAACGTCTACCTGATGGAGATTCATCAGTGCTTGTGTAAGTCTGTTAAAACATGCAGGTCTGTATTGCAGCAGTCAGCGCTCGTTTTGATCATTTATTGATACTCTGTCGCCCTCTAGCGGCCGCAGAACCTTAATATTCCGTTTAATTACGAAGCGTGACGAATTCTGACGAACGTTTGTGTCAGCTGACGTGACGCGTTATAGAATGAGACACTGAGTTAGCACCGGTGTTGGAGAGACTTTATTTACATTCCCTCACCCTGCTTTGTACCTAATGCTGGGTGAAGTGAAATTTCATTATCACACTGTAAGATCATCCCAGTTTACAAAGACGAGGTAGCTTACGCTAATGACTCGATTTTGTCAGTATTTAATGGTCAACTGCATTCAAATGTCATACAATGCAAACAACAGAGTAGAATATCAGTTTTAGGAGCAGACTCATGCCAGAAAACACGGATGTTCCTTTGTAGCACCATGTGATTCGTTTAACAATGTTTTAAAAAGAAAATAAACACAAAATATGTAAATTTATAACGTTTCTAAATGGGTCTAGTTGGCGGGTACAGTAGCCTTTCATACCGACTTGTATAAAGATACTGGAACAAATTTCAAACAGCAGTCAGTGGGTTTATTAATCTTTTTCAAAAGAGCCTAAAGTGTATTTAGATGTATTTTAGTGGTTTATTTTTTGGAAGAATCCACCCTAACATGTTTCTATTTTAGATTTTGGTTTGTGGTAAAACTGTTTTCATATTCCAGTTGGTTGTGGACATTGCTAACACGGCTTTAATCAAGGATCCTAAGAAAAAAAATCTTCAGAGTGGATTTTTCCTTCAGCAAAACATTCTAATATGGACCTGAATCTGCTGTAATGTGTTGACTTGGGAAAGGCACAATAAATACGCTGCTACAGGGCCAGAGCAGTCCACTGTACTTTATGTACAAGGCTGAGCGTATCAGCAGTCAAGTTCAAGAGTCTCAGGAATCTCTTCATTGAATCTCTGCTCTCTGATTTACAAGAAGAAAACCGGCCCGATATCGATGCCAAACTCCTGATCAGAACGACCAATGTCCACGGGGGCGATATCTACGATGGGTAACCTCGCCGTCTTCTGTGTTCTGTACTCGAATACGGTCTTCCCCCATTTACCACTGGATTGCTGTAATGAAAAGAAATGAATGTTTTGTAACCGTGTACTGAATGAAAATCTGTTAAAAATGACTAAAACAAGGCTTTTGAATTTACAATCGTAGACCAAAGTTTAAATGTCCAAATTCCATGATGAAACATAATTTCTACTTATTTGCTGAATGTCACATAAATGTGCCAAAATCTAGCAATTTATTAGCAATCATGTTGCCACATAGTTGGAAGCAATAATTAATATGCATGTTCTTAAAAACAAACTTTACTGGACCTTGCATCTCACTAAGAACATTAGTTGGTTTACTTACAGAGCAGCCGTCCTCCAGCACCGTGTATCTGAAGCGATTGTTTCCTTCAGCTTTAAGCTCTAGATCATTGGAGCCTTTTAGAATCACCGCTTTCTTCAGGTTTCCAGTTGCTTCGTCTTTATAACCCACTGTGTTCTTGCAGTGGTACGTGATGGTCTGAGACGCCTCCTTAGAAAGCAGTCTGATGAACGTCATCTGCACCGTAACTGCATTGGGTGGCTGGTCTTTGTTTCCATAAGTGAACTAAACAGAAAAAAGAACTCATCATTACACATCTAGTAGTCTTCTCTTAGCGGAGGATGACCTACATGTGATTGGTAGAACAAATAAAAACTTTGGTTCTAATGTGGATTCTACAGATTTTATTTCTACTTAAACCAGGGTATGGTCATGTTTACTATGGAAGCACAGAATAAGAGTGCTAAATTCTCAAATATATAAATTTAACATTTGACTTACATGAGTTCCACCCCTCATGGTCCCAAACCACACAGGTTTGTTTCCTGGGGTACTCCACCATGATTTGCGAGGAATGTTGGCGGGATTGGCTGAGATGCAGGTCTCTCCAGAATCCATGTTACAGTATACCTTAATGGCATCCTCTGAACTTCCCTGGTTTGGATCCACCCAGTATTCACCTGTATATCAGAAATGAGATTGTTGTTAAGATTTAGAAATGTTAAAGGTTACGTGATGTTTCAGTGCCAGCCATGTCACATCACTCTTCTGTCACCACTGTCAACCACTCTCATGTCACCTGTAGAAGACCAGCCCCTGACAATTCAACCCAGCTTATTCTTCACCATTCTCTTGAGTCCTTCCAGAAGTCCTGTTGTACCCCTGGCTTTACTCATGTCATGCTTAAAAAATCTTGTAGGACTGAATGTAGTTCAGTGGCTCATTTTCTGTTTTGGTCAACTTGTAAACCTTCTAAATCAGTGATGATCCTCTTCCTCCATGATATTTTCAGCAATTTTTCTTCCTCATTCTTCAGTATTCAGTGTGACCTCACAAAAGCTTTCATTAATCATACCTAGGTGACAGTGCTTACTGACTTGTTTTTATTGCCAGCCAGTAACAAACTATTTAAAAAATATGAAACATAGGAAGGGGTCTGGTCTCAGAATTGATTACGTAGATGTAATTTGTCCCTATTTCCTAATCGTATCTTTTAGCCTGGGGTTTCAGACAGGTAAGAATGTGCAGGCTTTTGAGTAAACAGCACTGATAAAGAATTACCCCAAAGGGAATTTTGTACGATTTGTACTCAGCACTACTAAATTCAAACCATCTCAATATTTCTGAACAAACTAATTGAACAAACATATTAAATTGTTACACTTGTTTAAATTCCTGTGTAATTAGAAAGCCAATTTAAAAGGCCAAAGAATCACTTAAATTTGACTTAAAAAGTGCAGGATATAATTTAAAGAAAGCACATTATAACAGAACAATGTGATAAGAAATGGCGAAATCATTGAAATAGGTATAAGAAGGAGCTAAAGTATCACTGAATTCAGAGCACATTAAAGAGGAACAGTCATGTCTCACCGTACTAGAGATCACAAGCTTAATTAACATACTTATTTAGGATTTGGACACCAAACAATCCACGCTGTACATTCTTTTGCCATCCAACAAACTTTTCGACATGTCATATACCATGTTCATATCTGAGTGCCAAATAAATCAAATTGTCTTGATTTCAAGGTAAGGCAGAAAGTAATATCCAGTACATTAGTTGGCTGGATGCACCTTAATTGTTTTGCAACTCACCAGTAAACCCACAGAATAAGACTTGATTCATCCCTATGATTTGAGGATATTTTATGGTTCTCGTTAAGAAGATCAGAAGTAGCATAAACTTTTTCAGCAATCTGAGCTACTGTAGCTTATATGTTGGATCGTACCACACAGACCAGCCTTCGCTCCCCACATGCATCAGTGAGCCTTGGCCACCCATGACCTTTCCTCTTGTTTACCACTATTCCTTAAATGCAGACCATGATGTGTCCCATTTCCATTCATAAGACCCACTAAAAATTGTGCCAAATTTATTTTGAAGATCCTGTTTGTTCTTGCGACTGACTCACCGCTCTTTTTCGATGGGTAGCACTGTTTAAGGTCCTCACAGGTTCGGGCCGGATGTTTTTTGCTTCCATCAGGGCTACGCATGCTCTCTATCTGGCTGCTGAGAGCTTTCAAAGTAGCCTGGACTCCTGGATCAGCTTGGAACGTATCTGTGGCGTTAGACTTGGGCAGAGCTTCATCCTCTGGGAATTCAGGAGGAGGTGGACCAGCATCGTAGTCAGTGGGCCCTCCGAACAGGTCTTCCATAGCAGCAGTGGCGTGTCCAGGAGGTCCAGGAGGACCGGGAGGACCTGGCTCTCCGGGAGGTCCCTGTAATTGTAAAATTTCATGTACTTACTCCGATAAATTATTGTTTAGGTTAATGAAGTGTCCAGAAAACCCTAGAGATGGAGATAACAGACCATCAGTAAACGCGTAGAAGAGTATTAAGACGATCGTACCTCTGGTCCGATGTCTCCACCGATTCCTCGTGTTCCGGGAGGTCCCATCGGTCCAGGCTGTCCAATGTAGCCTTCTTTACCAGGTGGTCCTATTGGTCCAGGGGGTCCCTATATAAATGCCATTTGAAAATGTCAGTATCATTATAAAGATCCCATATTGTGAAATTTTCATTCATTTTTCATTTAAATACTTACTCTTTGACCACTTGGCCCAACAATTCCAGATAGTCCTTGATCCCCATTGGTACCCTAAATAGAGAGTACACAGTAATCAATTTGGCCCACTACTTACTTTTGGTCATTTGTCATTTAGTGTTGTGGACACTTCATCTGAAACTGATATTTTTAGCAGTTAAGCTGTATAATTATTTTAAATGAAAAGATACTTACAGGTGGCCCTGGAAGTCCCTGTAGACCTGTGTAACCTCTGTGTCCCTTCTGGCCTCGATCTCCATGGTCTCCCAACTCTCCCTTGTCTCCTCTCGGGCCTTGAGGTCCCTACAGGTCAAAATAATAGAGAAAAGTAACAGTAAGTACATCTCTAAGACAAATTCTACAGTTTTTAATTTCTTTCATTTGATCTTGAAAATCTTACTGGAAGTCCCCTTTTCCCAGCTGGGCCTGGAGGACCAAGAGGACCTCTTGAACCCTGTAAAGAAGATTGGTGTGAATTAACGGTCAATGTTTGGAAGAAAATTTCTGTCATATGATGAAAAAATTTAATTACTTACATGCTCTCCTCTCAGTCCTGGGCCTCCAGTAGCCCCTACAGGACCGGGGGAACCAGGAGCTCCCCTTGAACCAACAAGTCCCTCTGGTCCTGGATCTCCCCGATCACCCTTTAGAAAAGTATTGTACTAACATTAATACATAACCTTGATTAAAACACTGTTTTTATTTAAAGATGAAGTTATCTGAACATACCCGTTCACCTACGAGTCCTTCTTTTCCTGGCGGACCGTCAGATCCGGCGGGCCCCTGTCAGGCAAATGTATCGGGTTAACTTTCCTTCTTTATAATTAGTCATTGTCATTTCATTTTGGTTAATGTCTGGCAATAAATAAGTATTGATACGGAAGCACAGTGGTCTAATGGGTAGTGTCACCTTACCAAAAGGTTTTGTTTTGTTCCAGACGGCAGGGGACATGTGTAGTGTTTACTTGGGTTTTCTTCTATAACTTACCATTTCTCTTGGCGAACAGATTTTTAACCCAAAATTACAAATATCACTCTAATAACCATTCAATTTAAACAACCTTATAAAATGTTTCTGAATTGTAATTTCAGTTATTGGTGAGTCCAGGCCAATGTCATCGCCTTTTGTTTTGTGTTTGGAATCGTTGTATTGTTGTAATGTCCAGAATTGTTTTCCTGTTCTGTGAAAATGAATTCTTCTCTAATGTGTCTCAGGACATTAACTTTTCATGTTTCCTTTATTGATGTGAATGCCTCAGGGTGATGTGACATCTTAACAACAAATGGTTGCATCTGTTACAACGAAAATAAGCTTGTTGGGCATCTCATTTAGAAAAAAAATGTGTTTCTTTATTAACCATTACAGACACTTTTGAGATGACTTCTTCTATTACTTTGAAATATTTCTGTGTGAAATCGAGCCCTGATGTTGTTCAAGAAAATCCCATCTGATGTTCTTTCTAGGTTAGGGCGGAGATCATGGGTCTGTTCAGTCTGGAGTTTCTTTAAACCAAACTTTGTGCATAGGTTATATATCTTTATATAGCATGTATATAACTCTGGTTCTATAGTAGTGAACTATAAAGCATATATGATGATGATGATGATTATCCGATTAGTTGCAGCCGACTCTCGGTCACTTGATGGATCGGCAATGATAGTGGAGTAGTTTGCCATTGCTTTCTCCACCCCACCCCATTTATCCAGGCTTGGGACCGGCGTGCAACTGTTTCCAGTTACATGGCTGGGTAAACCTACAGGACGATTCAGTGTCTCCAATTAA
>JAYDZG010000010.1:20816681-20835167 GCA_034509265.1 Microcambeva bendego
TCTTAAATGTATCATAATCAGCACTGCTCTGTTTAAAACATCTAAAGCTTTTCTTTTGAACAGGTAGATAGTAATCCTGAACTAATTTAAATCATATCAGTTGTTTGTCATAAATTGCAAAAAATCCAGGAAACTCCAGGACACAAAATCAATAATTATTTAACAATCATGAACAAATTGGACAGCATTCTTACTCTTGCACCGTCATTTCCAGGTGTACCCTCTGATCCCTTTTCTCCTATTGAACCCTATTAATGTAAAACAATGATGATTAAATAATTCATTCAGAATAAAAACACATAGAAACATAACATCAATTTTGTTTTTACTTACCCGTTCACCCTTAGGACCAGGGGGTCCAGAGATTCCTCTTTCTCCTGGCATTCCCTGAAGACCTGGAGGTCCCAGATCACCAATAGCACCGGTAGGTCCAGGACTTCCCTGTAAATAAAAATATACATAAGCATGTTTTACCCATGGTTTAAGGAATTGTTGCAACTTTGAAAACAAATGCAAAGTTTCTTAATAAAGTTTTACTAAAAGTAATTCCAACTATTGTTACTATTATCAGTGTTCTTATTAATTTGTATGCTCATATTTGGTATTTTATTGATGTTAATAAAAATATTATTTGAAACTCGGAAACATATTGGAAAAAAAAACATAAGAAATGTTATAAATTAACCAACTTATCAAAAGCTGTTGGAACCCAAGGTTAGATTTACCTTTGGTCCATCTGGTCCAGGTGCTCCTGGGATACCCTTGGCTCCCTGCAGTCCAGTAGACCCGAGCTCACCTCTCTCTCCTGGAGTACCACGTTCTCCCTGTGACAAACACATTCATAATCCACTGGTAGATGTTTGGTATGTATACTATTCTTATAGCTTTTTTAAATAAAACATTAGGATGATCTAGGACAATAAAGTAAATATTACACACCTCATCTAGAAAATGAGGCAAAGTAAAACTAGTAGAAATTAGTTTAGTTTAAAACCTCAGTTTTAGGTTTTGCATGGTTGTGTTAGACATGATAGACATTATGAAAAATCTTTGTAAATGTTAGAAATGAATTATGTTGTAAAAAATAAATCAACATGGCATTTCAGTTTGGTGCCGAATTATTGAATTAGACTGGTTTCTTTAAAAAAATTAAAATCTTAAAATGTTAAAAATGTGACACTGTAGGGTTTTGTTGTTCAGTCACATGGTGCCATCAGCCAATCTCAGTATTTCTCAGTGAGTCTCACTTCAAACAATGAAGCAGGCCAAAAATGTCTTGGAACCAACAAGGGCAGGGTCCAAAAAATGTACCTCCTCCTGGGATACGCTGCACCACCAAGCAACTCTTTAAATAAAGTTTATAAAGGCTAATTCTAATAAGATAATGCTAATCTTTCATGTTCTTATAATACCTCAATAGGTCATACCAAAAGGCTTCCACCTTAAATGTGTTCTGTAGGCTTTTTTGTGATTTCTTTTAAAGAGTGTTTTGAAAAAGATTCAGAAATATGGATAACATTTGACTCAGTTCTTTAAGAGATATGGTCAGTGGATGTTCTTAATCCTTAACGGTCATTAACAATGGCTCATTAATTGGTTCTAAATTTCTACCTTGTTACAGATCACGCAATCTGTTATTCACAACAAAAGTCCTAAAAAAGGAAGAATGCTGGACCAAACATTTGTATATTCTGCTGCATGTAATATGGAAACGTTCCTTGTTCTGGTATTACACAGACTGTTAACACTAATGCCGAGGTCTACATTGCTTTAATAAAATGCTTAGAAAAACCGAGACATTATTTATATGAAACAATAGATTGTCTGCTCAACATGCTTGCTCATCCAGCCAATAATTAGCAAACAGCATTAATCCAGCTGTGATTGAATAGATTACTATAGCATTTACTGCAAATCGATTGACATTCAGCTACAACAGATGATTATGTCTATACTATGTGTGCCTTACAAATATTTTAGCTTGTGCTGCCCAACCACAGAGGCTGGAATTGATTTAATTCTGATTTATCAGTAAGGAATGTAAGACAACCAAACCTAGACTTTAAAAGGTGAACAAAATGAATTATTTCAAGGAAACAGATGGACTGCTCCACTGTGAGTGAGCGGTTTGCCATCATATGACTGTGCTTGCAATCCAGTCAACAACAATCAAACATCAATAATCACCGGTGATTTATTTGATTACTGTTCTATTTACTGAAATCATTCACCATTCAGCTACATCAGCTGGTTATGATTATATCTTGATGATACATACAGTATATTTGAGCTGTTGCTTCCCAGTCATACTGATGATGATCTAATTCTGATTTATCACTTAGGAATGTACAACAACTAAACCTAGAACTAAACCTAGAATTTAAAAAGGTTAAAAAAACCTAGGAATTATTTCTTGGAAACGAGACCAGCTCAGTGCTGAGCCACAACATTGCTTGTCCAATCAACAGAAATAAAATAGTAGTAATCCACATTTAATACATTTGATTACTATAGAATTTACATTGAATCAATGACCATACAGCTACATGAGCTGATTATGTTTATAATATGTGGGAAATGAATATATTTTAAATATTCATGAGCAACCACAAAGACTGGAAGTGATCTAATTCTGATTTATCAGTAAGGAATGTAAGACATTTAGACAGGCATGACATGAGGTAGCTAAAATAGGAACCAAGAAGTTATGCGTCTACCATACGGTTACAGTAAATTGCTTACTCTAGGTCCAACTGGTCCCACTGGGCCACCCTCACCAGGAATACCCTAAACAGAACATAAAAGAAGATTCAAATATTTTTTTTACTGTGTTTTAATGAACTTTAGAGTGTAGCATAATTTTATTGGATAAACCTTACCTCATCACCAGGTTTTCCTGCCTCTCCTACAGGTCCTGAAGGTCCAGGTAATCCCTGCAGCACAATTAATAAAATCATTTCACAGCAACCACTATATCGCTCTCATAAAATGTTTCTTAAATGTTTATGTTTTTAGCATTTCCCACAAATCAGTTAGTTTTCATTATTCACCTGAAAGCCGTGCATACCAGGAGGCCCCTGTTCTCCTCTGTCACCCGCTGGACCCTAATATTAAGGGGTGATGAAAATTATTGACAAATTTGACAGTGATCACAGAGAAAACCAACAATTTAAAGAAATTAAGACTTACTGGAGGGCCTGCCGGACCAAGTGGACCAACCTCTCCTTCTTTACCAGGTAAACCCTAAATTAAACCAGGATTGTTTAGTAAACCTGATGTGTAACACATAGGAGAAGTACTTAAGATGTAGCAATAATAATACTTACCCGCTGGCCTGGAGGACCTGCTGGCCCTTGTTCTCCTGCCTTTCCTGGATCTCCCTGAAAAATGTCATAATGCAAGATTAGATATTTGAGGAAGTACAAATGTCAAAACATACCAAAGTAGGTAAACAATCTTGAGAAGGATGACTTACATTAAAGCCCTTGGGCCCTGGAAGTCCCATGGATCCTTCTGGACCTTTGGTTCCAATAGAGCCTGGAGGTCCTGGGCGTCCATCCTCACCTGTTGGACCCTATGAGGACAACCACTTTTAAAATAATATCTTGAAAAAAAAGGAATTTAATTTAATTGTGTTTAATATGACCAATTCAAGAAACATTGTTCCAAATTTCCTAAAATATTAAAATATTGGCTTCAACTGGCAAATCAGCATAAGATGGGCCAATGTTGGTATCTCACTTAAAATGTTTAGCTAGCTAGTGTACTACGGTTCCTTGTATCCAGATTATGTGGACTAAATGATCACACATCCATAAATACAGCAACATCGTGTGACCACTTCACAAAAATACAATTGTTTGTGTCATGATGAGGGATTCATTACATAGTGAGTTAATTCCTTATAGCTAGAGCTCTACTAAATGCACTGAGTAATGTGTTGAAAATCACAGATTACACAGATTTAAAGATGCAGTCCGTAACATTTTTGTTTGTTTGTTTAAATTAAAAGCAGTATTATTTCTGAGTGGGGAGGAAACACAATTTATCATTAATTGTTTAAGTGTGCTGGTTCGACCTTCTAATATATATCATTAAAACAGGGTGGTCGAGTAGGTTTTCGCGGGAATATTTCTGGCCACGCCTTAGCAGTCTTTCTACAGGTGTTCCTACTGGCTCCTTGAAGGGAAATGGATCTTTGACTCTGTTCCTTTAAAAGAGCTGTTTAAAAACATGGCAAAATGGATGAATTATAGCTGACATAAAGTGAAAATATAAAACACAAATATTTATTGTGGATCCCAGAGTGTTGGTTTTGCGCCAGACATAGCCTTTTCCTTGTTGCCCGAAAAGTTAAATTTTGGTCTCATTTGTCCAGAGCACCTTCCTCCATACATTTGGGGAGTCTCCGTCAATGCCTTTTGGCAAACTCAAAATGAGCCTTCCTATTTTTGTCTGTAAGTAAAGGCTTTTTTTCAGGCCACTCTTCTATAAAGCCTAGCTCTATGGAGTGGACGACTTATTGTGGTCATATGGACAGATACTCCAGCCTCTGCTTGGGAACTTGCAGCTTCTTCAGGGGTACCTTTGGTCTTTGTGTTGCCTCTCTGAATACTGCCCTCCTTGCTTGGTCTGCTGTGGTAACCCCTAACTGAAACAGCTACATGCCAAATGACATGTGGTGTTCATGTCTTAGCAGGTCAGATCTGTTTGGTAGCATATTCAATGAATATTCCTAATGTCAGGGCTCATCGGCTCAACATTTATAACACCCTCAAGGTTACAAGTTTTCATTTGGCTAAGCTTGGATTTGGCAGAATAGTAGTATAAATGCTTCTTTTTGCCACTGTGGGGCACTGCTTGCTAAAGAAGCAACACTCATTCATCAACACATTCTTGAAGAAGAAATTTTAAGTATGTTCCTGATAAAATAAGGTGGGTGAAAAGTTCCTAAGGGCACCACATAAAGGGACACATGAACAGGTTACTCATGATCACAAAGCACAAAATAAACATGCCACTAATCTCATTGGTTGTCAAGGTCATAGTGGGTCCTGAGTTCAGCCGGACCTCTGGCACAACACACATCTTGGACAAGGCAGCAAATACAGTTTGGTTTTTAATTTTTGAATTCAAAGTCTAAACAGTTTAAAAAAGTGTATGTTTAGCACCACTGGCACTTAAGCAAGGCTTCTAACCCATAAATGCTCAGACTATATACTGTAACTGTAATAAGGCATCTGCTACATGCAGAAAATGTAGATGTTCTGATAAGCCCCTCTCTCCACTGCTTCTTCCATTTCTATAGGTTACTTATCATCTGTTTATCTATTTTACTCAACTATTTTGCTCCACTACTTTAAGAAGCTTAAATATTTCTATACTTTTATAAGCCATTGCTGTAGAATTTTGGCAAACATACCGAGGGTCCTGGCTTTCCTTCAGCACCCTGAACTCCAGGGGTTCCAGTCAAGCCCTACAATAAAAAGCATCCACATATTTAAAACAAAATGACTAAAAGATTTTAAAATTGTATAATACTGTAAGCAGTAATGATGTTGTTGTTTACCCTTGCGCCTGGGAGACCTGGTTCGCCTGTTCTTCCGGGATCTCCAGTTGAACCCTTAGGTCCAGAAATTCCTGCTATTCCACGGTCACCTTGTGCTCCCTTATTTAAAGATATTAATTAATTAAAATAAGTTCAGTTTAAGATCAACAGAATTGTATTTCCCTTCGTGGTTTTGAACGCTGTTGGTTTTGTACTCACTTTGGCTCCTTGTAACCCATCTTGACCCGGAAAGCCTCGATTTCCAGGAGCACCCTAAAATATGTTTAATATAATGAGATTTATATAAAATATTGCATTGTAATAATTATGTCTATGTATGCAATTTTTTTATTAAAAGGAACTCTGATTTACTCTTTCTCCAACAGGTCCTAGTGGTCCGACAGATCCAGGATCTCCTCTTTGTCCTCGCTTTCCTTCTTCTCCTTGAGGTCCAAGTACTCCCTGAGCTCCTAGTGGACCCTATTATACAGATCAGATTACATTCTGAAATTTCAGATTTTCAGATTACATTCTGAAATTTCTGACTGTATCAATTTCTCTATTAGTGTCCTGCTACAGGTCCTCTATTTACAACTCACCTGTTCTCCCTTAGGTCCTGCTTCTCCTTTAAATCCTGGGACACCAACGTCTCCCTAAATAAGGTAAGAGGTAATTCAATTGTAATGATGGTCCAACAAACTGTCTTAAGGCCCCAGTTAGGTATAGCTCATAAAGGAGGAATTGAATCATGCATGCATACATAGTGCTCACACAACAGCTTCATATATAGTATATGTCTTTAAAACATTTAGTGCTGACTTTAATAAACACTAAATTAAACGAGTCTAATCCTAAAGCAGTCAATATATGTGTCTTGTTTACTGTCAGTCAACTTCATTTGAATATACTACATTTTTCTCATTATTTGAGAAATTCCAAATTTATGACTATATAATCTGCTTACAATGGTTCCAGTTTAATGCCAGTGTCCAGATACAATAGGTCACCAGCTATAATCAGTAATACTTATTATCAGTGAATGATAAAGCCTTGGTTCAAATTAGTTTTCTTAATATTTTAATAAATATTTCGATAACTATAAGAAATTACAATAACAACAATGATAGTCGATTTTCTATAGCACAAACCAGCACCAAAACAGATTACATGAAGTGTCAAGAGTTCACATGTACTATAAACAATATGTTTGTTAGATTGTAGTCTAATTCAGCAAGTAAATATGAATATAGACTTTTTTAAAAATAAAAAAACACTTTGGGAAGACCTTACCAATTGACCTTTGATGCCAGGCTGTCCAGTGCTTCCCTGAGGTCCTGAAGGGCCATGTGGTCCGGGCAAACCAACAGGTCCCTGAGGCCCAACGGTTCCCTGTAAAAAAGGACCATATCCATTATGTTGTATTTTTTAAGGGCATGTTATTGTTATTCATGTCAGAGCACATCATTGTAACCATGAACACTCTTATGTGTGCGTACCACTGGACCTTTAGCACCTGGACCTCCATCAGTACCCAGTGGTCCCTGAAACATTAGGAATTAATATCAGAACATAGTTTATTCAACATTTTAAGATGTGTGAGGAAACAAAAACACAAATCAGTTCAATCACACTATGAAATAAAATACACTAATTACAAACCTGTAAGCCAAGTGGTCCTTGTCTGCCCAGTGCTCCGTTTTCACCTCTTGGCCCCTGTGGTCCCTCAGGACCCCTGACTCCTGTAGGACCTGGTTCACCCTGTCAGACAAAATACTTCTGGTTTGGAATTTATTTACAGCATTAATTGATCACATATTATTTTAAACAAACATTAAAAATCATGTGATTAATTGATGTAGGTTGATGAATACCAACATTATAACTTACCTTCATTCCTGGAGTCCCCGGATAGCCAGGAGCTCCACTGAGACCCAGTGGACCCTAAATTGTTGAAGGATTAATATTAGGAATTATTAAGATTATTGGTGTTTTTGTAGATTTTGGATATATATATATATAAATGTACACATATAATTGCATCTTACCATTGGACCTGGTTTCCCAACATTTCCTTGAGTACCACGCACACCCTTAAATGCAAAAGGTAGTTAGTACATATAAGTGGGTAAGATGTTTTATTTCATGCTAAAATCAGTTATTGTATCCAGTTTTCCCAGCTTTACCACCACATTTATAGTATCAGTTGTATTTAAAGGTATTTTAGTGAATGTATTCATGTACTGCAGCTTGTTTTAATGTTATTGTATTTGTTGCTAAACTTACAGGTATTCCGCTTGGCCCGGGCCGTCCTCTCTCTCCTGGCATTCCTCTTGGACCCTGCATTTAAAAGGTGATTACTACTATTTCTAAAATTCTATTGGATCTCTGTTAGTGTTGCTATATTGTTATCATTTTTTTCCTCTTACCATCGGGCCGGGTGCACCCAATGGACCGGCTCCACCGGATTCACCCTGGGAGTCAAACAGATGAAAAATCAGACTGCATATATGCACATGGAAATTGACATTGCTTTATCAATCAGACTGGCAGAAACATGAAAGATTTTGACATTTAATAAGGTCAATGTTTGTACTTTTGAGCCGACAGCGCCACGTTCTCCTTTTACACCAGATGGACCTTCATGTCCCTGAAAGATAAGATCACAAAGTCTTGGTTTACCAGTTGAGATCAGAATAAGATTGTAGTAACAATGAGTAGGCAGATTTAGCATCGTGGTTAGTCACCAGGCTAACTCTACATGTAACTCTTGTTTTATTCAGTAGTGAAGAGTGAATAGGTTCACAACAAGGAGGCTAAAAAACATAATCTGAGTTAAATATAAATCTGTGATTTGTTATTTCCCTCAATTTTTAACTTATGAAAGAAAGACAAGCACAACTTTCAGCACAATCCCAAACCATGTATTGTATATCTTTCACCATCCACTGTACATGATATTGTAAAGATTATGGAAAGGTTAGGGAATCTCAGGCCGTGTAGAGCTGGAAATTACTTTCGATTATGAATGACCTTCTAACCCTCAATATATAGGCACTTGAGCTTGGACGTTTTCTGGGCCCAGGCTTATCTCAGATGGACCAAAAGAAGTTAAAATGTGTGCTGTGGTTACATGTATTTTGTTTATGGGATGAATAAAGCTCCATTTATATTTACATTTTCGGCATTTAGCAGGCATTTTTTATTCAAAGTGATGATTTTGAGCAATTGAGTTTTAAGAGGGTTTAAGGGGCTGTGGCAACAGTGGCTACTAGTCTAGTACCTTAACCACTGAGCAATCACTGGCCTTTAGTTTTAAAGATTTGGGTTCACATGTAGAATATACTCACCCTGTGCCCTTTCAGACCCGGAGGCCCTGGTGTTCCAGGAAAGCCTCTCGCTCCCTAAACCACAGAATAATAAGAACAATCAACGTTCATACATTGTTTAAACTATTTCCTAGTAAGGATATTATTATACAGCAACATATGATTCAGAGTAGGAGTTAAACATTACTGGAGATCCCGGAAATCCCATCTCTCCTGCACTTCCTGTTGACCCTGATTCTCCCTGGAAATAAAGAGAGATATTTATTTAATTAAGGAAGATACAGGAATGTATTTATGAATATGTAACAATGAAAGATATGGAAGATATTTTTAAGTTTTAACTAATTCATTAGATCCATTTCGCTAGTTTGACATGTAGCATAGCATGTCTAATTAACAGGATTATGAGTGTAAAATAATCCAGGATGGAATCAATAACAAACTGTATATA
The DNA here is from genome assembly GCA_034509265.1 of Microcambeva bendego. NCBI lineage: Eukaryota > Metazoa > Chordata > Actinopteri > Siluriformes > Trichomycteridae > Microcambeva > Microcambeva bendego. Next base: position 20,826,007 of record JAYDZG010000010.1, read on the forward strand.
AATAAAGCTACAAAGAATTTTAGATAATAAAAAAGCCGAGATATAAAGGTATAGAGAAATCTGTTAGCACAGATGTGTCTTTACTCACATCTTCACCAGGTTTTCCTGGAGGACCCTCAGGTCCCCTCTGACCAGCAGGACCCTATAAAACAAGATCAAGACTTGGATGAATGAGTTTTTAGTTGATTCTTGGATGCATTATTCTTGTGGTAAAATAACAATCTGTAGATACATTAAACAAAACATGTATGCATACTCCTTAATAAAATACTGTTGTAATGGTCTATGTCTCTGGTTGGTATCGTTATTGTTTGGCAGGCAGCATAGCATATAGTGTCATGTCCACCTGCCATGCCTTTAATAGCTGTCACGGGAACATGGTTAAGTAGATATGTGACGGTTACTGTTCCATTTATCAGCAGTCTCTGCACCTCATTAGTCTGGATTCCCTTCAGCTGGAGGAGCTTGTTTTAAAATCTGCTGAAGTATGCAGTATGGGTGGCTGTTGTCACGGTTTGTAAAAGTTCTAAAAGTGTGATATGCTTGTGTCTGTTAATTCTGGCCCATTTTCATTACCATTTGTCCTGTATCACCACCATCTCCAGGGGATCCCTGTGGTCCTGATGGCCCCTGAAAATAGAAGATTTGAGTTTATAGAGGTTGGAAACTTGTGAATGTAATCTTATGTGATTATGATTAGCACACTCACTGGTAGACCATTGGGCCCGGGTGGTCCTCTCGCACCAGACTCTCCCTAAAATATATTAAAAACAGTTAGAATCTATTGGTTTTTACCGCAGATCTTAAAAACATTCTAACAAATACTTACTCTTTGTCCAGGAATCATGGCCATTTGGCCTACTGCTTTATCATCAAATCCTCCTGCCATATGTGAGGCCAGCTGGCCCTAAAAATGAACTTCATTAAAACATATAATCTTTTTTTAATCAAACATCTCATATTTGTACAATGTTGGTCCTCTCTGAAGGATCTTAATAAGGTCTATGATGCAATTTATTACACCGATCAGGCATAACATATGATGCACTGTGCATTCTGACCAGATGGTGCTAGACTAGTGGGCAGAAGCTCTTTTGTAGAAGCTCTTACCCAGTTGTCTAGCAACCACTCTCTGGTTCCCCATCAAATTCACTCAAGTTCTTACACTCAGCCTTCTATTTGCTTCTAGCATTAACTTTTGGGATAACAAGTTCACTTGCTGTCTAATATATCCCACCCACAAGCAGGTCCTGTGATTAAGAGATGACCAGTGCTGTTTGTGTTAATAATGCTATGCCTAGTTGGTGAATATAAAATGTGGAAATGTAATATCGGTCATCATGAATTGTTTATTTTGACTGTCATACACTCCAACACAACATGTATACTGTGTGTCATGAAGTGTCATGAAGTCTTGCTCTGTAATTTCCCCAAATGGTTCTGAAACCTACATCAGCAGATGTTTCCCACCAGCCTTGGGTCTCACCAGATTCCTTCTTATCCACCAAAAAAGCAAACATGAGTTCTGTGTTTCATACACTTAGTACTTACTCCAGGGGTGTGACCTGGAGGTCCGGGATCTCCTGGCTGTCCAGGGACACCTGGCTCTCCGTCGAATCCAGCTGGGCCTCTTGGACCCTAAAGTCAGAAACATATTGCAATTAAATATGCTCTGTAAGAAGATTCACATGGTTTAACATTCTCTGAAATTCCTTACTTGTCTGCCTTTGGGTCCCTGGTCTCCCCTGTATCCTGATGGACCTGGTGGTCCCTGTCGATCACATTGAGATATGAATTGTGATGATTAGTTATGAGGTAATATAATTTTAAAGACTGTAAATTCAGCTTAAAATAATCACTTTTCCAAAATTACCATTGGTCCAGGTCGTCCAGGAAGTCCAGTCACCTGTAAAGTACCACACCGATCATTTAAAAAATAACACTGGACACTTGTTTATGTGATTGTTGTCATGTGTGTTATTTAAAATCATTCTTACCCTTGGAACGTCTCCAGGTTCACCCTTCTTACCCTGAAAATACAATTTTGTCACATCAGTTAGGACATTTATTTTAGGACACTACAGCATGAAAACATTATAAATGATTACATAAATCAAACTCTGGAGAGGAAAGACTTACCCTTCCGATTCTGTCTGAAAATGAAACAAAACAGATCAGATCAGATTTATGAATTTCAGTGATTAAAGCTCTACAGTTACTGGTACTTTCTTGCATTTTCATTTTTGGCTTTCCTAATATTACTGGTTTCCTAACCTGCTAACTATTGTTTATAAAAAACTTTTTAGCACATCCAATCATCCAATTGCTTCCTCTCCACTAATACCCAAACACCGCTAACTTAAACAGTAGCAGTATGCATTTTGTCACCCACACTAGATGTATACATATCCAGATCAGCTCTGTGTAGGACAAACACATGTCTGCCTCTGTGAAGGCACCATCAACCAGCCAGCAGAGGTCGCAGTTGCATCAGTTATGAGGAGTTCTTATCTGGCTTTGTATCCCACCCCTACATATACAGCAGACCAATCATTATTCATGCAGCTGCTCAGATACCTGTGACAACCTACCAGGAACTCACTGAGTTACTCTCAGCCTGTCTAGCTGCACACTCAAGTTACTCTGTATATTATTATTATGGTGCTTTTAAAATTGTTACTCAGTGCATATTTTATTTCATAATGTGAAATTGATCAAATAACAGAGGTAACCATATAGGGGCAATTACTTTTTTTCTAATTACATCCATTATGATTAAAAGTTTTAATGTCCTGCTTACTAGGGTTACCACCACCACCTCCTCCTCCTCCTCTGTCATCACAAACGGGGCAGCATTCTCCTTCAGGGATCCTGAGCTTCTCGCACTTGCTGAGCTCATCACACTGAACATCATCACACAAGATGGTCCCACTGTCACACACGCAGATCCGACATGGCTCGGGCTTCCACACATCTCGGTTGGTGTAGACCTGCCCATCTTCTATACAGCTCAGCTCATCTACATCTCCTGCAGGAAGGAAACAATGAGAGGTGCCATGATTTTCTTTATGCTTTTAAAGCGTGGAGTGGAGTACAGTCATTTATATGGTCATTTTTACATTCCGTTGAATAATTTCAGCTGTATGTCCGGGCTCTCCTGAACTGGACAGTGAAAGCACAGCTTTGACAACAGCTAAAGGATGAACAGTAGATGGCATCCATGAGCTACCAGTTATACCTTTACTGGCACCTTTATCCTAGAACGAGGGACCACTCCTGTAGCCGAATGAGAGATGGGCCCACATGAAGCCCTTTACATAAACACTTCTACGTATTTAAATGTAAGGTGATAGCAGAGGTGGAACGAGTACTTAAGTATGAGTAAAGTTACTAGACTAGAAACCAAGTACAGTCTAGTCTCCTCAGGTAATAATGTAAACTTTTCTGTGTAATGCCTACAGGACATTACATTTTCAGTATTTAGCAGACATCCAAAGTGACTTACAATTCAGTTACAGTATACAGTCTGAGCAATGAGGGTTAAGGGCCTTGTTCGAGGGCTCAATAGCTGCAACTTGGCCGTGGTGAGGTTTGAAACGGCGACCTTCAGATTACTAGTCCTGTACAATAGTTGTTTTTAATTCAAATATAATACAAAACATGTTGATGCAACATTTTAAACATGTCGAGATGTGTTATGTGTTTTTAGTACAGACCTTACTATAAACATTCTTAAAGGTGGCTTGTGTTTTAAAATATTTAAAATAAGTCTATTTATGTTACTAATAATATAAAGTAATTAATGCAATAATCATAAAGTACTTCATAATATGATATATAAGCTTCTTAAATTCTTATGTTGTGCCCACGCTGTGTATTGTGTTGCCAGATCGATAGGCTTTCATGCACTTTATCAGATTTTTAGTGTTTTGGCTAAAAACTCTCTGTAATCTGGCAACCATATACTCTGCATTTCCCCTTTTTTAGCTTATTGTTTACTCAGTAACAGATGTTGCTTAAATTGTAGTGAAGTCTAATTAGTACGGAAAATTAAATAAAAGTAAATGTAAATTGAGTATATGTAATCAGTTACTTTTCCCCTATGGGTGATCGATTCCACAACATAAACTTACAATATTCATTTCTACACTCTTCACACTTCTGTTCATGTATGTATTCTTTCCTTACCGACCAAAACATGTGGATTGTTTGGCTGATCTAAATTTATCTTGGATGCGAGAGTGTTAATGTTTGAGTGTGTGTTTCCCTCTGATAGATTGCATTCCTGGCTTGTGTCCAGTATTTTTACGGGTGTTGCTGGACCCACCTAACCTTGACACACTGTGACTAACACAATCTCTCTTAGACACGTGTTATAATCAACTACGGGTTCAGACAGAGATCTGTATAGGTCACTCAACAATCCTCCTCTCATTATATATATGTTATCAAGTGAAAAGCTGCAGGACACCTCGACAGCACCCTGAACATAGTTGCAGAGTAAATGATAAGAAATTAACTTTTTTTTTTCTTCTTTTTCTATCGGGAGCTTCCTTAGCTGATCATGATCCACATGATTGATCTGGCATAGTTCTTACACCAAATGCCCTTCCTGACATAGCCCTTCCTTTTTACCTGGGCTTTGGACCGGCACTACAATGCACTTGTTTGTGCGTCTAGTAGATAGGTACCTTTACAAAAATTCCATGTCTCTAATTGACCTGACTGAATGTTTTTGTACTGTGTGGGAGGAAACTGGAGCATCTTGAGAAAAACCCACAGCGCCATGTGGAGAAAATGCAAACTTCTCACAAAAAGAACCCAGACCACTCCACCTTTGGATCAAACCCAGGACCTTCTTGCTGTGAGGCGACAGTGCTACCAACTGAGCTACTGTGTTTTAAAAATCATTTCAAACTCTCCACTTGTCCTGTCCTGGGAAATTTGAAGAAGAATTGGAGTTGCTGACCTTCATGGTTTCACAATGTAATGTCCAACCATCTGGTGGTCAGGTGTATGATGGTACAAAATCTTGGCCGTATAGTGTAGTAAGAAATAAGAAAATGATAAGAAAATTACATTTTTTCTGACTCCAGGAATTAGATCAAACATCAATATAACTCAGACATATTAAATCAAATCTAAGCTCTTTCAGGCATGACACCCCCGAGATATTCTGGACAAAGATAAATGAAACACATGCATGAAAGGCTGCTCTGCATTACAAGGCTAGTTGTCACATGAATTAAGTGGTTGTGGGCTTGTTTAAAGTTCTTGGGTCAGAAAAGGGTTGAGAGTGTGTGAGTGTAAATCATGCTAAGTTCCAGAGAGAAAGCTGCTGGATCTCAGGAACATATGGTGTGAAAGTACCACCCAGGATGGAAAAGAATTGGTCCACACAAAGATGTTAAAGCATTCCATAAAACTGGCAGCTTACAACATCTCCAAGCTAAGTACGGAGAGAAAAATTCCATGTTTTCAGGCTGGCATCCTGTAATGTCATGTTTTATACACTTGGTTAAATTCATGACAGAACATGTAGTTACTAAGTTTAATTAGAATTTGGTTCACTCTTTCTCACCATTGTGCTGTACACACATAGGAATTTGTCCAATTTTAACCCAATCCGTGCAATGAAACACACATATACACAGACCTGGACCACTCCACCTGGGGACCGAACCAAGGACCTTCTTGCTGTGAGGTGACTTGCATGTACTCAACAACATGGATCTTTATTACCTGGATTTGATAATTGCCTGAAGCATTATACCAAAGTTACTGTGAACATTTAGTCCTAAATGGGCAAAGTCGGAAGCCCTGTCACCTCACAGCATGAAGGTCCTTGTCCTTTCTGTTTTGAGTTTGTATGTTCTCCCAAGTCTGCACGGGTTTCCTCCCACAGTACAAAAACATGCAGTCAGGTTAACATGCAGTCAGGTTGTGTGTGTGTGTGTGTGTGTGTGTGTGTGTGTGTGTGTGTGTGTGTGTGTGTGTGTGTGTGCACTGCGATGGACTCCATCCAGGGTGTTACTCTGTGCATTGAGTGTTAAAGGCCTTGCTCAAGGGACCATTAGCAGCAACCTAGCAGTGGTGGAGTTTGAACCAGCATTCTTAAAATTACTAGTCCAGTATTTTAACCACTAAGCTATGGCTGGCCCAGAACATTTATGTATGAACATTTATCATACTTTTGTTGTCACTGCATCCTGTTTATAAAAGGTCAGAACTTCAAGACTGGATTTACTGGTCATGCATGTTAAATTAAAGACTTAATCTAATTTCCTGTCTTTAAAAAGAAAACATAAAACATGACGAATATCCTGTGGTAGCCTAGTGGGTAGAGCTTTGGGCTATCAATCAAAACGTTGAGATTTCAAATCCTGGCTGTATCTTGGGATTGGTCAGGGATTGATCCTTGGGCAAGGAAGTATTTAACTATACTGTACATGTGTATGTGTATACACGACTACTGAAGGCATTGTATTCTATTTAATATAACAGATGAAACTAAACCTAAGTGCTTTCTAATAGCTAGTTTGAGATTGGAGGAAATTTTAGGTCAGATTTATTTGTATATCACTTTTTCCAGTTGATATTGCATTAGAGCAACTTTACAGATTCAAGAATTAAAGAACTACTGATGAGCAACATCAGCAAAAAAATGTAACAAGAAAGAAATCTTATGAGAAACCAGACTCAGCAGGGACTACTGTGCTCCTGGGTGGCCTGGAGGATCATTTCAGGTTAATTAGAATTCATGCAAACAGAGTAAAAATGTAAAATTATAATTAACAAAAAATCAAAGGAGGACTACTTTTAGTTCTTTTAGTTTAGTCTGTCGTACAAGTCTGTCGGTGAGTCACGGCAGATTCCCGTAACATCACTCTTTATTTTTCCTGTATCATATCCAAGACCTTTTTAAACTTTTAAACATGCTGTCAGATTGTGTGAACATCACCAAATATGAGGTAAAGTAACAGCAAATGGGACATTTCCTGTGTTGTCCATGATTTTTAATCATGATTTCTGGTCTGCATAAACATGTATACCCAACACCATACATTTATTAGGCTGCCAAGAGGAAGTGTATCACGCTGCTCCTAAGTGATTAAAGGTTCACACCTATTGCTAAGGACAAATAAAATTAGCAAAAATGTAGCAACAATTTGGGGTCGTTTCCTCTTTCCTTCTTGATGCACAAAGTCAGGTCTATAAAGGTACAGTATGATTTGATGAGTTAGTGTGAAGAAACCCCAGCAGCCTTAACCCTGTTAAACACTTCTGGGATAAAGACTCTGACCTCAATTCAATTTACACTGCCCTGTACCCTGCTAGTAAATGCACGGATCAATTTTACATGAACTGTACATGAATAAATACTGTTTGTTCAATAATTATAATCATATTTTTATTTTTGTAAACTTCGATAATATACTGGTTGCACTGTTCTGTTTGAATAATTCAACCATGCTCATCTATCTAACTTCTCTCTCTCTCTCTCTCTCTCTCTCTCTGTCTCTGTCTGTCTGTCAGTCTGTCTGACAATTAATCCATCTATCCATCTATCAAAAACCTAATCTAGGTGCCATAATGAGTGGCAGCCTCTCTAGTAGCTCTGTTAGTTTTGTACTACTATGGCTATTTATCGGCACATACTCTAAATTCCCACAGAAATACTTGAATTATGTGAAAAGTAGTGGCTCCAATGTGTTTAAATTAGGAATGTGGGGTCTCACACTGTAATGTTCAGATACCCACATACTTTTGGCCATAGTATATGTACATACAGTATGTATGTGATATTATAATAAATGTATATAAGATCATTAGACTGTGTAGCATCACAAAACTTAATGCTTTTTGGTATGTGGAGAGAAGTGCGGTTCGTGGGCCAGTCCAGAAAACCACACCAGTGGGGTTTGCAAAAATTTTCCCCTTTCTTTCCAATTCCTAATTCATTGCAGACCGTGCAGTTTTAGCAGTCTGTAGACAATGACGGCAGTGGGTGAAGTGACCCCTTTAAGTGTTTCTCCTGATGCCTGATTTTCCAGCTCAATGGTATGCCTGTTCATGCCCTGATATGAGTCCATGAATGCACATAATTGGATCGATTCCGATCCAGAAACATTAAGGCTCTTGTTTACATCCCTTGAAAATGCAGAAACCCACATATATAATAAAATGAACTAAAACAAAAAGTACTGTTTTTTAGCTTTACTGGTCTTAATGGTTTCTCAGCAGTGACTGTGAAAAACATTATTCAGTTTGATTTCTTTTCTGATAAAACCCCCATCTTTTCCACACCACACTTGTCTACTAAATATTCAGATGTAAATATTCAGTGAGTTGTCAAAAGCCAGACAAAAGGTGGATGATTTTCCTATTTGCTGTGGGAAAGCTTGTAGTCTGTGTGGAGGGGTTTCTCTCTGGTCCCAGATTTTCAGGGTTAGATAATGACCTTATGGAAACAGTGAGTCATTTAATAGAGTTTGTCTTTCCAGCAAGAATTGTGGACATGTTTTCGTGCGAGCTGGAGCACATTAATCACTCGGCGTGTCTTGCATTGTACGAGCAGATGTATGATGGCGTTTTGATTATATGCTGGATTAGACGTGTCTTTTACTATTTTCTGGGCCGCTATTATTTAGCTGACGCACTAGCAACTGAGTTGGACAGGTTGACGGCAAGGTAACAAGAAAAGAACATGGTGTAGATTGTAATTTAGGACCTTCTAGATTTACTTGTCAAAGTTGAATTACAGTTCAAAATCTCAGAAAATCCACTTAATCATAAATGTATAATTTATTTCCTTTATTTATTATTATTTATATATTCAGTAAAGTATGTAACATCAAAAGTATTTATTATTTAAGATACAAATCTGCCATGTCTTGAGGTTTCAGTGATTTCTTCTTTTCTTTTGCTATGATAAAATTCACTTTTTCAACTGGGGCAGCACAGTGGCTTAGTGGGTAGCACTGTCGCCTCACAGCAAGAAAGTCCTGGGACATGCGATCTGGGTCCTTTCTGTGTGGAGTTTTCTCCCCGTGTCCGTGTTGGTTTCCTCTGGGTACTCTGGTTGCCTACCACAGTCCAACGACATGCTACCAGGTTAATTGGAGACACTGAATTGTCCTGTAGGTATCTGCGATAGACTT
>JAYDZG010000010.1:20839581-20861299 GCA_034509265.1 Microcambeva bendego
TTATTATTATTATTATTATTATTATTATTATTATTATTATTATTAATATTATTATTATTAATATTTTTTACTGTGTCCAGTCTCCCCACTCTTTCTTCCAAGGGGAGATTTAATGTGACTAAATATAAAGTTGATGGAACAGTAGTCTCATGGCAAAATCATGCAAAGGTGAGACGTTGTGAGACCCTAATAGTGAAATGAAATCAAAACAAGAAAAGCCTGCCATTACAAGAAAGGTCTGCAATTAAACAGGCCATATGAATGTGGGTCACACTGGGGGCAAGTATTACACTGTTTTATCAGCAACACGTTAGTCTAACTTTGAGGTGTTAATTTATGAGCAAGGCTTCAAGAGTCCATTGTGGGAAACTAGCCATGATCATTGAGACAAGTTTAAATAAAAAGGAACAACATTAGATAAAGAGAGCATCCTGCTAATCTTAAGCATGGGGAAATGACCAAAAACACTGGTCACATGTTGTTCCAACCCCCCTGGGTTCAGCTTCTTTGATAATATATGGGCAGTACATTTTACTTCATCTTTATACGAAAATGAAACACATTTTGGGCTGGTGGTCCATGAAACATGAAAGAGACGAGAATGGTGTACCACACCCTGCACTATTTTCATATTTAACCTCATGCACAACACAACTACATCATAACAAACACAACAGCACAGCTAAAACACAACTACAGCATAGCACAACCACAACATGACAGCACTAGAACACAAATACAGCACAACAGCACAATTACAGCATATCAACCCAGTTACAGAACAAGAAAACAGCAATAGCATAACAATCACAATAAATACAACACAGTTACAGAACAAAAAAATATGGCACAGACCCAAAGCACAACTAGAGCACAATAACACAATTACACAACTACAGAACAGCACAACACAACTACAGCTCAAATGTTTCCAGTTACAGTACCAAAATAACCTTCTAGTATCAAAGGTGAGACTCTCAGTCCAGCAGTGGTGGAGCAGGGATACTAGTGGAAAGAGGTTTTTCAGCCAACATGTTGAGAACATCTGTCCTACAGGAAGCTCAGGATTTGAAAAGAATCAAAGGTCTAATGTAACGTCTAATGCATTACTTACAGTGATTATTACCACTGTAAATGTGACTGCTGTTAGGGACAGAATTAAAACCTCCAGTTTCATTGGTCCATGCTCGGTTAAACACACTTAGTACTAAAAATGAGTCTTTTCTCTGAACTAAAACATGTGGTGGCCAGACAAGAGTTCAAAGACATCCAGAACCATCAGAAACCAAACACATATTCAGGTCTGCTGTTTCTCAAGAGTTCTTATTACAGGGTTAGGAGTTTTTGCTTCCATTAAAAAGCTCCACATAAACACAATTCAAATATTAAATTATGAACAATATTAAAATGGGAACAATATTAAAACATTGTAAAATCCCTCTGTGGGTTGCCATTCATTTGAACTTTCATCCAACTGGTGTAACATGCAATCTATGGTACTGCACACTCACTAACTAAACAGTACAGTCAAATTAAAGTATATCCATCTTCAGAGAAAAGATGTTTATTTTTTCGTCTGATGATAGTCTGGTTAGGACGACAATGGCTTTACCTTTTTAAAGTAATTACATGTTTCTTTTCGGGTCTGCTAGTGAAATTATTTTTAGAATTAGTGTTGATGTTAGTGTGCTTCACATATACTTTTCTCTATTGCCTATTGCTTTTGTCTACCACTGGCTTCACAACAATTGAACCAATGTTGCTTTAAAAATAAAATATGTTCTAGAAAACAAAGGAACATATTTTAGGATAAATAACACAGACCACAAGCTATATCTGAAATGCACAACATGGCAACTTCAGTTTCGACGTTTCTTGAATGTTGTCTGAACTGAAACATGCGATTCCTAATTTCTTTTTACTGATCGATTGATTTCAACTTTTTCAATGTAAAGCAGGTTTTGCCCAAAATCTTCGACTGTCACATTATGCTGAACGGATTTTTGGTATATTTGTCCATTGGGATTTTAATCATATTTTACACATTGGTTACATTCATGACAGGAAACGGTTACTCATTACACAAGACTCATCAGTATACAATTCACCTCCCTTGCATGTTTTTGGATTGTGGGAGGAAATAAGAGCATCTGGAGTAAACCAACTCAGACACAGGGAATACAAACCTCCACACAGAAAGTACTAGAGATCAAACCCAGGACCTTCTTGCTGTAAGGTGACTGTGCCAACCAGAATATTTGTATGAAAGATACAATGCAATTTAAGAACCAATTTTTTGATCTCTATAGGTTTAGACAACAAATCAAAACTAATTTACATTAATATTAATCTTTTTGTTTCTCTTTGTCCTAACATGAGATCCTAGCCCTATTGCAAAGTAGTCTACCATGTTTTCATTTGCTTGTAGGCCCCATGGGTGTAGATCCATAAGAAAAATGGAACTCCAGCCAACCATGTATTTTCACAAGGCTCTTTAATGGGTAATTAACTGTAGTTTCATTGTGTTTTCCATGATATTTCAGAAAATGAAATACTGACCAGGGGAACTATAATGGGTAATTCAAAGGGACAATCCTACTCTGGCTGTTCATAAGCTTTTCTTGAGCAGCACTTTGGGTGATGTCCAAACATTTGTTTCTCATATCCTGTCATCTTGCATATGATAATTTCTTGTAGACTATATAGTATGAAATGTTTTAAATTCTAAACTCGCCCCCAACCAGCTAACGCTTATTTAGTACAAGCTGTTTATGCTCCATGCTTGAGATCCCAGATTTTGTTTATACATTCAGAGCAGAAAAGCTTTTCTAGTATATTGGTTTATGGTTAAGTATGTAAATAATGAACATACATAAGCATGATGAGACTCAGCATTTAGAGACACCACCACATTAATAATGGTTCTAATACTTTTTTTTTAAAGATGGTTTTAAGAAAACACATTTTGTTCTTTAAATGATGTTTTAGGATGAGTAGTTTGAACACAGTACAGATTTGCTCTGTTTATAGTGAACATAAGCCAGATCCAGACAAACATACCTGCATATGGCAAACTTTCCTTGCAGATTCATTTGCTTGTTTTTATATTTCTGGAACCAGTTGGGTCTAATGAAATATGGTACAGATGTTCAAGGTGTTCATGCTCATTTTTTCCTTATGAAATATTTTGCTAAGATTTCCTTTCCAGCTACATATCTGGGTGAATGATTCACAGAAACATTTAGTTATATCAGAGGGAGGTTTTTTATATATATTTGTAACTTTCAAATAATTAAACAAAATACTTACATTCAGGACAACCGAATGTACAGGCCCATTTTTTATATGCCATATTTTTTCCAGCAGATGGAGAAAAGTAGAGCCCTGATTTCCTGCAGTTCTTTTCCATCCTTTAGCACCCCCCCCACACACACACACACACCCAATGGTTCTCAGTTCCTGTGTTTGAATGCTAGGAGAGCTTCCACAGCTGTTTGCCACAACACTAGATTATATCGCGCACATCTGAAGAAACCAGGCCAGCTTGAGGACGTCTTTCATAAATATTTACTGAGCACTGGAGGAATCCCCTTTACATTATTAACTCAGTTATACCTAAAAGGGTTTTTTGTGGCAGTGGAGCAGAAAAGTCTAGGCAAAATCTATAATCATTTTATACATGTATGACTGAATAGTACTTAAGCAATTTACTGTTATGGGTCTTTCTCAATGGGCTATTTAGCGGGGGTAAGCCTTCAACCTGCAAACTTTTGATTACTAGTTCAGTTCCTTGAGTTACTCCTGTACCAAAGTTCTGAATGCCATTATTTTACTTTCTATAACAAAAGTTCGATTGGCTACTGTCCCACCTCCAGTCCCCAAAGTTTAGGTTCTCCAGTACACAAGTACTTCAATATCAAACTTCTTAATGCTGGCATACAAGCATCCAGTACTGGATGATTACAATCCACTGTAGTGTCTTATCTCTCCAAACACACTGGTTTCAACTTGGTGAGATTGGTGTTTATTGGGAATTTTTGTCACTGTTTTGCATCCCTGTCCCAGTGCCTGTACAAAGAACCAAGCATAGGCTTTTCATTTAAATACCAACATTACCAAAGGTTTAACCTAATTTTAACAGCATCAATTCAACAGCCATTTGAAAACAGATCTAATACCAAATTCACCCATTTCTTACAAAAGGACTGGTTCACTCATCTCAGTTTTATATTTTTAAGTTTAGTTCTCAAAGGTAACAGTTTAAGTACTAGAGGTACCAAAGGATGCTTTGTATTCAGTTCTACAGCATTCAGAATTATCTGCAAACAGGATAAAATGTTTCATGAGCTAAGAGAACTGTGTTGTTTGTGTTAATTTTGGTCTCGTCCATTTGAAAGTTTCTACTTCAGCTATTCCAGATGTAAAAATACTAAAAGCTAGAACAATAAGATAAGTTAGTTCCTATCTTCAATGTGAAAAAAAAAATCACTTGGTTTTTATAACAAAATGTCCCTAACGGCAACATCCTTTTATTAATTACTGCAAAGCTGTAAAATGTAAGAATCCACATGTGAGAGGATTTGTTTTTAGAGAATAAAAACAGTACATGCATTAAGACTAAACCAGTTCAAACAAGCCCAAGTGGTTTTTAGATTTGGCTGAACAGGAAACAGAAGGGGCGCATGCTAAGGACTGAGAGAGTCCATATCACTCTCAGGGGCCACTTAACAGACCTTCACATCTCACGTTGCTCTGCTCTGGGTCAATGACATCACCTTTTTAGGGGGCTGGGATGGGATTGGGGTTAGAGAATTGTGTAGTTTAAATATTTGTAAAGTTTAAATTATATTATAAAAACAACTACTGTATAATTTATTATAAGCAACTTTCCTTTCCTTTCGACGGTGACCGATTATACGTTAGGCAAATCCTTTGTAGACAATTTAAGCCACAAGTAATTACAAAACAAAACAATGACAAGAACTAAAGGACACAGTAGATTTTTCCACTTTTACTAAAATGGTAAAACACTGTCTAATATTATGTGGCCATTTCAAGAGTTTCTAACTCGAAACACACATAGGCAATTAATAATTCTTAACACTTCATGCTCATGGTTTTAATTCATTTTGTGAAAGGCAGGAAACACACAGGAAAGGTCAGTTTTGAAGCTTTAATTAGTGTGACTTCATGTCTTTAGACTTGTGTGAGTAAATCAGGGCACTCACCAGACACAGGGGGGGCATGCAGGCTCCACACAGAAGAGACCGTGGCTATCCAAACCTAGGGCACTACCCACTGGGCCAATGTATGCTCCTCACTTAAATGTGTACTAAATCAAAAGTTGTTGTAATGAGGTTTAGCATGTTTTTCCAAAGTGATATACAGCTGATAGAGGAAACTATTTTATAGCAATTATGAGTTAAAACGAGAAAATGGCAAAACAGTGGCAACTAGTCTTTTTCCATTTTTCTTTTGACATATGTTTGTCATTTTTTTAATGTCCATCACTGTTAATCATTCAGCAGCCTGTCATCTCCTACACTACAGATTTACATTCAAGCCCAAGGATGCTGTTTATATGAATTGAATAATCAAACTAAAACAATCGTATGATTTACTTATTAAATGTACTTTATGTAAAATGCAATATTCTGCTTACAGAGAAGCAACTATTCAGACTATTTAACAAACACAGTACCCCTGTAATTCCATTGTGGAATTTAAATCATAGGAGAAAAATCTTTTTGAGTATTGAGGGCTGGGAATGTTGGGGGCGGTGAGTTCACTAAACTCCCAACATCTCTGTAATCAAGATAACAAAATACAGGACAGGTCAATAAACAAATGTTCAAGAAACTAAAAAAATAGTTCTTAGGCTCAATCATGTGTGTATAGATGACTAGTCAGATAAAGTCTAGTTCTAAGACATAGTGAGAGGACATGGTAATAAATCCTACCAGGATCTCGACTGCAACATTTTCTCCAATTCAAAACTAATCTGGTTTTAGATTATCAATAGTCAAACATTGCGATGCTTGTAAGATATTAATGGTGAGGGAGACACTGCTGCATTAGGATCTAATTAGGTCGACTTGTAATTAAACAACAATTAATGACAGTGTCTATCACAGAATACTAATGGATCATGTAATGTCATCAGCTTCTATGGGAAACACCGCAAGTTTATATAAAAATATAAAAGTTTAAATGTGACATTGTTAGTTCAATTCCCAAATATAACCCAAAAGAGAAACTGTAGTGAGACTTTAAACTAATTTGTTTATTATATGATACTGTAGCACTTAAGTAACACATGGATGTTCTACACTATCCCACCGGCTGGCACTATCTACATAGACATGATTGGGTATATCTGACTGGGTGTGGCTGTCGCCTGGTAAAACAAGGTCCAACGCAACTCTGACCTAACATTAGATATTTTATTGATCCTGGAAGAACTTTCTGAAATAATTATGAATTGAATAAAAAAGTACAGTATTGCTGCTAATTATTGTACATAAGTAGATTTTACAAAAATGTGTGAGAATAACTGAGAACATTTAGTGTTAAATAAAACACTTAAGTGTTTTGATTATCTGGCTGAACTTTCTTCCTCTAAGCTTGCTCATACCTTCTCTAACAGTCATCAGCATTCAGTTTGGAATGTGTTGTGCGAGACACTCTTTAATATCCTTTAGTCATGACATATTCTACACATTTTAGAATTTTAAAGAGAAATAAAAACAGTTGAAGGCTAGTTATGCGGTTACGAGAAATCTTAAAGCACCAGCAGACAGTGATGTTCTAGAAAATGCTGGCCTTTAAATTTTTAAAGGTTGGTCCCTTTAGTACTTAAGTGGTCTGAGCTCAGTCCCAATATTATTAACATGTTCCAGATTCTACTGCATCTTGTCATATCTGGCCAGTGACTAACTGTTGAGTAATATTCTTCTGACTACCTAATGTATTTAATTCCGACATACATCCATGTCCAAAAATCTGATGGATTTTGTGTCAGTGCCCACGGTTTTGGAATAAGCTGCTCAGCAAGTCAATTTAGACACTGAGTTGTCCTTTAGTTACCTAGCCACAGGTATGCATAAACCAGTGCACTGTAGTGCCGGTGGTCCCAAGCCGAATAAATAGGGAGGCTTGTATCAGGAAGGGAATCCGGGGTAAAAACCTATAATATATTATTTCAACAGTGGTGGCCAGCTTAATAAACCTCTGCACCATTAAAGACCTTTAACAGTAGAAACATAACAAGAATTATTTTTAATTAATGCATGTATTTGTTGAATTCATAATAAAACATTAAATGCCCAGTTTATTTTTTGATCTGTCCAATAGCTAGACGTAGAATAAAGGATTCATCAGACAGCCCTGCATAACAAAAAAGGCTGTACAAAGTAAATATATATACTAACCATGAATCACCAGACATACAAACAGAACCTAATATTTAAATAGCACAATTAAAATCAAGAACAATTTCATTTAATAGCAGATATTTACTTCTGCATTTCTCTATTTAAACACGAGTTCTTAGAGCTTGATGGTTTCCATGCGGTAATCCAATCAGAGCAGATGATTCACTCAGTGGGGAGACATTTCCACATAAAGCTCTCTGGCACTGAGGAACTGGAGAGGACTCCAGGATTGCAACACATTTACAGCAGTGTTCCAAACCCAACGATCTGTTATAGTCTTCAAATGATTTCATTTACTACTCTTCCAAATAACCTTGTTTGAGATCCTGTCAGGTTTCAAAGTATGTTATTTCAATTTCTGTTCCTGAATTGTGAGGTTAGAGGGTTTTAAACGTGTAGGTAAATGAAATAATCTAATAAAGATTATGATTTTTTGTTATTTGATAGCTGTAATACTTTCAGCATTTAGCTGATGCTTTTATTCAAAGCAACTTACAATTATGACTGACCAGGAGAACGGCTAAGGGCCTTGCTCAGGGACCCAATAGTGGCAAATTAGTGCTAGTGGAGCTATAACCGGAACCTTCTGATTAATAGCCAAGTACCTTAAATACTAAGCCATCAATGCTCAGTCACTAAGCCAAATAAATATCAAGTCTTCTTCTTTCACCACAGTGGATCATGATCCGCATTATTTATTTGGTATAGTTTTTACATGAGCTGCCCTTACTGACATGACGTCCCCTTTTTGGGGGGCTTTGGACCAGCACTACAATACACTGGTTTATGCATCCTAGTGGCTAGCTACCTGTAGTACAATTCAGTCTCTCCAATTAACCTGGCTGCATGTTTTAGACTGTGGGAGGAAACCAGAGCGCCAGGTGCTGCCCACTCACTAAAATACATATTTGTTTTACTTACATGATAAGTCATGAGCATTATTTCTTATAAAGTAGTACCGGTCCGTAATTTTTTACCAATAGAGATAACTACAAGAGCAATGATATTTCCATCAGTTCTTGGGTGTTATTGTTTGTAATCACTCAACAATTATGGGTTTTGTTGGTAAAAAAAAAGCTCAGGATTCACACTGATTTTCAATTAAATAGTTTTAATTCCCTCTGCCCCCACCATTCTTTGAAATTATATCTTGAGCTACTGCTGTTGTGCTTATGCACAGTTTTAGGGTGGTCAGGGCAATGAATCATTCATAAACCTGGGGATTAGAAAAATGGATCCGTACCGGTACAGTGTTACCATATTTTAGTGTACAGTAGGTTGTAGCTTCATTGGAAAATATTGATTATTATGGTTTTCTCTTTGAGCTGTATCTGTTGTAATTGGCTGCATTTTAAGCTAATCATAATCAATCTTTATTCCACCAGCGAATGCAACATTCTTTTTATAAATATATTTAGAACAATAGGACATGGTTGAGTTCACAGGTGATTTTCTCCTGCTTTTCTTATATTAGTAAATAGCCAAGTGTCCCTGGTCCCGTTTAAGGTGGAGTGCACACAACACTGTAACACATCATTAAAGATGGGGGAATGTAGAAGCCACAGCAGTCAGCTTCCCATGAAATCCACAGGGATTAAGACCACATCATAAAACAGATACCTCCACCATAAACTCACACCCCTAACATACACTGTATGACCAAAAGTATGTGGAGACCAGACCATGTACTTGTTGGACATCAAACTGCAAAACCATAGGAATTATATAGAGTAATAACTGCCTCCACTCTTCTGGGAATGTTCTCAACACAATTTTGGTCATTGTGTCATTGTGGACATCTGTGCCCATCCAGCCAAAAAAACAAGTTTGCAGTTCTTTAGATCTTTCAAGACATTTGGGACAAATACATTTCCCCTGTTGGACTTTGTCCTTGTTGATTCATTATTTTTTGACAGAAAAATGATCTAGCTTGGACTTCATGTCTCTATTCAGTACTTTTGGTGCCCTTGCAATGAAGGTGCTTACACTGGTGCTTAGTTATGTAAAAGAAAACAACCGCAAAATCTGGAAACCGGAATCATGAGTGTGTGTCATGTTAAAAAAAGTAGTTAATTGTTTCTCATTCCGTTAAAGTCAGCACCATTACAAACTAATCAAAGCTAAACAAAAAGGTGCTATCCATCAAGGCACTATCATGGCAGGAGTTTGTGGTAAGGACACTTTTTTGTGCACATGGGTAATGTAGCCCACATGATCAACAAAATGGATACAGCTGTACAAACCCACAATGCCTGTGTTGCAGTTCAACACCATTAGCCTGTCCAGCTTTACTTTTTTTTCTTAGACATGCTGTCAAGTAATTAATATTAATTTAATGTCGAGGATCATACGATTTCTTTCTTTATTTTTTTGTAAATGATGGTTATTTCTCCAGTTATTCACTTTTAATTACTATCTTAACAAGTATTTGGCATCTCTGAGGTTTAATGATCTAGTCTTAACTTGTTAACATCTTGATCAAGGTTGCTATGGATCTTGGTCTTGTCTTGTTAGAGGTTTGTATGGATCTTGTGCACTTTGTGCTGTTTTGTCCGGGTGTTTACTACCTTCTTTGTCTTTTGGTCCAATGACTGCTTAGCAGAGCTGGTATTCAAACCCTTAACCTTTAAACTGATAGCTTAGAGCCCCAACCATCACTGTTACAAAAATCCGACATTTATCTACAAAGAATAAATGATAAGAAGAAAGTGTAAAATGCATTTGTAGTTTATGTATAAAAACTAACTAATTTGTTTATGATTAAATATGGTTAAATTACATGTTCTCAGGTGCTTCTAAATCTTCCACATGTTTGTTATTTTAATGCTCTTAAAACATCAACTATATAACTTCCACCAAAAGCATAACCAAAAGGCAACATTTGTTTTCTGTTTACTGCCAAAGTAACCCATGTAACATCTGGAAGACATCTACAAGCTCTGCTTTGTATTGACTTTGAACTGTGTTTCCATAGAGCAGAGTCATAAGTAAGATCAGCATGAAAAATCAATCAGCCAAATTAGCCATGAGACATATCTATATCTAAATGAATTGGTATAAAATATGAGGATTAAACGTGAAACCAGTATACATTAACTTTTTCCAGTTTAGTGAGCATGCTCAGGAAGAAGCATGTCACAAGTCATTGCTCAGAAATGCAGCATATGTTTTCCATCAGTGCACTTTCACATATTTGAACCCACAGATATGCTTGAACACGGCGTACTCGAACAGAACAGCTTTGGCATCTTTGATTTTGAGGAGCAAATGCTGTTAATACTTTTTACAATTTAGAATGGGAGTAACAATCAGAATACTGCTGGTTTAATCCCATTTTATTTGGTGGCCACGGATGGGCTCACTTAAACCTAAGTTTGTATAGGTGGCAGCTGGAAGTCACTTTGAATAAAAGAGTCCACTAAGCTTCACAATTGATATGAAAGGAGGTACATGTAAAGAAGTTCATGACAACTGTTACCAGCCATACAGATGTATATAAGCAAAGTTTAACTAATATTAATACTTCAGTGGTGCCTGGGTGATGTAGTCATATTACCGTAGCCCACTGTTTCAATCCGGGTTTGAATTTTAGCTGTGCTTTTGACTGGCTTGGTGTTTGTCTGCTTAGATGAATTGTGCAGCACTATGAACAAATTTCTACCATTTTTTACTTTATATAGTAATGATTTAATAATAGGCAGCATGGTGGCGTAGTGGGTTGCACTGTTGCCTTACAATAAAAAGTCCTGTGTTTGAGCCCCAGATAGGGCGATCCGGGTACTTCCTGTGTGGAATCTGTATGTCCTCCCTGTGTTCGCATTGGTTTCCTCCGGGAACTTTGTTTTTCTCCCACACTCCAAAGACATGCCACCAGGTTGGTTGGAGATCAAAATTACACTGTAGATACATAGATATCTAGACACTACCCAAGCCCAATGTCAGGATATAGTCGATGGCATAGCTTGAAAAGTTTTTCTGCTGGATTTCCATGCAGGACAACAAATAACATGGAACTTTTAACTTAGTCATGTGTGTCTCCTCTTTTGAAACACTTGTTCATTCGTTTAATCCTTTTTTAACTTTCTGGTATAAATCCTGGTCACTTTCCTGCCAAAGGACCAAATACATGGAACATACAGCTGATGTTTGTGACAATGTTATTAGTTTATAGTGCAGTATGATTAAAATCAACAGAATTGAATCAATAACCAATCTATCCTGGTCAGGAACACCAATTGAGTGCATATTTAACACATATCAGATGCTTTTACCTATGCATGTTTGTTCATGTCTGTTCTTGCTAGCGGTTGAGGGATAACTGACTTATTCAAGGACCCAACTGGCAAATGTAGGGCTTAAACCGGTAACCTGTATCTTACTAGTTATATCACTTGCTTACTGAGCTACTTCTGAAACCTTAAGGGCATGGCAGAAACACCACCACCACTGGAGGAATATTTATTGTAATGCATTACACACTCACTGATTCACTGCACAGGTTTGAAACTGACCAAAGGTTACCAAAGAGAAAAGAGGAAATGCCTTACAGACATCGATTGGAGGCTAGGATGGAACCGGGGTCTTTACAAGCTGCACACCACTCAACACATACATTCCTACAGCTCAAACATGATCAAGTAGGTTCGAGGCCCACACTTTCTTAAAATTAATTTAGAGTTACCACTCCATTTTCAGCAGTTTTCAACAGTAACCTACATGTCACCTAATTGTCGAACCTAGGTTCGCCTAATTTTCCTAGAACCCTAGTTCTCTACAGCCTTCACACTACCTTAACCTAGAGTTGGGAATTATATTTCTACTTTGTCATCCAGAGAAAAAGTCTTGTTTACATATGTATATGAATCATGGGTCACAAACTCAGGCACTTAATTAGGGTGCAGATATTTTTTACTCTGAACCATTCTATGCCTAAATGGACTGTCTGGTGGAAAGGTTGCATGGGTAATAGCATCTAGAGAACCTAACACGGCAAAGTGTTTTCAGCTGTGTGAGTTTCCTGGAGGTGAAATGACTTTCCACTTTAGGCGACAGTAAGATTAGTTTGCAGACATTTTGAAGCGACATAATCAAAAGCTAAACCAGCAATAAACCAGCAAATAATAAAGAAAAAGAAGGAGCCACGTATACACAAAAAGAAAAAAAACATTTTTGTCTAGTTTAGGAATATATGACATCATCTAATACCTGATGGTTTGAAACATGTGCCTGAACAGGCTGCTGGCTTTTCTTTACTGTAAGTCTCGTGCCAGAGCCACAAAAAAGCTTTCGCAGCAGTTATGAGATCCTGTTCCCCAACGACCATATTATTTCTTAGCTTTCTATTCTTAACAATATGTAAATGTAACAGTTCTTCAGCAGCTGTTATCAGTTGTGTCATTTTATAGTGTTTACATTTATTCATTTATCACTTATTACTTGTTTCCACTTGCAATGTGCTTTATCTTTATAACAGTTTTCCTCCAGGGTCTCCAGTTTCATCTACACACACATTACTGGGAAGAACACTAGCCGAATAGTTGAAGATCACTATTTTGCTCAAGGAGGGTATATGTGCCCCATGGTCCCTCACATATGTGCACAGTTCCACAATCCTTCTTTTTTCATCTGTTTCTCCGTGGGCTTGTACAAGAGGGCTTTTTGGTCTTGTGGTCCTAACTCTGGAAAGCTGCTTTGGCTATTGTAAGTGCTCTGCAAATAATTTTTGACTTGACCCCTCCCACTTCATTCATCCAGTCTTTTCCCACACAGCAGACTCAATGACCAATTTTGTCTGCTGCAGACACAGCCAATTGTGCCCATTACATGCCGTTTAAGCAACCAGTAGCATATCCAAGATTCATATCGGGGAGTTCAGAATCTTATCACACTCATTCATTGATGACTTGTTCATCATTGGTCATCATCAAACATGTTGATTGCTTGCCAATTCTACAGTAGATTGATTCCTCCTGAAGGTCAGGCTTAGTTCTAAACAGACAGGCTGTATCCCAAATACTGTACAACCCTGGAGGAGACTATCTGAGTTACATACAACAATTATGGGATCAATTACAAAACAAATTAAGTCATCTTTATATCATGTTCAAAAATAAAATACAGGATGAAGAAACCAAATAGCTAAGAGGCTAAGACTTTGTGATCTTTAGAGCTATAACACCTGCCACTCCTCTGGGAAGGCATCTCACAAGACTTTGAAGTATGTCTGTGGGAATTTGTGCACATTCAATTAAAAAACATTTGTATGCCTGAAATCATTGTCCTCAAATAGCTGTTGAACTGTGCCCAGGGCTCTGAGCAAACCACTTTAGTTTCTTTAAACTGAGCTTCTAGATGTCATGCCTTCTCTAAAATGTTGCTGCAAAGTAGAAGGCATAGGATTTCCTTTATTTAATTGATTTATAACTCCTGAAAGCATCTGTTATTGCAGAAAAACACGTCCAACCAGTCTTTACATATAATACTATTGCAGTTTAATGTTCTGTTGTTTTAGCCTGCCCAATTGTGAGATCTGACATCTCAGACAACCTCCTGCAACCTGCTCAGTAATCAGATCTATTTACATATTTACACTGACATATGTTTTGTTGTGGAGTTGTGGGTAGCATGACACTTTACTGGCTAGAATCCATTTAGTAACTTGGGGCTTTATAAACATTGGGAGGTTAAATCAAATATTACCTACCATTTTCAAACTGTAATTTAAAAAAACAACAAAAAGGAGATTTTATTGCATTCAAAGTGAAGTTTAAATCCAGTGATCCCCAACCACCAGGTACCACAAAGATAATCAGTGATTGCTACAAAAGCAATGAAATCGCTGCTTTCTTTACAACACACTTCACATGTTCGAATGTTCCCTATCACCCCTAGGTGGGAGCATCTCACTGATTTTCCATTATTTCTGAGTAGTATTGTTATTTTTTTAAATTCTACATTCTCGCTAGTCTGTGAAATCATACTTTATATTAAACCAGTTTGTGACAAAACCATATTAATAACAATATATTTAATAACATGAGAATATTCAGCATATTCATTAGTCAATTTCACATGTAAACATTTAACTCTAGCAGCAGGTTGTGGCACAAATCACTTCCTGTTAAAATACACCACCAGAGGGCCAATTTTTGTGGGCTGTTCTGCTGTATTCATTTCCTATTTCCAACTGTTAGCTAATAATAACAACATTCCACGACATTAATTATTGTTTCAGAGCAGGTCTGCGTACCATAATGCATCTTCCTGACAGCTTGGGTTCCTGTTCCCTATTTGAACAGCTTGCTTTAATGAGGGGGAAAATGACATCATGTTTTTTTAGATCTGCTATAGCATAGCATGACAGCAGTAATAAAATTCAGGTGTTCAGGGATCAGAAAGGTTTCTGTAAACACTTTTTTCTTTTATTTCTTCTTGCTTGATCTTGTTTTGCACCTCCCTGACAGCTGCAATGGATTAGGATTACATTATGCCAGTACTGGAGGACCATAAGAAGGGCTGGCATCTTAATTTAAAATCAAATACCCTGTTAATAAAAGGGGGCATGGCGAATTGTGGGTACCACAGAGAATTATGGGCCCTCACTGTGGATTGCTTTAAAGAGTCTGAGTGGGTTTTGAGGTTCTGGAAGCACTTCTGAAACCATTGCACCCTGACTGGAAATTAAGGAATGTGTGAAACAGAAGAAAACATTGTATTTTACGGAAGTTTATTTATTTTCTCAACATGGTTCCTCAATTCTGAAAGACTCCAGTAAGGACAGAGTTTGTTAAGCTTGTTTGAGACATTATTGGCAACCCAGACCACATGGTTTTACAGTAAAGTCCTAATCTTTATTCAAAAATGCTTACAATGTCCCCAACCCCAAATATAATGGTGTAAAAAATTCTATAAAACATCCACTTACTAGCTTTGCCTAATGTAAAGATCTGTCAATGTTCCTGTTAGTTGTACACGTTTTTAACTGAACAAGTTACAAGTTTCATCTGATGTGGAAGAATTGGAAAACATTTGCACTGCTGCTTCCCTCTAGGATGCAATTCATATCCAGTGAACATGATGTCCTGGGCAACAGTGATCCAGAGAGAAATAAAGCTATATACTTAATGGACCACTTGATAAATATGATTATAAGTTAAATCTTTATTTTATGAAGAAGGAAAAGATCGCCTTTTGTTATCCTGCAACATCAGATGTGCCTGATCATCAAATTAGATGATCTTCCAATGTGAACAGGATTGAGATGTGAATAGGATGATATTATAAGATGTGGAAATGAACACATCTGCAGGAGCCACTAACAAAAGCTTTTGTCATGTTACTACTGGTTACCTGATTAGGTGTAAAATAACGAATACATTTTCAAAAAACAAGCTCACGGCTGAGTTTAACTTGTCATGTATTTTTTTAATCACCAAGCATGTAAGACATGATAATACATAAGTCCTTACAATGATGGCACCCCTGAACAGAGAAGTGCGCTGCAGATTATGAGACAGTGGCTTAAATTATTTTCTATCTCTCACCAAGTTTTTTTTATTATTATTATTTGAGAACTGTAGGGGGTCATTGTGTGGAAATTCGACAATGAGAATTCACAAGGACAGTTTCTTTTAACTGGCTCTAGAAACAGGAGATTCTAACCAGAAACAAAGTTTTTCACATGTCACAGAGCAAAGATGTTCACACTACATGCCCAACACGTTCCACCTCTACAGATTTCCTACCACACATGCTTCCAAGACTGTGAAAATAACAATGGAATGGCAGTAGTTCTCAAAAGGCATACCAAAGATATTTTTGAGAGGGTGGAATGGGGACTTCAAAGTTGTTACATGATAAATGATTACATCACAAGTTGCAACAGGTCAAAACTAATTAGAAGCCCAGCTGGCTAAACTTACCACTGGTCCCATCTTGGCATCTGACAAACAGAATCTGTGCCAGTGATAAAGTCAGAAATAAGCTGATCCGGGACTGCACAAGACTCTTCATATCTAAATCCAAGACGTGAGCCTTAAATTGTGCAAAAGTAGAAAAGGGTAAAAGAGTCCAAGATTATCCCTGCACCATGAAGACGGGCTGAGGCTTTTCCTGCTCTGAGGAGCAATCAGATCCAACCCAAATCTCTCTCTCTCTCTCTCTCTCTCTCTCTCTCTCGCTCCCCCCTCTTCTCTGTTTTACAGCTTTAAAAAAAAAGTCTGCTGACCACCCTAATTTTCCTCCCCTTTTTGTCAGTGCTCTTTCATATGTACCAACTCACAGACATGTGTGGTCACACAGTACTGCATTTACTTTGTTCCATCAAACCTTGTTCTCTACTGGATAATGTATTCTAATTATCTATTTGAAACAATGCTTTTCTTTAAAATGATTCAGATTTTTTAAAAAGAGATCGTAACTGTGAAGGACTATAAAGTGGTTTTATGATGCTCTTAATGGCACCAAACTTGGTTAATGCTGACAGCCTTTTTTATGAGGGAATGAGAATAGTTTACACTCTCATTTGCCTTGGCATGTACAACAAAGTTTGACAATAGTGAGAAACAGAGGAATGTTTACCAAAATGACCAGAAACAAAATGTGGGAGTACAGTAACAAAATGTTACTCATTTAAAAGTATTGTTTTTTATATTTATGAATAAGATGTAAGAAAAAGAAAATACATTTATGCTCAAAAGTTAACACAAAGTTAAAACTCCTGACCTTACATTTAGACCTGCAATTAAGTGACTGGCTGTCATTCATTTTCAGTTAAGAACTGGAGATTTCCACCGACAGGTGGCAGACTGAACACTGGCCACAACGTGGGGGGTAGGGGGTTAAAGAGAGGGACAAAGAAGTGGCGATTACCAATTGGAATGGCCATTATCTAAATTTTTGGATTGTTCCTACTAGAGATGGAAGAAAAACAAGTTGTATTTTGAAGTGTTGGCAATTATACAGCAGTAATAGTGAATAATTTTCTTGTCATGTTGAGTGCACAACAGTGATGGACAGCAAAATTTTAGGTAAGAAATGGTAAGTGTCCGATTTGTGCTCAGAACTGGATGGTAAGGGTTCTATGTGCTATTTGTAGGTACAAGCAATACTAACAGGTAAGGTGTGCTACATTGTCACTTATTTTATCTTCAGCTCTGTTAAACTAAATACTCACAGGTGAAAATGATGTCAAGGTGAAACCGGGGCAACGAGAAATCAATGATTCAAGAAACATATGGCAAAAATAATAAATAAATAAATAATAATAATTTATGGTAGATGCAGTGAAGTCCAAAATTGTGTTCATATTTCAAATAAAATTGACTGACTTGACTTACATTTAGTGGCAGTTAATCCACCTACATGAATGTTTATGGAAAACCAGAGACGGAGGAAAACCAGTCTGATACCAGTAAAACATGCAAAACTTCTTTTCCCCTCAGACAGTAGACAACACATGTTGCTGTGTGGTACCCACTCTACCAGCTGCCCCCTGTGCTGCCTAAAATGTATCACCCATTTTAATTCTTTAAACTGCTTTGCTATTTTCCCTTTAGCAATTGATTCAGCAGTAATTATGCGCTGGTGTTTCAGGTTGAGCGTTATTCTTCCCAGCAGCTTGAAAAAATTATCAGAAGAATCTGTAACCAGTATGCTAAAAAATCTGAAATCTTCTGGCATCTTGTTGAGCATTTTATGAATCGAATCTCAGATGGTAAGCAGATGTTGCAGAGTGATGTGTATAGCATAGATGGAATTGAAGCGTATTGTTTGTTTTTACCTGATGTGCGTTGATACATTTGAGGAATGTAACAGGTATTTCTGCTCTTGTTGGGACTGTTTCCCACTTCTGCTGTTTGTACATCATAGAAGAAACACAGCGTTAATCACAACTCTCAAACAGTCTTTTACATTGTTGGTGGGGAGTTAATACAACACCTCACACAAAAATAGCAGCTCAGCTTTGTTTCATGGCTTTTGTTCATCAGTTTCTATCTTGATCACATTCCAGAACCTTGCAATAGGTTTCAGGTCTGGAGATTTGGCCGGCGATGGCAGGGTCTTGACCTGTTGGTCTAAAATTGGACTCACTCACTAAAAGATGACCTCACTCCAGTCCTTTGCAATCCAGTCCCTATATCCTTTGCAAATCACTTGAAGTTTGGCTCTTATTTGTCTCCGATTGAGGATGAGTTTGTTTCTATCTAAGCCTAACTGGAGCCTGATTGAAACCATCCATGTGACATGGCAGGTTGTATGGTGTAATTGGGTGACATTGGAATAAACTGGTTGACCCTAAGCATGTCTATATCTTAACCCTGTTCTTGTACCGCCACAAAAGTACATAAGCCAAGACTATTGTTATTCTTGAGGTTATAATGTACCAACATTTAGGGAATTTAATTGAAAACATGAAAAAGATGACACAAAATGACCCAGACAGCAGCTGAATCTGAAGTACATCCACCTACAATCTTGATCAAGGGTCAGATAATCTCGGAGTCAACAGCCTTGAAGAACAGAAGAAAAGAACAAGAGAAAAAAAAAATACTAACTTTGTTTAAAACTGAAGGTCTTGTTGGCCACGAGCTACAGAGTTTCATACTGCCAGAGCTCTTAGGAAAAACATATGATTATCAGTTAAAAAAAACTACAATGCTTGAAATTGCTTGGATTACAATTGCATAAAATAGCAATGTACAACCCCAAATAATATAAACTACCAAATGTCTACTCAGTGGCATACACTGGATGTAACTGGTCTAAGAAATATAATAGTAATAGTATGGACTTGATAGTTAGTATAATAGTTGGTTAGAAACTCGGATCTACCATCCAGCTGAGCTGGGCCAGTGATGCAAGGTGCAGTGGTTTTCAGCCAAAAACCCTTTAAAAATCTGCCAAAATGCATGAAAAACCACACAATCTGGCATCACTGAACTGGGTACCTACTTAAAAATTGATTGGCTGTTATTCAAACAGGGTGAAAGCAGTAGAGAGGAAGCACAATGAAAGTGCGTAATTGGGAATATTAAAGTCGGGAGAAAAGGGGGAGAAAATGCACCTAATTCATAGCTGTGAAAATGGCATCACTGGCAATGAACCAACCCTTTCCTGTATATAATGTAATCTGCTGAGTAAGATTTGTGTTTAGGGATTTTTTTTTTTCATTTGAGTTGCGCTCAAGTGCTGTATGTTTATTGGTTAATCTGCACTATAAGGTGTCCTAGCCATCCAACAGTAATTCAGCTAGCAATCCCTTAGTAAAAATGTCCAAGATGTCAAAATAAAGCAACTTAAAACATGACTTGGAAAACTCCTAACTGATTCTGAGCAATGAAGGTTAAAGGCCTTGCTCAAGTGCCCAACAGGAGCTACCTAGCAGTGGTGAGATTTGAACCAGCGACCTTCGGATTACTAGTCCAGCACCTTAACCACTAGGCTATGACTGAAGTCAAGTCCCCAAATGAACAATCCACCAGTGACAAACTCACTGTAAGGAATGTAAAATAAACCTTTGAGTAACATAAGACTCAAAGGGCAACCCATCCACACAAATGAGAAAAGAAAAACTAAAAATGTTTTTTTTTGTAGAAGAATATCTAGTCTATGGTTTAATAGCAGAGACTAAAACATAATACAGTGTGTGTGTGTGTGTGTGTGTGTGTGTGTGTGTGTGTGTGTGTGTGTAGGGGGACTGTTGATTAACAACCAAGCATCTGTGGAAAAACACATGGATGTGATTACCACTGCGAAGCAACTTGTTTGGACCTTCTTTTTATTATCTTATTTTTGTTCTTTATTATACTGTAGTGTCAAGTTACTGTTTAAACATCTGGATGTCACATTAAATCTAAACCTTTAATTAAAACACTGCTAAATAGGTCGTAATATGATTCAGATTGCCAATAGATCTTTGTTTGGGGCAAAAATTAAAATACACTTGAAAAACATAGAAATTGTGTTAATATGATTTACTTCAGCCATACTTTCTATTATGATCTTCTTAATGCAATTTGATTGTCAATAGAGATTACAATTGTTAACACATGTTTTTATATTTGAGAGGCAAAGGAGGAGAAAAAGCTGGGCACCATATTTTGGGGCCCCAAGAGTTTGGTTATTTACACGCCATTTGAGAGCCTGTAACATGTACTGAGGAGTGCAGAGAAGCGGAGTGGTCAAAATGATGGAAGAAAGGAACGGGGGAAGGGAGCTCTGAATGGAAAGGCAGCTGTGATCTTGCAGCTCAGGCCATAAATGGTGTGGCCTATAGCCAGTCCTCGCTCTCTACATCCCAGCCTTGAAGAAGCCATAATGTTTGCTCTCCTCAGAGAGGAACAGAAGTTATAACACTGCTTATCAGGACTGCCAGGGAAGCCATCAGAAAGCTCAGCCAGAAAGAATGTCGAAAACTTTTACCCATCAGAATGACTTATAGAGCATTCCTTAGCTCCTGTAGACTGTTCTGGTTTCTCCTAGATCTGTTGGAGTCATCCGAAGTGTTTTGGGTCTAGTGAATGTGCAGAAACATTGTTCTTTTGTGTCAAGTACTGCTTCATAACCACAAATACTAATCAAAACCGCAAATTGCATGACATGTCTAATTAGTTGAAAAATAATGACTCAATAAAGCTGAAGTGTTACCAGACAACACAAACATACACTGACCAAGCACAACATTATGAGCACTGACAGGTGACGTGAATGACACTCTCTTCATCACGACACCTGCTAGTGGGTGTATATTAGGCAGCATGTGAACATTTCATCCTCAAAGTAGAAAAGTAGAAGTAGATCTTTTTTTTAGAATTTAGAATACACTTTTCATCACTGTGCAGTGAAATTCATCCTCCACATTTTCACCCAATTTATGCAGTGAAACACATTAGTGAACACTAGGGGGTAGTGAGCACATGTGCACAGAGCAATGGGCAGCCCTAGCCACTGTACTCGGGAAGCAGTTAGAGGTTAGGTGCCTTGCTCAAGGGTACTTCACACCCACCAGTTATAAAGTGACATGAATTACCATTCACAATTCAATAAACCTCTGACCTGTCGGCTCTGGGAATCTAATCAAATCTTGCTAAATGCTGCAAAAGTAAAAGTTCCAGTCACAGAACAGAACGTCTACTTCATTAAAAGGTATAAACCCATGACTGATATGTGCATAACCTTATATTACCTTTAGAAGAATTTTAGAAAATCACACATTTCCACCCACCAGTTATAAAGTGACATGAATTACCTTGCACAATTCAATAAACCTCTGACCTGTCGGCTCT
>JAYDZG010000010.1:20866082-20876663 GCA_034509265.1 Microcambeva bendego
AACCACACTAATAAATGTGAGCGCCTGTTAAGACTTGATCCAGAATATAATAATATACATCAGCCATTATCACATATACCTTGGATTAAATTTCAGCTAAGTGAAAGTTCAGGAGGAACTGGGACTGGTGACAACCCCCCAAATCCTGCATTTCACCATCCACTGTTGTAGAGTGATGGATTTATGTAGAGGAATGTCCCTTCTGGAGAGAAGCCAGGCTCACTCAAGTACTGACTGGTTTCCTGAGATATTCTGCAGTGAACATGACAACACAAACAGAAGCTTTGAGACTAATATCAGTGTGACAGCCATTCAGTGTTTGCAGTACATCCTTCTAGATTTTTGTTTGTGATTATGATCCGTAACCACATACTGTATATAGGGATAGTTTGGTCCTCATATGAAGAAGGACATGGAACAGATATGCAACATCCAATACGCCTGGGGCAGTGGACTGATAAAGCACATTTAAGCCACAATCATTAAAACTATCTTTGGGGATAAAGGGGTGCCAAATGTTAAAGATGTGGGCAGATCTGTTATGTGAATTCTTTCTGTGGCAAACAATACATAAATAATTGCCAAATAAGTAGAGGGCTTTGCTGAGGAGTCCCATGGTGTGAACTTAACCAGCAGGCATAAACCAGCAACTTTGAGATTACTATTCCTGAACCTAGATTACTGAGCTACCACTGCCATGTGAATGCCCAATAAGACCTAGACCAGGATAAAGTTGCTGAGGAAATTGTAATTTGATGGTGCAGCTGGACAATTTGTGTAGAATAAAGCTCCAAAATTGCAAAGGAACATGTGATCAGAACATGTCCACTGATAAAGACTAGAGGAAATGAACAGAATTAATAACATTTACTCTGTAACAGCACTACTACAGCCAGTCCTACAGCTCTGTATCCCAACAACACTCTCGCATATTATATATATTATATATATTATAGACTCATATCCTCTGAACCACATACAGTACAATGTTACTACCATGTTAGTGGGTTACAAACATTAGCTGGTCACTGAGAGTCCAATGAGGATTTCTTGATTAATAAAAGTGATACAGGGAGTCTAACAGTACATAGCAACAAATGGGCTACTGTCAGTAAATGTATAGTTTAATTTCTTAGTACAGTAAAAAATCTAAGAATGTAGATAAAGGATAGGTGTGCCTTATAAAGGGCTATGAGAATCATATAAACTCTTTAAGGGCTCTTTGTCTGTGTTTGGCATTGGATTAAAAACTAGAGGTCATGTGTTTGATGTGAAATTCTAGTTAGTCTGAGACTGTGTATATCCATCATAATCATCATCACTGATGACAGAGGGGTGCAATTACATGTTTAAACAACAGAGAAGCATAGAGTATACAGACTTCTCATTCCAGAGTGCAAATCTGTGGAGTTCAGCTAAGTTCAGCCACACTAGTTGATAAAAGATCCATAAAACGAACTGTTTCCAATAAAGTATGTGACTTTGTGTTGATATTTTGGGAGAAGCTTTTTTCAGTTGCAGCAAGACTGTCCTTCAGTGCACATAGTGAGGTCCATAAAGACATGGTTTGATGAGTTTGGGGTTAAGGAACTCCAGTGGCCTGCACAGGTCACTGACTTCAACCTGACACCATTGGGATAAATTGAAGATTTGAGTGTGAGACAAAGGTCCAGGTGCTTTCTGAATGTTCTCCTAGTGTCTGCAGGAATTCCCTCCAGTTTCCTTCCACAGTCCAATGACAACGAAAAACTTTGCACCTAGAGAATTCAGCTAACATTTACAGCATTTAGTGGACCCGTTTATTCAAAGCGATTTGTAATTGTGACTTACAACTCATTAGCTAATCAGTTGGTTCTACGTGACAATGACTTTAAAAAGTGTTGAGTTTCAAGGTATTTTTGTTCCATAAGGATGCATGGGAAATGGGTCCAACTGCTGCTATTTTAAGCTAATGTAAGATAGTGGGTTGTTTTTACATAAACTGATAATTACACAATGTAATATAACAAAACATTTTAAAACAGTTTAAAAATAACAAAAATACAATAAACCTTTACTTCTTTATTGTTTCCTTTTGCTTCTTAATCGTGGAGATGCTTATCGGTTCAGTAAATGCACATTCACATAAGAAGTGACAAACAACTATTGAGCTTTTGCGCTGTTGGCTGACTAACCACTTTAACTTTAACGTTAACGTATTATTACAGGTACAAAACACTACTGTACAATGCAACTGATAATGCTGGAGTCAATCAACTTACTTAATGAGTGCCTGCCAGAGTTTTTGCTCATCTGGAAAATGTTGCCAGCTATCTAAATCTGATCTAAAATGTTACAAAGAGTTACAACAAGTCAAGGCTGATGTTTTCACTTTTAACAACAGATATTGGGTGTGTTTGAACATATAAGGCAGCTGTCTAGATGGCACAAGTGTTGCACAAACGTTCGCATCTTGAATAATGTTTACCGAAAGCTCTCAACCTCAACGACGAGCCTGAACTTGCAACTGACCTTTATTCACATTAAACATCAAAAATAAGTTATTAGCATGTGAAAACATATCTGCCATGTTTATTATATGTCCTTCCTGGATGAGAGAAGAACTAAATGTACTTTTAATATTTGAAGGTGTCTTAGTATGCAAAATGATAAGGCATCTTGGATCCTTCTTGGGAGTCTCCTTCTCGTGAGTGTGCACAGGATGACATTAAATGTTTCCTAGGTAGACCGCTGACTAGTTTAAACACACCAATTATCACAAACCAACTTACAGATTCCAGGAACACAAACCCCTAATAAGCAGCCGAGGCCAGTGTATTAAGTATTTTAAGGAAGAAATCTGGAGAGTAATCAGATTCAACAGAGACTTTTATTATCCCCGGAGGCCCCATGAACTTTGGAATATTTTTAAAAATGCACAAATTTCTAAATATAATGTGCATCATCATTTTTTGCACAGTGATGCCAATGATATGCAAGCACCCATTACAAGCTGTTAAATGTTTCTAATTGTGTCATGCTTCCTCCACTAATGCCGACCATGGCTATTGAGACAAATTAGGCAAACCCTACTCTATCCGACACATGGGTAGCAGCCATGGGCATTTTTTAACTTGCCCTTTCACCTGACAAATGTGCATGTAAATCAGCACTGTGAAGGGAGAAACACAGCCTGATCATGCATGCTTTCCTCATCTATGTTGCTACAGCAGTGTGCAATAGAGTTTCATTGTAAAACTGTATGGGATACTTAGGTGAATTAACTTTCTCTGTGTTTAAACCTCCCACACAATCTCTCCAGCTTGTACTGCTCATCAACATCAATTCCACACTAAGCATTTCTGCACATGGTTGTGAAGCTTCCCCACCAGGAGACT
The DNA here is from genome assembly GCA_034509265.1 of Microcambeva bendego. NCBI lineage: Eukaryota > Metazoa > Chordata > Actinopteri > Siluriformes > Trichomycteridae > Microcambeva > Microcambeva bendego. The sequence goes on from JAYDZG010000010.1 coordinate 20,869,460, forward strand.
TAATCATGTATCCGGTGCAGAAACCTGAGAGTTGTTCTCTGCTAAAGTCATGTTCTCAAGCACCAGAGTAACTACACAGCATCTGAGCCAAGTGAAATGTAGAACAAACACACCAGAGATACATGAATCATCGTTCTTCCAGGGCTGATACATTGATACAAAGGGAAAAATATACAATCAGTCCACTTAGACTAATGTATACTTAATTTTTGACAATAAAAAAGTTATGCAGCTCCTTTTAAAACCGAAACTTCTTGCTGTGAGCGCTACCCACTCAGCCACTGTGCTGCCTTGTTTCCTACTCAAAAATTATGTCTGTGTAGACAACACTGTCTGATAGCAGGCTAATGCATTGTAAAAGAAATGTTTAAATGTTGTTTCCCTGCTGTGTGTATAATTATTTTATTAAATATGTATTTGGCTAAGGAAGCTAAAAATTGAGATAAAATATACTTTTAGTTATAAAGATTATAAAACTTTTGTAACATTTTGATCTTTAACTTGATTGATCGTGATTCATCTTGTAGCCGCTCTGTTATAATATTGATATAAAAAGTGTCTGAAATTATTCAAATTATTTTGTTTTATTGAACAATGGGCACTAAAATTGTGAGCAAAAAGTGAGCAAAAGTACCCTTTAGCCACAGCTGGAATAAGGGGAAGGTTGAATGTTGCTGAAGTCTGCAGGATGGGAAGTTAGACTTTTACGTGGTCAGAGGGAATGAGTTGACCTACTGGAAAATGACACCTGATCAGCCATGACTCACTGGTGAGAGATCTTTGGTTTGGAAGGATGATGGTCTTCTGGTAGAATGCAGAGCTCAGACCTTTGTTTAGTTTCCATACAGTGTGGTTGGGAGGCTCCTACAGGGGAGCACAAGAAGAAGGAGGAATTTAACAGAGCTTCCAGAGAGGTGAGCGGGGTCAGGGTTGACACTTACATATGGTTTAGTCTCCAGAGATTTTACAGAGGGTTAAGAAAATATATCATTAAAACTGCAAAGCTTGGAGATCCAAAACATCAAAGCAGTTTGTCGGAACCTGAAACAAAGGTAAATCTGGAAGACCTGCATGTTTGCCAGATAGACAAGCAATGGGCGTCATGCAGTGAGAACTGATCTGAGGAATGATGATTAACAGAAGTGTCTCAGGATACCAGCCATGTTTCCACTCAGACGTCTGCAGCCCAAGTGGTTACAGGCTGGAAAATGTGAGGAAGCAAGTAAGTTACCCGGTTAAAGTGGCAAGTCAGCTGGAATAGCTAATGAGCTGTGAAGACTGACCAGACATTTTTATTTTTCCAAATCAATTAAACATCCAAACCTATTCCTAGCCCCAGCCCTAACCCTAGCCCCTGATGGGCACATGAGTACTTCAGAAAGCAGTCCCCATACACCGTCCAATGCTTTTTCAAGAAATGCTTAAAACTTAAAAACTTTTACCCTAACTAGAAAGCGACAAACCAAGTCTACACACGAACACTGCTGAGTTCTTTGGGCTCAACTTAGATGAAGTGTAAGGCAAATGTCATGAAAATCTGTGCTATGGTCTGATGAGTCCAAGTTTCAGCATGTTTTAGTAAAAATGAGGAGGTATGTACTTATATATGTATTTGCTGCAGTAAAGACACAGAGTGAAGTCTTAGTTAAAAAAAAGAATGTAATTTCAAAATCAGAATGTAATTTCATGGGAAAGCATGTTTTCTGTTAATACATGAGACCAGCTGAATCCCACCCTCTCTCTTGGCACCATCTTCAGTCCTTGTATTAACTGTGGATTTCTGTTCCTCCTACGATTATCTTGGACTGGTTTCGAACCAATTGGTGGAAACTTTTCAGCATTATCATCAGCTCTTGTGCTGAAAGTAAAGTTTGCAGTAAAGTTGTAAGGATTTAGGTATTCTCTACAGAACTCCCACTACCTTCTGGTTTTCTATATGTGGTATATTTGTGAACAAGCCCCTGTCTAATATTTTCACCACTCACCAACCAACCATCTAAGTGGGACATATTTTATAGAGAATCAAAACTTTTACTGTAGTATACAAATAGAATCTACAACATGATCTGTAAGCAGGTTTCTCCACATTCATCCACTCATCAGGTTCATTCCCATAATGGCGCCTCTCCTCATGTAGAAAGTAATGAAGAACTATTTACAGAGATAAAATGGCTTAGGGGAAAAGAAGGGGGAAGAGAAACTTTCATAAATCTTCTAGGGGGGGAACACTCAAACCATAGTCGTCTTCAAGCCACAATAATGACGGGGTATAAAACACCCTAGCATAGTGCTGAGGTCATGCTTTTACAGTGGAAGAACTGAAGTAGTGAGTTTTTTTTACTTCCCTCCCCCTTTAACAAAAATTGTGGATTGGTTTATTCCATATGCTCCCCCTCTTACCACATTTCTTATGAGTCTGCGTCCCACAGGAGATGTGGTGTACTTAATCACTCAAAGCAGCAGCGAAAGGCGCCATGATATGGCTCAGTTTCCCCACATCTCTTTTTGGGTAAATGTAGATTGCTTAGGTAGTGCAAGGAACAAATGTTAAAATGATATAGGATTCCAGAATGATTCAACAGTAAATGTTAAGGGAAAACCCCTGAATGCTATACATTAGGGCCAGTAAATCTACAGTCAATAGAATAGGGCCGGTATCATCTAGTATGTCATTATTGAATAATCAAACTTTCGATTTGTTGGGTATGGTTAATAGTCATTTTTCATAGTTGAGTAAGAAAATAAGTAATTTTCATGCTGGAGAGCTCAGTACTCGGGTGAGCACAATAAAGCATGAGTTTGAATCACAGCTCTGCTACCAGCAGGCCAAGCAACTATACAGACTTACTGTAACATAATAAGAGTAAGAATTATAATAATATAATAAAGGTGTGAATGTCTGCAGGTATCCTGCTTTACTGCTGCAATTACAACCCCTGCTGGCAGGTGTTGAACTCTGACAAAGTAGTAGGTGACCTATAATCTAGGGCAGTGATGGCTTAGTGGTTAAGGTATTGGGCTAGTAATTAGAATAGTTCAAGCCCAACTACCACCAGGTTGCCACTGTTAGGCCCCTGAGCAAGGCCCTTAAACCTCAATTGCTCAAAACTGCAACTGTAAGTCGCTCTGGATAAAAGCATCGGCTAAATGCTGAAAATGTAAATAATCTTTCGAGCATTATTTTATTACCTGCCACATATGTGAAAGAGTCTGAATAGTTTGAATAATCTGAACTATGTTACCAGTTCATAATATAATCCAAATAATTAAGTCTGTATTGTTATGTATTTTCACAGAAACTGTTTGAATAAGGAAGAGGGAAGCAAAAACAGCTCCTGGTTAAATAATTTAATTCTTGAGGTGTCTGAATGTAGATGAATGAAACCACCCCAAGCTTGTAATTTTACAAATACCTGAAAGCTGGGTAAGGGAAGCCAAGTCTAGCATAACCTCTAGAATAACTATTTTTTTTTTGCTGTTTTAACATGTTAAAACTTCAGTGTTCTTCTGAATTAATGCTTCAACTTTATCACCATTGATTGCATAACATAACCCTCCTGATCAGTAGCAACTCTCCTATATTGACTGCCACCTCATTGACCTTTTGAGGAACCTGACATGCGAGATGCTACCTGTTTAAGGAGGCCCTACTAGATTTTGTAAAGCTAGAAACAGTAATTGCTTTACATAATAGGAGGCCCGAGGCAATTCTTAATTTTGAAAGCCCTCGCCCCAAAGCGTACTCAAAATTAGCCTAGTGTCAATCTGACAGGTACAAAACAAACAGACTTTGGATCATTCTGTCTCATACAGTTTTCATCCAGACCACTGAGAAGTGAACGTGAACAAGTATCTACTATTTAAATTACTTAAACAGAGATCTACAGTTAAGAGACATCTGGTTAGACATCTACTGTGTGATTTTGCACAGTAAAAAACAGTTAATTGCTGCTACTGTATATTTAATGGCTAAAAACATTATCACAAGTACAAACACTGGAGACAGACGTCTGCAATCTTGCAATTAGTTTTTTTTTCTTATTATTCTGAAAATAGACCATCAAGTTATATTAAATGGAGATTCAGTCTCATATAGTGGATTAACCTTACATATTATACATATAATTATTATTATAGGTATTAAACACTGATATATTACAGGTGACAAACTCCACAGTGGTGACACCCTGCCTTCCTGGTTTAGTAGCTAAACATCTTACCTGTCCAGTAGAACAAAAGCAAATTGCAATACTTATGAATTGTTTTAGGTCACAAAGCTCTACCCACCTTATAAAAGCCGAGCCAATGTTAACCCTCTCTGGGGTTAAGTCAGAACTCTCTCACGCTCTCATTTAGCTTGCGAGCTCTCCTTTTTCAGCTTTTTTGGGCTCCAATAGTTGGTGACTGAGCAGACGAGTACATCTCCATTTTCACAGTGCTCCTGTATTTAGCACCTGTGGGTGCTCAGAAAAAAAAATTAGCCGGATTTTAGAGTCTGTGTGTGTGATGTAAATACGTTAAGATGTAGCCAGAAAATTTCCCACCAAAAACTTACCTGACCACCCTGTTTTAAAATATATAATAGACAAGCAATCTTGAAATTACACCAGTAACACCAGCACAGTTAATTAGCCAAAAATTAGAACATTTTGTTCCATTTTGTTCCCTCTCCTCTCAGGACTACAGGTTTTAATGTAGATGTAGTAGTCTTATTTCTTATTAGGAAATTAGTGTGACCAGGGCAGAGCATTTTTTCTAACTAGCCTCCCTCCTGTGTGTGTGTATTTTTGATACGCAGTCTGGTTGATGACTTTCTGATACTTGAACCAGAGACTCAATATTTAGGTTCTGGAAATGGTGGGTAGGTAAGTTTCATGTCCTCCCTATCTTTTTCTGCATTCTGCTTGAGGATCTAAAAACATTTTCTGTCAAATATGCAGAAGTAGAAAATAGTTTTATGACACTTTGTCCCATCCCACTAGCAGAGTGGAGGAAGCCACAGCTGTTATTTTGCTTTTTTACATACTACAGGGTGCATGCTTCAAGCACAATGAAATTCAAAATCTGGCATGTCTTTAGTTCTAAACTGAAGGGGTCATTCTGCTCTGTTCTTTTTTCTTCCCAAACAAGTTCGTAGTGTTTTACCTTTGGCGAAAGGCTTTTGGATATTTTATTCGGCAGATGGAGCAAGAGTCATGGAGACCAGTGGACGTAACGGAGTAAACACTTGGGGTGGCTGGCTAGGGGTCGGGCAAAAAACACTGTAGTTGGGATAAATATCTGTCACAGACCTAAGCACACAGATCTGCTCTGCACATTAGATTCAACATAACAGACCAACGAAACCACGTCCTGTCTCAGTGCTGGAAAGCATGTAACTCTGAAGCAGCATGTTAAAAGCAGCATTAATGAATCACAATGAGAATAACAATAAAATGGCTCAAAGTTTATCTATTCATTAACTTTTTATTCTTTGTATAACCCAGTTGGTTTTGCATTTGGGCTCAGAGTGCAGTCAGAGATTACACAATGACCCAAAAATATGTGCTTAATTGGAGAATAATAGATGGAAGAAATATATTCAGTTACCTTATTACTAGTGTGTACACTGATTAGGCGTTATAATAATAATAAATCTGAAGGATTTGAAGCAATTCTTTAGAATGAGAGTGAAATAATGTACATTTGATGTCTGTTGTATACATAGTAGGTTCTAAGGTCAGCAGTGCTATCCGCCAGTCGGGTGTCTGCATATGCATTATTTGGAGGAAAGGGCAGCCGATTCATCGGGAGCTACACAGATTCACTGCCAAAAGAAAAAAGTAGCTAAATGAAGGCTACAAAATCATGCCATTAAAAGGCGGGTTAAATAAAAACAAGAACTACAGTCCCACAAACTTAACTCTTCTTTAAAATTGGTGGAAAAAATGTTATTTTCTCTAGTTAAAAGATTTTCACATCTTAAAATACCATGATGAAAGAAAGTTTTGCAAGTACTGCAAATTATACCACAGTATATACTTGGGTTCATCACACTGTTCTACCATCTCAACAAACAAAAGAGCGGACACACCCTAAAAACTTCTTCATTTAAAAACATTTAAGTAAACGGTCATACCGACAGATGTTTTTACTAAAACAACAGGAGGCAAAATACAAACTCTTGCTATTGTTATTACAGTGCATCCACAAATTTACACTCAACCTCAGCCTAACTTGTTTATCCTGTGAAGAAAAACAAATTACGGCATCATACCAATGTGGCACAGATGAACAGATCCTGTAACCATGTTTGTTAGAGATTTATCTTTATATGTATATATTTTTTTGCCCAAGACTAGATGTAAATATTTTTTTAATTATTATTGAATAGATTTTAATATACATATATGATTACAAAATAAATAAATAATATATATATATATATATATATATATATTTCTACATGCATCTTCTGTCAGAACTATTTGATTCATCATTTCTTTGTATATGTGGATAGAGATTGAATGACTGTATTTAAGCTTGTTGCTAAAGACGTGTTGAGTCATACAGTACAATGGAAGTCTTCATTCTTACACAAAGACACTTTGTGGTTAAGCTCAAGACATTTGAAGATGTGGGATAAAAAACTTTAATAAATCCTGCAGTGGGGCAACACTATGCATGAAAGTCCCTGATAGAAGCAAGGACCAATGATATTTCATAGAGCCCTGTAGTTTTATTATTGTTTTTATTTATTTAATTAAGATTTTGATGTCATGTTTTACACTCTTTGGTTACATAAGAGACACTGTAGTTAACTGTTACACAAGATTCATCTCTTCACAAGGTTATAATGAAACAGTCATGCACAATTTTGTGTCTCAAATTAATCTCACACATGCAGACAGGTGTAGAACATGTAAACTCCTCACATAAAGGATTGTATTAAACATGTAATCTTTTGAGTTATAATAACCAGCCCTACTTTTAAGTTGCCTTCTCACAGGATGTTGAATCATGTCTGTCAGTCTTCAGACCCATGCATTCGAAAGAACATTTGTATAACCAGACACTGACGTTGGTCAAATAAATCTCAGTTTATGTTCCAGTTCATCCAGTACGATCCTGTTGAGTGGAAACAATCATGAATTTTAAAATTAGAAGGCGAGTCACAATACTTTTCACAATTTAATTTTGTTTTTATATTGCAGCAGTATAAGAA
>JAYDZG010000010.1:20888428-20935610 GCA_034509265.1 Microcambeva bendego
CCGATCTTGAAATGCCCATCTGATACAGATAATCAACTATCAATACTGACAATGAACAACAATGTGGTCTTGCACATCACGCTGCAATGGGTGAGTGCTAATTTGAGTTAGTTTTAGTTACCTGCAGTAGAACTGAGACCCATCTTTGGCCAGATATCCATCATAATGTGCGTTGAGTAAATCTCCTTTCTTGGTTTTCTGGGTGCAGTTTTCCGGTACGAACACCACCTCAATCTGAACCTCGTCTGTCGAGACGCTTGCATCGATCAAATCGGTAAAACTATAAAGAACCTGAACGCCGAGGATGAAGTAAATAAACCGCACGGACATCTTGCACATCTGTCTGCGTGGCAAAAACGCCGGAGAACAGGGTTGCCATGTCATCACAGAAATCCCCTCTCAACACCAACTGCAGCAGAAAAATGGAACGTTGCCGCCATCTACAGGACAAAACGCATCAGTACGTCTAAGACATGAACTTTCGGTTAAAAAGCACCAACAGCGCAAATTCAGTTTATTCTTGCCGCCATAGAATAGGTAGAAATTAGAATTTCTGGAAATTAAAGTGTAAACTATATGTACATAAAGTACGGAACGCAGTTTAGCACTTTGCGCACTTTACGTGAATGAATCGGCGCATGCGCAGTAAAGCCATTATGCTTAGCGTTTGGGTTTTGGTAAATAAATGCTCTTTTTGACTTAGTGCATATAAATGTAAACAAAATGGCATCTGTTTTTATTCTAAATTAACAAAGACACCTGCTATGCTATGTGGGATTTAAGCCACACAACTGCCAGGTAGTTACTGTTGGGCCCGTGAGCGAGGCCCTTAACCTTCAATTGTTCAGACTGCTTTGGATACTCCTGTATACAGTGCACGTATTTATTGTATATCTTTAGTAATAATAATAATAATAATAATAATAATAATAATAATAATAATAATAATAATAATATAGTTATGATGTTTAGGTTATTTGGGTTTGAAAAAAGTATTGAAAAGTCACAGTTTGTTTAAAGGTGGGCGGATGGATCCAAATGTCTTGGTATAGTAACACTTCAGTTTTACTTTCTACAGGACATTTCTTTATTTTCTCCTATTTTTCATTCGGATTTTAAAAATTCGCAAAATGTTGATGGATGGAAAACCGGCAACTGTCTTTCTGCCTTGCGACCTTTGATTGTAAGTGTGGTGTTCGCTGCTTTTCTCTCTTTTTGTAAAGTACAAATCATTCCGACAGAAAACGATTCATGTTGCCAAATTTCTGTTTCAAATTATACATAAAAATATAGAAATTTCCTGGGACTGCTTTCCTGGGACTGCTGTGGGGGTGCAATAGCAATCATAGGGGTAGCAACAGCACCCCCAAAGCCACTCCCTGGCGTCGTTCATGATTATAATACACATTAAAATTATATGAATCATGAGTCGGTTCAGTGATTCACTAATTTATAAGTAGTTGGTCATAGCTTTGTCAGACACATGTGACGTCACAGAGTAACTTGGATGTGTTGTGTTTATCAGCGTGTTCAGTACAATTAGCTGCACTTTATTATATTACTTATTTTTTTATTCTTTCGAGGCGGTTAAAGCTGGAGCAACAGAAGCGTATCGAGAGGAAATTATTCTGAAACGAACTCAGCAAAGGATGCCAGGGATTGTTATTCTTTTACCATCGTAAAAGAAAGAAGGCAAACCACATTCAATCTTCATTTTGTGTCCTTGATGCTACTTTTAAAGCTAACTGAAGCATGGGTCACTTTTATCGGACTTGTTGTTCTTTCATTTCTGATAGATTGTATATTATGTTTTTAAATAATTTGCTGTGAACATGCAGCAATTTTAAATAAATTTGTGTTTAAATTATAGGTACATCAGGTATGAAAGCTGTTTATGCAAATTCATGAGCCAGGCAAGGTATGTAGGTCAGTTTTGGTGAATCAGAGCATGCACAGCTCTCAAAAAATAGTAATACTAATAAAAAAAAATAAGCTTTTTAAAAATTGAGACTGTGTGTGCAAGTGTTTTAAATACTTTAAATAATACAGATACAAGAAGTGTCATGGTGCTGAAATCATGCTTTATTAAACCAGAAATCCATAAAACTCAAGGAGGTTGAATATATAGATAATGCTACATAAATTAATTGCTATTGAATCTAAGAGCAGGGCATTGCTGTAGTGTTTTCCTTATTTAATTTTCACAGTTGATGAAGATACTGTGAAAAAGTTCTCCTTTATTACCCTGACAAGGTGAGACTCTAAAACTAACACACACACTAACACAAAAACACACAAAATATAACCTAGTGATCCTCCAAGAGGTGGCACAACTTCGGCAAATGAGTATTTGAACCGATCAAATTTTTGGCCAGGTGGTGTTACTATCATAAAATCAAATTCAAACAGTCATTTGCCAAAATGTGTGCACTAAACATCATCATCAGCTCAATGTGCAGGCCGCTTGCACCTTGAGCATGTCATTAAAATGGTAGAATGACAGTCAGTCTGAACACAAGACCTAGTCATCCTGCTTACATGAGGGTAAGATGCAAACAGCATTCAAGGTCTTATGATCAGGTTCTACATTCATATTTTTCAGATGTAAAATTCTGCGTGCACAGATGTACAGTGCATAACTTTTGTCTTTTAGATTTAGAAGAACTTCAACAGGGAGCCTCTCTACCTGCTGAGGCAATCTTAAGACTTCAACATATTGTTGAGGCACATAATTTAGTTCCAGGTTTAACAGGGTATTCGTCCCATCATGAACTTTCTCCTGTTAAACAATTCGTTCCTTTTGTTTCAGTTATTATTGTCATAAATAACAATTCATACATATTTCATAACCGTTCAGTTCGGCTATATACATTATGTACACGTCACAGAAAAATGGTTCAAAAAATCTTAGTCATATATTATCCAATATGGCACATTTTATAACAACTTTAGACTTTAGTCTAGTTTGGCATAAATTATTGTCAAGTTTGGTAAAAAAATAGTTCATATTTACAAGAACAGAGATCCAGGTCTTTATCTAGAACAGCATTATTCTTACTTATTCAATAAATAAACATATATTGAAAGACGGAAAAGGGTTTTTTGGGCTGAATTAATATTGGTAAGTGAGATTTTTTTTAAATAGATCGAATCCTAACATTGACAGTTGCAGTATCAGAACCAAGCTCGTTCGAAAGTTTGAGGGTGTATGCCCCAGCATCATTCTGTTTTACTCCACTAATTGTTAGTGTAGTTGTGTCCTCAGTTGTCTTAATCTGGAACCTTTCACTATCTTCTCTGGATAGAATCCTTCCTGAATGGGACCACTCAACATCTGGCAACGGGTCTCCAATGAAAGCACAGGCCACTGTCAGAACCTTTCCGGACTCAATACTGATGTTTTCAGGAGCAGCTTCGATTTTAGGAGGTGTACCTGTTGAAAGAAATTGCACAATGTTTTTTTAAGATTATGTTGTTGTATTCAAACTAATGGCGCTGCTGCAATGTTGCATGTGATATGAACATAACCCCGGCTTATTGCTCTCACCTTTCTTATCACCTTTTAGCCCATAAGCAATAGATCTGATGGAAGACCCGGCAACATGTGCGTGACTAGACATTTCCATCATGCTGCTCGAATCCATGGCTACCATAGTTTCGGATGTCATGGAGGACATGCTAGTTGCTGACATGCTTTGAAATTTAATGTGACCCATGCTGGCACTGCTGAACATCGACTCCTGCATCGTTGAAGCAGTATGCAGGGCAGATAAACTGCCTTGCATGCTTGTGACATCAGAACTTTTCTTCAATACTACCATTTTGGCAGGTTCTTCGAGCAGAGCTGTGAGAGTATAGCAAAAATCACCACATCATTCACACATTCACAGAGGAAAGCAATCGATCTGGTAAAGAAAAAAATCACCCAATACAATTTTATATAAAATATTCAAATTTGTGTAGTTTGGGTAAAATGTTTCTTTATTTGTAAAGTGCAGACATACATACACTGAACAGGCATAACAGTATGACCACTAGCAGGAGAAGTGAATATCACTAATTATCTGTTAGTGGGTGGGGCCAACAAAATATTAGGAAGGTGGTCAAAATGTTATGACTGAATAGTGTTTATCATTATACTTTTTGAACATTCCTTTTCACCACTTTGCTTTACACACAGTGAAATTTGTTCCTTGCATTCTTAACCCAATCCGTGCAGTGAAACACACATATACACACTATTGAACACTAAGGGGGCAGTGAGCACTCATGCCAGGAGCGGTGGGCCACACTATCCATGGCACCCAGGGAGCAGTTCGGGGTTGGGTGCCTTGCTCAAGGGCTTCATTTGTGACCCTTTAGCTCTAGGAACTGAACTTGCAGTCTTCTGATCACAAGTCCAATTCTCTAACCACCAGGCCACAACTGCCACTTTAAGGTATCATGCATGCAAAATCTTAATATTAGTACATAGGCTAAATTGGATCAGGTCAGAATAATGCATCATACATTAATAGTATGATGAAAAAATGAATCTGTTTATCAGAATGCACATTTCTCTAAAAAGAGTTTGCTTTGAATGTACTGATTTAAATGTGTACATAACAATAAAATATTAAGCTAAAATAATTGATGTACTGCATTTTATTCTTCTGCTTATGTACACATTTTCTTAGGTTCACTTAAAGCAACCCTTTTTCATTGCAGTAGTAATTGTGTGATTTATGCATTAATAGAGACATAGAACATTTACTTACATAGAACATTAAGAGATGCTGTTGCTGAACATTGTCCAAACTTATTCTTGGCCTTAACTGTGTATTTTCCACTGTTCTCAATTGTGGCGTTTTGAATCTCTAATTTGTACACGTTCTTGGAGCGGCTAAGTTTCATATTTGCAGTAACAGATAACTGGGAGGAATGAGAGAGAAACAGAATTATTTTACTTTGACTGTACATTATGTTGTTAAACATATAAGCCGGTCCAAATTGTTTTTAATGACAGGAAATGTATAAAATTTACAACCACAGGACGTAAACACTGCTCGCTGCATGAACATTTCACCAATCTAAGGAGTACATCGTCAGTATACTCACCAGTGCATTGTCCTTCAGCCATTCGATTTCAGGAGTAGGTTCACCCGCTACTTCACAAGAGAATGAAACATCCTGTCCCTCGTTCACATTCTGGGAGCGTGGCTGTACTAGAAAGGCTGGTGCATTTGAGACCTTTTCACTGACCACTGTGTTAAACTGGCACTTGATCACTCCATTTTCGGTCTGTGCCTCACATGTGATGACTCCTCTGTCGTAGGATCTGACATTCTTGATGGTCAAAGTGTGGTAACTGCCAGAAATGCCATATCTGTAGTCTTCAGAATTCATCAGTTCTGCTCCATTTAAAATCCATTTGACATCAGAAGCCCCAGGAATACTTGCTTTCAGTGTGACTGACTGGCCTTCCGCCATTGTCATCTGGACCTGTGATGCTTTGTGTTCTGTGAAGGTCTGGAATTCTTCATGAACAATTTCCTTTCTCACAGCCTGTTCTGTTAGCTCTGTTTTTGTGTCCAGAGCAACTATTTTTGTTGATTCTGATAAAAAAAAACCATTATTTGGTTTTGCTTAATTAAGCAAATACATTAAATTGTAAAATAATCCCATCATTAAGTCTCAAGCCCAGCATACCTTTAACAGTGACAGTGCAAGTTGTAGTGACTGATCCAACACTGTTTTTTGCTGTACATTTATAAATTCCACTATCGGTGACAACAGCATCGTAGATTTCAAGATAAGCAGATCCGTGTTCCTCAAATATTTCATATTTGCCACCTTGAGACACACTCTGAAATGAAATGAGACAATTCAGTTATAAAAAGTTCATTTATATGATTTATAGATAGGGGTTACATCTATATCAGCACATTTGTTTATTGCTCACGGGTGTCAACAATTGGTTATTTTGATTCCTTAAAATGATTTAACCTTGTGGCAACAGTTTGGGGAAGTTCCAGAATGTCAAGATAGGTTGTTTAAGTGGACGCTAGTGACCTTCAGGCCTTTGGGCTGAATTGAAATATCGACTGTAAGCCTGGCTTCTTGCTCAAACTCTGCCATTTTTGCACAAAGTCCCTCAAATGGGGGGCAGCACAGTGGGTAGCACTGTCGCCTCACAGTAATAAGGAGTTTGATCCCCAAGTGGGGTGATCCAGATCTTTTCTATTTGGAGTTTCACATCATGTCTCTGGGTTTCCTCAGGGCTTTCCTGTTTCGTTCCACAGTCCATAAACATGTAAGTGAGGTGAAATGGAGAATATTAAATTCTATATAAACTTGTGTACTGGTGAAACTTGTGTAATGAGAACCTACCATACATCTGCCATAAATGTAACCAAGAGTATAAAACATGACATTAAAATCCCAATAAACAAATAAATCCACAAATGGAATGTCTAGCCAAATTGTTGAAGGCTGCTACACTGGCATAATTGTGTGTGAAACACGATAAAGAAAATGCATCATATATATATTAATTAAACACAAAAATGCTTATATACTTGCTACTCTTACTTTAATGTTATGTAAGCAATTTGTTAACTTTATTATATAGTATTACCTTTCCATCTTTCATCCAGGACAGCTCTGGTTTGGGTTCACCCATGACCTTCACTGACAGCTTGATAAGTGTTTCTGATTGAGCCGTGATGTCACTCAGTCCTGCTGAGAAGGTAGGCTTGATGTTTTTTTCTTTTGGGGTCGGTGACTTTGCCGTGAGCGGAGACTTAACCCTCTGTGGTGACCTGATTGGTTCAGGTGACTTGATCCTCGGTGGGGATTTGAGTCCCACAGGTGATTTTATACGGGGAGACTCTGGGGACTTCACTCTTGGAGGAGAAGCAACAACTTTCTGCACAGGTGTAGGTTTGCGGACAGTCAGGGTAAACTCTGCTTCTTGGGTTCCCTCTGAGTTTTCCACAATCACTTTGTAATTACCTTCATCTGCGATTTCAACTTGTGAGATCTCAAACATTGACTTGTACTCTGTTGTTGTAATGAAATGACGATGAGATGTTACAACAACTTGTCCCTCCCTGAACCAAGTTACGCTGGGGGCAGGTTCTCCATCCACATCGCATGTAAATTTAGCTGAGTCTCCTTCAGAAACTGTCAGTGACAATGGTTTCGTAAGGATTCTTGCAGAAAGGGTTGGCTTCTTTGGCTCCACTGGTGCTGTCTCTACTTCAGCTTCCATTAATTTTCCCACTTCCACAGTTTGAAGCGTCATCTCTGAGGATTCTTCATGAACAAGCTCTTCATGAACAACACTTTTTGTTGTTGTCTTCATTTTTACTTCAGTTGTTTTAATTTCAGTTACTGTCTCCGAGCGGCTTTCAGACTGTGTTTCAGAAGTAGAAGATGCCTTTGCTGATGACACATGATAAACATCAGTCTTTGTCATCTCAGGAATAAAGGGTGTTGGAGGCTCTTCATCTTTGCGCTGAGATGCATATGCAGAGAATCCACCTCCCGATACATCAAGAGTGGCATAGTCCGAGGCTTCTCCCTTGGCGTTTGTGCAGACAACACGATAAGTACCGCTGTCCTCTTCCTGACAGTTAATGATTTGGAGAGAAAGAACACCACTCATGTTATACATGTGATACTTCAGGCTTTCTTGAATGGGCTGACCGTTGTGATACCACTGAATCTGGGCCTCCGGTTTAGACTGGACATTCAGTGTGAATTTTGTATTTTGACCCACTGGCACACGATGAGAGCGCATTCTCACAGTCACCCTCGGTGTGTGGTCAAGACTGAATGGATGCTGAGACACTGTTTCAAACTTTTTCTCAGTTTTTAGAGACTTCTTCTTTGATTCATATCGTTGCATGTAGTCAATTTTTACAGATAGATCTTGTGTAGAAGTTACTTTCTCACTTGAGGTGGTGCTCATGAGAGATGTTTGAGAATGTTCCACTGTGGCCTCTTTTGCTACTTTAGTCTCAATTGCTGCAGTTGATTTTGGATGTGTTGTTTTAGTATAAGTGGGTGTAAATGATGTCACTGATACATCAGCAAGACCAACTGACACTCCTTCAGTCACTGAAGATACAGAAACTTTGGTTTTCTCTTTCCTCAAGGCTTTTGTTTTTTCCTCAAACTCAATATGTTTGAGCTGACTCTTGTAGGACGTTATTCTTCTGACGGTAGTAGCTGGTCTAAGCAGCTCTAGATCTTCCTTTTCTTCATAAAGCCTTTGCTTTTGCTTAGGAGGTCTATATGTTGTCCTGTCATGTCTTTGTCGTAGATCAATGTAGCTTGGGCCAGCCTCATATTTTGAGGGAATACGATATGTGTCATATCTTGAAACTTCCTCCTCTTCTTCCTCCTCATCATATGTAGTTCTTTTGGGTGAAGGTTGGCGCAAGGCAGATAGTTCAAAACGGACAGGGCTCAGACTTGGTGGTGAAGCAGAGTAGCCTAGTCTAAGCTCTTCCTCAAGTTTAAGTCTTTCCTCTTCTGTTTCCTTCAGTGAGAGATATTCTTTGACGGGAAGGAGCAGCTCTTCATCTGAAAGATCTCCAAGAGAGCGTCTTCTTATTCTGTAATAGCCGTCCATTTCTGGGGAAGGTGTTCGGTGTCTAGCTGGTCTTACGGTTTCCAAGTCATCTTGAGAAACAGATGGGATATGCCATTTTGGTTTGTATTGGTCTTTAATTCTTGGTAAGGGCACTTCATAGAATTGTTCCCATCTAGACAGCCGGATACGTTTAAGTCTCTTTTCGGGAATCTTGTCCATTGGTTCAGGGAACTCATACTGGTCTCGTAGTTTCTTGTACCACTTCATGTCTGATAATGGTTTGAAGTGCTTGATCTCTTTGTCTTCCTCAAGAGCAGTAGGAGCACGGACACGAGGTGAAGGCACAATATAGGGCATCCTCAACCTCTTCTCCTCTGCCCTTTTCATTTTCTCTTCTTTTTCCTTTGCTTCCTCAGCTTCACTCTTGACTTTCTTGGTGGTTACAGCTGGCTTGTACATCACTGCAGCCTCTCTCAGTGCCTGTTGTGCTATGGGAGTAAGAGGAGTAACATCTGCTCCAGCAAGTATCTGTGTCAATCGTACTTTCTTGTCAATCTGCTGTTTGTCAAGAGCTTGTTTTCTCTTCTTCTCCTCCTCACTCTCAAAGTCCTTCTTGACATGTGTCACACGTTCAACCCTCAGCATAGCTTGACAGCTTGCAGATCCGGCTTTATTGGTTGCTGTGACCCTGTATATGCCAGAATCCTCTGGAAGAGTGTCTCTGATGTGTAAGACAAAGTAGTCAAGACCTTCATGAACAACTTCAATTTGAGGACCGAATGTTAAAGGCGTGCCATCCTTCTCCCATTTGAGTGTTGGTGTTCCTGACACTCTGATCTCAAAACGTGCACTCTGGTTCTCTTTGCACTCCAGATTTGCCAGCAGGCGCTTGAACATAGGTCTCAGTGTATTATCTGCAGGTGCAGGACGAGGAACCACTGTGAGGCGAGCCTTGCAGCTGTCCTCACCATACCTGTTCCGTGCCACTACCGTGTATTCAGCATCATCATCAGGGTTCATTTTGTGGATCACTAACTGATACAGACCCTTGTCAGTGGTGAAAGTATATTTCTTGTCATCATCACCTGGGCAAATCTTCTGTCCGGATTTCAACCACATGACACGTGGTTCAGGGTGTACTGTGATGGTGACACTTAAGCGAAGATCCTCACCAATATAGGCGGTTCGATTGCACAATGGAAGTGTGAATTCTGGAGGTCTCTGCAAAAGCCTGGCTGTGTCGACTCTGCGTTTAACTTTTCTAACAACACGGGCAGTGAAGAAGCTGCGATATTCTCTGACTCCTCTGACGAAGAGCTCTGCATAGGCGCTGTCTTCACCATACTCATTGACAACCTTGCATCTGTATGTTCCATCATCTGCTCTAGTAATACCCTTTATAGTTATTGTAGCAAGCCCTTCTTCATATAGGATTTCACATTTAGCACTTTCCTCTAGTTGTCTGACTCCACAGTACCAGGTGACTTCAGTACTGCTATCATAATTATCAATATTGCAAATAAATTTGACATCATCTCCTTCATTAGCAACACCATGCCTGATTTGTCCAGTGGTTGGACCATGTTCAAATGGTGCAATCTTTGCTTTGGCAATTGTTACACCTCTCTGGCTTCTTATTGCGCCGCCACTTGCGATACGAGCAGCAGAGACAACGGTGTTCCATTCTTTCTTCACCATGGCTTGATAGTATCTCTTGTGTCTTGTTGTCTTGATCAACCTAGTGCTGAGCTCCTCAGTGTTCTTCGTCAGCCAAGGATGATTCAAAGCTTCAGCAGCAGTCATACGATGTTTACGATCTTTGGTAAGAAGGCGATCTATGAAGTCTAAGGCCTCGACACTAACATCCTTGAAGTACTCATCTTCGAAACTGTATTCAGCATTGGAGATGTTGTCGATCATTTGTTGATTGGTTTCAGCAATGAAAGGATTAAGTCCACTGAGAAGAACATATACTAGGACACCAACAGACCACATGTCTGTGACAGTGCTGATCATCTCATTCTGATGGATTTCAGGTGCTGAATATTCAGCTGTTGTGTACTGAATCTTGATCTGTTCTCCAGGGGTGAGATGTCTAGCTTGTCCCAGCTCAATGATCTTGACAATTCTTCCCCTTCTTGTGGTGTACACGATGTTCTCTGGCCTGATATCAAGGTGACCATAACTCTTGCTGTGCAAAAACTCAAGAGCTTCACACACCTGTCTGATATAGTTAACGATTTCAAGTTCATTGAGCTCAAAGTTAGCAGAACCAA
The DNA here is from genome assembly GCA_034509265.1 of Microcambeva bendego. Lineage (NCBI taxonomy): Eukaryota > Metazoa > Chordata > Actinopteri > Siluriformes > Trichomycteridae > Microcambeva > Microcambeva bendego. The sequence goes on from JAYDZG010000010.1 coordinate 20,899,286, forward strand.
GGCGCTCAAATATGTCAACTCCAGAGATGAATTCATAGATCATGACCAGTTCTTCAGGACTGTCAAACGATTCATGGAGGAACAGGAAGTTCTTATGACGTGCTATATTGAGAGTTGCAATTTCTTTCTTCACTATTGCTTGATCAGCACCTCTCACTTTAACAAATTTGGCCATAAATGTCCTCTCAGAACTAATCTCAACACAGCGATGAACAATGCCGAACTGCCCACGACCAAGCTCTTCAGCGATCATGTATTTGTTGTGTGCATTCTTGACCTCTGAGTGGGGTGCTTTAGCCAAAGAGACGGATCTGGTCTCGTCGACTTCATCATCATAGTTAAGGATTCTTGATTTATCTTCCTTTGTTACGACAGGTCCACTTGGCTCAGAAGGTGCACTCTGGCCAAATTTGTTCTCAGCTATTACCCTGAATTGGTAGCTTGTCTTTCCAAACAGGTCGGTGACTGTATAGCGAGTGTCACGTGATTGGGCAACACGAATCCACCTTTCTGCTGTAGTGGCGCACTTTTCAATGATATAGTTTGTGACTCTGCTGCCACCATCATTAGCAGGTGCCACCCAGTCGAGTGCTACAGAATCTCTGGACACATCACTGGCTTTTATACCACGAGGTGGATCAGGCACATCAGCAACTTCTAGTTCTACTGTTTGCTGGTCAATACCGAATCTGTTCTTTGCACAGACAATATAGAATCCAGCATCTTTACGGTCAACTCCGTTCGGGAAGACAAGAGAAGTAAACGACCTTGTAACAATGACTTGATAATATCCATTATTATCAATGAGGTCTTGTCCCTTCTGCCATGTTATAACCGGATCTGGTTTTCCACTGAATGGAATCTTAATGTTGACCATCTCACCACGGAGAGCACAGATGGCTTCTTTGTGTTGTAGGTTCTTCGGTAAATGAATCTTTGCAGGTACTGGAAAAAATGACAAAATATTAATTACCAGAATAATGTAAATCTTATGATTGTACATACATACTGTTATACTATATGTATATAGAGAGAGACAACAACTTACTCTCAACATCCAGTGAAACAGTAGCAGAAATTGATCCTCCTTGGTTTGTTGCTCTTATCTGATAAACGGTTGAGTCCTCCTCTTCAGCATTAGCAATAACCAGTTGATGATATCCTCCCTTAAATTCTTGGATTTTGATCTTGACTCCGTCTGGCTGAATTTCTTTTCCACGTCTGAACCATTTGATCACAGGTTTTGGCTGTCCTGTTATCTTGCAAACAAATGTTGCATTGCTCATGTATTTCACACTCATGTTCCTAAGGTCCTCTTTAAAGGCGGGAGCATAAACAGCAACATCAGTTTTTGGAATAACAGGGTCAGATGCTTCGCTATATTCACTCTCTCCACCAAGATTTTCACATTTAACTCTGAAAATGTATTCCACGCCCACTGTAAGACCCTTAACTGAGTAGACTGTCTGGTGAATCTCATCGGTTGTAACAGCGACCCATTCTCCTTTCTTTTTATCCTGCTTTTCAAGAGTGTAGCTCTTGATTTTGGAGCCTCCATCACTAAGTGGTGGTTTCCAAGAAACGACACAGGAGGTCTTGGTTATTCCAGAGACCACCAGTTTAAGTGGTGCACCTGGTTTATCTGGAAAACACATTAAACATGAACATAAGTATGGAAACTACCATTCTTAGTCATGTTTGTGCTTTTAATTATTATTATTTCTTACTTTAGTCATAACTTACCTAATTGACTCTTGATAAGGATAGCAGATGGAGTCTCGAGCGATTCACTGATGCCGTAACGGTTTTGTGCTGAAATGCGGAAGAAGTATCCTTCATTTTCCACAAGATTTGGAATGCGACAAGAGATGCCTGTGATGGATGAGGATACGAGCTGCCACTCGCTGCCCTCTTTGTCCTCACGCTTCTCCACAATGTAGTTTGTGATCATGGCTCCACCATCATCTTTCGGAGCCTTCCAGCTTATAATCACTGAATTCTTCAGTAAAGCATCAAGGACAATTGGACCTTCTGGCATGGAGGGTTTGTCTGCAGGCAAAAAACAAAGTTCATTTACAATTTATACTTATGCATACTATTGAATTATATTCAAAGAAAGACATCTCATGTCAACAATACACACCTAGGATTTCAAGATGCGTCACGGCATCCGCAGAACCGAAATGGTTGTTAATTCTGATCCTGTACTTTCCACCATTCACCCTTCTTTGGACATTCTTCAAAATCAAATGAGTATAATGCTCAGTGTTCTCAATCATGACATTCTCAGAGGGCTCGACAGGTTTTGCGCCATACAACCACATGATCTTGGGCTCGGGGCGACCGATGTACACGACATGAATGCGCACAGTTGTACCGCATCCGGCAAAGATTTTTTCTTTTAGCGGGACTGGGAACTGAGGTGCTGCTTCTAGAACCAAGGTTCCGCTGGTCTCACATTCTCCAGCTTCGTTCACAGCCTTGCATGTATACAGGCCCTCATCTTCCTGCATGTCTGTCGAGATGGTCAGAGTGTGATTGCGTCCATCAGAGGTTGCGGCGTATTTTCTGCCTTCCTTTATTTCCTTTCCACCCTTGTACCATTTAATTTCTGGCACAGGTCTTCCAATGATCTGGCATTTTAGGGTGGCTGTCTGACCAAGTTTAGCAGTGACTTCATCCATCTCTTTTCTAAGGCCTGGCTTTGTTCCAACTAACAAAAGAAAACAACACTAGTGAAGGGGAATATTTTATACAAATTATAGAGTGAAAATACAATTTAAATAACTTTATTTACCACCAAGTTTGGTTTTGATTCCTGTAGCAGTTCTGCGAGGTCTGCTGATTCCAGTTTCATTTTCAGCACACACTCTAAATTCATACTCAGTGGCCTCTTGCAAACCTCCCTGAGTGAATTGTTTGTCCTTTGAAATTTCCCTGTTGCATTTCTTCCATGTGCTCTCCCCCGATTTTCTGTACTCTACCCAGTAACCAACTACTGGTTTTCCTCCATCGCACTGAGGAGCTTCCCATCGAATAGCTATGTAGTCTTTGGTTACAGTCACTGTGTCTATCTCACCTGGTTGGCTTGGTTTATCTGTCACATAGAAAAAAGCAAAAACCTTTCAGTACCATTCCTGACACTGATAGTCTCGATGAAAAACTTAACTAGGAAATGTTTCCTACCGAATGGATCTTTGCATATGACGGGATCTGATGCAGGTCCAGGATGGCTCTCACCGATGTCATTCACCGCAATCACACGGAATTGGTATTCTGCATCAGTCGTGAGTCCACTGATTGTGTACATGATGGAAGTAACCAGTGTCTCATGGCGAACCCACTTGTCAGAAGATACCTCTTTGTACTCCAAGAAGTAACCAGTGACCTTTGATCCTCCATCATCTTTAGGCTTGGTCCAAGCCAAAGAAGCAGAGTCCTTGGTGACATCCATAATCTCTGGTGGTGTGCTGGAAGCTTCTGGCACACCTATTTAAATGCACACACACAACAAAGCATTTATCATTTTTGTTCCTAACAATTTTGTTCGTATATGAAAGGAAAGAGAGGTACTTACAAATTTGAGTCTTGGGTATAATAGGTTGGTCAGATTTAAGAGAGCCACTGATGCCAAAGTTATTTTCTGCCGTCACCTTAAAGTGGTACTCAGAACCCTCATGCAGTCCTTTAACCACCAAGGATGTGTCAACCACCCGGGAATCCACTGTGTACCAGGCTGCCTTTGTGGCCTCTCGTCTTTCTACGATATAGCCAAGGATGTCTGTGCCGCCATCATCCATCGGTGGTTTCCAGCTCATTCTAAGAGAATGGGCCTGAACATCATCAAAGATAATAGGGCCTTCAGGAGCAGACGGACGGCCAATAACCTTGACCTTGATCTGTGCCATCTTTTTGCCACATTTGTTTTCGAGATGGACAGAATATACACCAGAATCAGATCTTTCAGCATCCTTAATAACAAGCTCAGTTATGTCCTCACTGGAGGCAATCATTGCACGCTCAGAGATCTCGTGTCCATCCTTTGTCCATCTGCAAACAGGTGTTGGTTTGCCTTTGATTGGAACTGAAATTTTGATGACCGCTCCATGTCTAACAACAAATACGTCTTTGTATTTAACTTCAAGATCATGACTTGGAGGTTCTAAAAGAAATCAGAAGGAATCCAGTTAAATTATGGTTAAGCCCACAGGCAGGGATGTTTAGATTCCTAACACTGCATTTCATCTTACCAAGCATCTCTTTCACAATGACTGATCCTGGTACTTCAGCAGCTTCGCCTGGTCCACCAGCATTACAGGCCATGACTCTGAACTTGAATTCCTCTCCTTGGGGCATTTGTGTCAAAGTATATTCACAAATCATAGTTGGTGTAGTATTGCACTTGATCCAGGCTACAGAACCAGCTTTCTGCATCTCAATCAGATAGCCAGAAACCTTCGAACTGCCCTCTTCATCAGGTGGATTCCAGGCCAAGGACACAGATGTCTTTGTGGTGTCTGTGACTCTCGGGTTCTGAGGTAAGCCAGGTGGATCTAGAGAGATGGTTCATTTTTATAATACAATAACTGGAAACAATTTTACCATACACAAATATAGTCTAGTGTATAAATATATGAAGCATGAAGAATACATACCAACTGGATCAGTTGCCACAGCAGGCTTGGAGAGAAAACTGGGCTTGCCAACACCTCTAGCATTGATGGCTGTTACTCTGTGCTCATATTCCAGGCCCTCAATAAGACCAGTGGATCTGTATCTTGTCATTGTTACAGGATTCTTATTAGCACGCACCCATCTATCAGCTCTAACCTCCTTGCGTTCGATAATGTAGCCAGATACTTCTAGACCACCATCCTCATCTGGCTGTTCCCATGCAATGGTCATACCATCACGAGACACATCAAACACAATTGGTCGGCCTGGTGGTCCAGGGATAGCTATCAAGAAAAAAAGGTCATGTTTGTTTGAATGGATTTCATTTCAACAAACACAGATTTGACTCAAAACTTTTAACTATGAAATACAGTCTGTACAATTTCTTACATTTAGAGCTTCTGCATTCCACAACTTCTGACTGCAGTGACTCTCCAGTACCATAACGATTCACCGCAGAGACACGGAAGACGTATTCATCTCCCTCTGTCAATCTTTCAAATTTGAAGATTGGTCGGCTGACTGATTCAGAAACAGGGACCCATCCTGGACGATGGGCATCACGCTGTTCCAGCACGTAGTTAGTAACAGGTGCGCCTCCATCCCTTTCTGGTGGATCCCAGCTTATTGTGACTGATGTTGCTTCAACCTCGTCAAAACGAATCGGTCCTTTGGGTGGATCAGGTTTGTCTAGAAAAAAAGCATTTCACAAATTACTCAATTTCTTAACCCCTTATCCAGTTTGGGTCACAGGGGGTGCTGAAGCCTATGCCAGCTTTTCAATGGGCACAAGTCGCAGGTAACAATCTGGATGGAGGATCAGTCTATCACAGATCAGACACACCTACGTAATGTAGGGCAATTTAGTGTCTCAATTCACCTGCCATGTCTTTGGACTGTGGGAGAAAACCCACACTGCCATGGGGAGAACATGCAAACTCCACTCCATCTGTGGGTTGAACCCATGACCTTATTGCGAAAGTGCCACCCACTGACAGGTTACTCACCAAGAATGATGACTTTGATATTCTCTGTGGTAAATCCTGTAATATTCTTCAATTCGAGGGTGTACTCTCCAGAATCATCGATTGTAGTGTTAAGAACCGTTAACTTGGAGAAAGTAGCAGTTGACTGAATCTTCACACGCTCTATGATCTTTAATTTATTATCATTAAAGAACCAGGAGCAAACTGGACGTGGTCTTCCAGAGATCGGCATATCAAGTACAAGAGGTTTGCCAGCCAAAACGCTGATCATCTTTTGTGGAATGCTTGACAAATCAATCTTGGGCATAACTAAAAGTAAAAATGTTTATATGAGGTTAGAAAAAACATTCTTAAATATATTCAATACAAAAATTAATAAAATGATTAGTAAATACCTCTAAGTTCTTGTACGGTCACAGGGGTGACGATTTCTTTGGCCTCACCAATGCCTTTGCTGTTGAGAGCATGTACTCTGAAGAGGTACTGCTCATTTTCATTAAGTTTATCAAGAGTAAATTCAAAGTCTGTTAATTTCAAAGTAGCCACCTTCATCCATTTCTCTGTACCAGCTTTGCAGGCTTCGACAATGTAGCCGATGATCCGGCTGCCACCATCATGCTCTGGTTTCTCCCATGCAAGAGTCACAGAAGACTTTGTGACATCTGCAACATCAAGTTTTGCAGGAGGCAGAGGCACCTCACACACCAGTATAGCATCAGGTGTCTCACAAGGTTCACCTATACCATAGATGTTTTCTGGAAGGACTCTGAAATAGTAGAGCAGTCCCTCAGCCAGTCCTGTGATTTTGTATGATGTCTTGCTGCATTTGGAAGTCACTGTTTTGAAGGCTCTCATTGATGTCTCACGCCTCTCGATGATGTAATTGTTAACAGGTGCTCCACCGTCAACCTCAGAAGCATCCCAGCTAATGTAAGCAGAGTCCCTAGTGATTTCCTTGATTTTGATTGGGCCTGTTGGACCAGGAGTATCTAAAAAAAAATAAAGAACAATATTGAGCAATTAATTACGGCACAATCAATAAAGAACCGAATTATTGGAGGATTATGACTCACCATATATCTTGACTAGAATAGTTGCATCTTTCTTGCCAGCTGAGTTGGATGCTTCCAGGGTGTATTTTCCAGCATCGTAGCGATGCACCTTGTCAATAATTAATGTTGTGGCAGTTTCAGTCACTTCAATGAATCCACGGTTGTCAAGATCTACACCAGGCTTACTCCAAGTGACAGCTGGAATTGGTCTACCAGTGAAAGTTACATGAAGACGCAGGGAGCTACCAGCTCTCAGGCAAATAGTCTTCGTCAGTTCATCAGGAAGTTCAAGATCAGGAATTTCTAAAAATAAATAAATAAATAAATACAAAATTGTACGATCGTACCTCTACAAAAATATTTTTATTGTCATGGTTGACTTAAAAATGATTAATTAATTCAATTCATTGATTTATTTATTACTTAATAAATCTTACCAATTCTTTCAACTGGTTCTACTTCTGCACATGGGTCACTGAAGTCTCCTACTCCATTCACATTGACTGCAGCAACTACGAAACAGTATTTTTTGCCAGCAGTAAGACCGGTTACAGTATACTCTGTCAGTCTAAGGTTCTTCTCATGAGTCCTGGTCCATTCCTCTGAACCCTGTTCTTGCATTTCAAGAACGTAACCAATGACATCAGCACCACCATCTTCTATCGGCCTTGTCCAAGCCAGACTGATGCTGTCTTTGTGAGTGTCTGTTACACGAGGAATTGAAGGAGCATCTGGTTTTCCTGCAGTGGAAAATGTTACAAAATATGTTAAGTACAATAAACCTATATGTATAAATGTGATCTTCTATATTATATTGTTAATATTAGTATGCATATTTAAATAATGTACCTGTTGGTACCCTGCAGACTGCATACATAGATACTTCACTAGGCTCACTATCCCCAGCAGCATTCATGGCTATAACACGGAACTGGTAGATGTTGCCCTCTTGCAGACCAGTGACCTTGAATGATGTGTCCTTAAGTACAGTGTCTCTGTTGACCTTGACCCATCTTATGCTTTTCCTCTCTTTCCTCTCAATTAGATAGTTTGTGACTTCACTTCCACCATCGCTTTCAGGTTTCAGCCACTCAATTGTTGCAAAGTCTTTTCCGACAGCGATAATTTCTGGCGTTCCTGGAGGTGATGGGACAGCTGGAAATAAAATAAATGAATCATGATGTATTCATATAAGATCAAATTTGATTACACACATTTTATTTTAAAAGGAAACATTACTTACTGAATGAATTCCTGGCAAAAATGGGTGTGGACTGTATGACCACACCTGGGCCATACTTGTTCACACCTTTGACCCGGAAAATGTATTCATTATTCTTAAAAAGCCTGGTAATTTCACATGTAAGAGCCTTGCATTCATGCTCTAGGATGACCCAGTTCAGTCTGTTGGTGTCCCTCCTTTCCACTATATAATGTGTAATAGGATCACCACCATCCTCTAATGGTTTCTTCCAGGACAATGTGCATTTTTCTTCTGTGACTCTGCTTACTGTGATCTCCTGGCATGGGCCTGGTGTGTCTATAATAACACAAAATGATACAATTAGTTGTTATTGCTGAATAAAAATATGTTTAAATGTGTTTTTATATTTTACTTACCGAGCACCTTCACATTGACGTCAGCTGTTTTTGTTCCACTAGCATTCTTTACAGTCAGAATATACTTTCCACTGTCATCTCTATCACAGAACTTGATTATTGCCAGAGCACGAGTATTAGAATACTGCAAAGAATACTTCTCACAAAGTTCTAGTTCTTTTTCTCCCTTGGCCCAGCAGACCTTTGGATCTGGTTTGCCACCAACAGCGGCATCAAGAACCAGATCTGAGCCTGCTCTGATTGTTACTGTGTCCATAAGAAGTTTGCTGTCCAGCTCTGCTTTGGGAGGAGCTATGAAACAAAAAAATACTTTAGATTTTTCAATTCAGGTACTTCATTAAATCATAGCGGAATAATTCAGACTCTTACTGTATTCTGCTTTGCAGGTCACGGCTCCTGTTGAGGGGGATGGTGTGCTGAGAACTCCATTAGCGTTCTTGGCGATGACTCGGAACTCATACACCTCTCCTTCTCCCAGAGCGGTAACAGTGAAGTTTGTCTCAGTAACGTTGGTGTAATTACACTTTAGCCATCTACCATCTCCAGAGATGTTGTACGGCTTGCGCTCCACAATGTAGCCTACAATTTGGCTTCCACCATCGTTCAGTGGCGCAGACCATTTAACTGAAACGGTAGATCCTGACACACCAGTCACTTCTGGCTTGCTTGGAGGATCTTGGGAAATGTGAAATCAAAATTAGTATTTAGTAGTGTTCTACTATTAATAATAATAATAATAATAATAATAATAATATTAATAATAATAATAATAATAAACTTCTTTATTTAACTTACCCACAGGATTCTGAGCTACAGCTCTCTTTGAAGCTTCACTGGCTTTGCTGAGGCCAGCACTATTCATTGCATACACTCTGAACTGATATTCAAGACCCTCAGTCAGGCCTTCCACCTTGTAGTAACATTCGAAACACGGGATGGTGTTCTCTCTGACCCAAAGAATAGTGTTACGTTCTTTCTTCTCTATCCAGTACCCTGTGACCTTACTGCCACCATCATGGTATGGTTCTTCCCAGCGAATGCTCATGCTGTTAGCTGAAACAGCAAAAACTTCTGGCTTGGTTGGAGCCCCTGGTGGTACTGGAACAAAACAGCCAAGATACAATCAGTCTTGTTATTCGTGATGTATACTTTAGTTACTTATATCTGTAAATAGTTTTGTAAAACGCCTTACCAAATGGATGCTCTGCAACAATGGTTTCAGACTCAGTTGGCTTGCTCACACCAAATCTGTTTTCAGCAGAGACGCGGAAAGTGTACTGCATGTACTTCGTCAGATGTGAGACATGGAATGATCTGCGTTTCACACTGGAGTTGATAAGTTGCCAAGCAGTGGAGCCGGATTCACGTTTTTCAACAATGTAGTTTGTGATATCGGTCCCGCCGTCATCCTCAGGCTCATTCCATGACAATTTGCAAGACTCTGATGTGATTGAGGACACTTCAACAGGGCCCTCTGGAGGACTGGGTCTGCCAATGACATTGGCTGTGATGGTGAAAGTCTTAGCCCCAGTGACATTTTCAAGAGTAAGGAAGTACTTTCCGCCGTCACCACGCATGCTTTCTTTAACAGTCAGAGTTGTCCTGTTCTTGCTAGTCTTGATTGAGACCCTGTCAGTTTCCTTAAGCCTCATTTCCTCAAGCTTCCAAATAACCTTGGGTGCAGGTCTGCCACTAATTGGAACATCAATTACAAATGAACTACCTGACTTGCAAGTGATAAGCTGGTCAGTTATGCCACTGAGATCTGCAGTAGGCTCAATACGAGGCTCTTTAACAATTATAGAAGAGAACGCATTTCGAGGCAAGCTAAATCCTGCATCATTTCTAGCTTTAACACGGAAGTCATATTCTGCTCCTTCAGGTAAGCCTTCAGCTATGAAACTTAAGTTTTTAGTAGTGCCCATGATGACCCATTTATCAGTGCCCACAGCCCTGGCCTCAACACGGTAATCTTTAATACGACTTCCACCATCATGCTCAGGCTTCAACCAAGCTAGGGTGACTGTTGTATCTGTTGTATCAATTATGTCCAGTCTCTTTGGTGGAGCAGGTTCAGCTGTGGCGACAATAGGATCGGGTAATTCATAAGGCTCACCAAGGCCATACTGATTTTCTGCCATGACCCTAAAGAAGTAGGGTACTCCTTCCAGTAGCTCGGAAATTCTTATGAAGGTTTGTGTACACTTGGGTGCAGCTTCTGTCCAAGTGCGACGACTGGCCTCACGCTTCTCTAACAGGTAGTGATGGACACGTGCACCACCATCATTCTCCGGTGCATCCCATATCAGTGAAAGAGCTCCTCTTGTAACGTCCCTGAACATAAGAGGACCTGGTGGGCCAGGTGTGTCCAAAACTTTAACTGTGAACGTGATCGATTTGTTTCCACTGCTGTTTTCAAGAGTGAGGGTGTACTTCCCACTGTCATAGCGTGTACAGTTGACTATTGTCAGACATGTTATATTTTCAGTAGTTGTAACATCTGCCATTACACCAAGTTCTCCATCCACCTTTATCCATGACGTGGAAGGCGTTGGTTTTCCTTTGAAAGTGACACGGAGACAAACGCTACCTCCCCTTTTTACAATATGCGTCTGTTGGAAGCTTGCATCAATTTCAATCTCTGGTGCAGTCAGCCTATCCACTGCCTGCACTGGCTCCTGGATCTCAGTAGCTTCACCTTTTCCAACGGCATTAACTGCAGCAATGCGGAATTTGTACTCGGCTCCTTTTTCCAAACTGGTGGCAGTGTACTTCGTGACTGTGCAAATGTCCTCATTGACTCTGTGCCATTCTTCTTCAGCTCCCTTACGCATCTCAATAATATATCCATGGACCTCAACACCACCATCATAGCCAGGCCTGGTCCATTCCAGACTGACCGATGTGTTAGTAGTATCAGTGACGTTTACAATCGAAGGACCATCTGGTACTTCAGTTGGCTCTGCACATTTGATAGGTATTGAAATATTACTAGGAGCTCCAATTCCAGCGTCATTGACAGCATAAACGCGGAATTCATATTCAATGTCCTCAGTGAGATGAGTGACTCTGTGGGCAACCTCAACAATGGGTTTTCTGGTCAAGACTTTAACCCAGCGCCCAGTCTTCTTCTCACGTCGTTCAACTATGTAATGTTTTATTTCATTTCCACCATCGTTTGTTGGTGGAGCCCATCTGATTGTTATGCTTTCTCCATCAACAGCGGTTGAATCAGGAGTACCTGGAGCATCTGGAACAGCTGCCAGACAAAGAATATTATTAGTATTTTATTAAAACTATTTGTAGTTAATTTGATCATAAAAACTACTTATTGGAAATGGAATTTAGAGCTAATGAACAAAATACTTACTGTATTGCAGTTGGGCTACAACAGGAACAGATTCCAGTGGTCTACTAACTCCACACTTGTTGACTGCAAACACACGGAACTGGTACTCATTGGTCTTGATCAGTTTAGTGGCATTATATGTGCACTCTTCACAGCAGTCTGTCACAAGAGTCCAGGAAATTTTGGAGGTTTCTCGTCTCTCAATGACATAATGAGTGACCTCTGAGCAGCCATCATTCTCAGGTGGATTCCATGAAAGAGTCACTTTGCCCTCTGTGATGTTTGTAAATACAAGTGGTCCAACAGGCTCTCCAGGTGTATCTAATAGGAAAACAAAATAGTTCAGTTCAGTTCATTTTCTTTAACCCCTTATCCTAATTAAAATAAGATGATAATAATGTTAGCATATTTAATCCAAAGAGAGCTTTAACATACCGAAAACTTCAACTTTCATTTGCTCATTTTTGATTCCACTTGGATTCTTGGCTTCCACACTATAGACACCACGGTGAGAACGGTCTGCATCCCTAATAAACAGTGTGCTTGATCCAGTGATTGTTGTGATGTCAACCATCCTTTTAGTCAATTCAGTTCCATCCCTGAACCATTTAACTTTTGGTGCTGGTCTTCCTGTAACTGTAACCTTAAGCCTGATGTTTTCTCCTGCTTTTATGGCCACTCCATCAAAGTACTCCTGGCCAAATTCAATATTTGGAGCGACTACAATAAAGGAGAAATCAATTCAAATATGTTTTAGAGGCAAATATTAGTATTAACAGTAACATGTACATCCCATTAATTTACTTACAGCTTTCGTCTCTTATGAGAACATTGCCAGAGGACTGAGATGGTGGGCTTACAGTGCCGATGGCATTTCTTGCAATGATCCTGAATTCATATCGTTCGCCACAGGCTAGACCTCTTACTGTAAACTGAGTGTCAGGGACATCTGAAAAGTTGGTCTTTAACCAGCGGCCCTCATCCTGGCGCTTCTCAACATTGTAGGCAACAATTTTGCTTCCTCCATCACGTTTGGGTGCATCCCATTTAAGTGTAACAGAGTCACTCGTTACATCAATGTAGTCAGGAGTTCCGGGAGGATCTGGCATGAAAAAAATATTTAGAAACATTTCAGTTTTTGGTAGAGACCAGCCAGGCTTATCACAACATTCACGTAATCCAAAATATTAAGGATTTATTTATTCTTCAGACTCACCAACAGGGGAAACTGCAAGGACTGGTTTGCTGGCATCACTTGTTCGACCATGTCCAGCATCATTCTGAGCATAGACCCTGAACTGGTACTGCAGGCCTTCAAGAAGGTCGTTAATTCTAAATTCCCTCTCTGTCACCAAGATCATATTGACCTTCTGCCACATGATGCTGTTTGTTTCTTTCTTTTCAACATGATATCCGAGCACTGGACATCCACCATCATATACAGGTTTGTCCCACTGAATCGTCATGCCATCACTGGTGACATTGTATACAAATGGCTTGCTTGGTGGACCTGGTGGTCTGAACTCATGCTTGGCGATCACATTCTGTGAAATCAGAGGCTCGCTCACACCATATCTGTTCTCTGCACACACTCTGAACTGATACTGCGTTCCTTTGATCAGATTTGGCACTTTAAATGTAGTATCTGTCACACTTGAACATGCCATCTTCCAGTCTGGCTGAGATGTGTCACGTTTCTCAACGCTGTAGCAAGTTATTTCTCCTCCGCCGTCATCGTTTGGTTCATCCCAAGATATGGTTATACTCTCTGCTCTGACTTCATCCAGACGCATTGGTCCAATGGGTTTGCTTGGAGGTCCGAGAGTGATGACATGTATGTGGAATGATTTTCTGCTAATGTTGTTGTCAAGTGTAAGGGTGTATTTACCACCGTTCTCTTTTTCCACATTTTTTATCATAAGGGTTGCCTTACTGTCAGTTTTCTTAAAGCGAACCCTTTCACTCTCCTTAAGTGGCAAATTATCTTTCAGCCAAATAATCTTTGGTTTGGGCTTTCCTTTGTATGGTAACTCAATGTGTACATTGTGGCCAATGCGAACACTGACCTGTCCATTGGGATACTCTTCAAGGTTTGCCTCGGGTGGAATGATAAAATCTTTTACTTTAATTGGACCAATCTTTTTAAAGTCACTGGTTCCCTTTTCGTTCTTAGAGCAGACTCTGAAGAACATCTCTGTGAGTTCCTTAAGTTTTGTGGTCTCAAATTCCAGGTGTTTGCTTGTGCCAGCAGGAGCCCACTCTTCTTGACCTTGAAGTCTCTTTTCAATTATATAATCAGTAATAATGCTACCACCATCATACTCTGGTTTGTTCCACTGTAGTGTCACTGATGTCTTAGAGGAGTCCTTCATAGCAAGATCTTTGACTGGACCAGGTGTCTCTGTGGCTTTAATTGCTTCTACAGTGTCACATGGGTCACCAATTCCATTTTCATTTTCTGCTAATACACGGAAGAAGTATGATGTCTTCTCGGAAAGCTCATCTATTAAAAATGTTGTTTCCAGGCACTTGCTGGTCACTGCAGCATATGTGCGTTTGGAAGAGTCTCTCTTAGAAACAATGTAGTTTGTAATTTCAGCACCACCATCAAGAAGTGGAGGTTCCCAGCAAAGGGTCACTTTGCCACGGGTGACATCTTTTAGAACCAAATTTCTACAGGCAGAAGGTGTGTCCTGTACTTTGACAGATAATGTCACGGACTGTGGCTGTCCTACTCCATTTGAAATGTTGATGGTGTATTTGCCACTGTCATTTCGTGTTACATTTGAAAGGACAAGGCATGATGACGTATCTGTGTTGTGAATGTCATATTTGGGGTCTTTATCTATGTTTTGGTCTTCTTTCATCCAAGAAACAGTTGGAGCTGGTCTACCCTTCAGAGGGACCATCATCTCAATATCCTTGCCTGCTTTCACAATGTAATGAGTTCTCATTGCAACATCTTTGTCAACTTGGGCTTCCTCTACAATATACAAAATACAAACAAAAACTTAGTTCAAACATAGCTGTTGCATTAGAAAATAACAAAAAGTACAGTCCACCAGTATGTACATACCGAGTATATCTTTAGCTTGGACTGGTTCTTCCATCTCTATGGGGTCACCACGACCCGCACAGTTCACAGCCGATACACGGAAGTAATAGGCAACATCTGGCTTAAGATCTGAAGCCACATATTCAGTAGTTCTGACTTCTCCTTTTTGACTAATTACAGTCCATTCTTCTTCCTCACCAACCCGTTTTTCAACAACAAAACTTGTTATTTCACTGCCTCCATCATACTCTGGCTTGGACCATCCAAGTGTAATTGATGTTTTAGTCGAGTCAACAACTTTCAGCTTAGTAGGCTCACAAGGTGTGTCTATACCGAAGAATACAAAACAATTTTAAAAACATAATAAAACAAAATAAATAATAATAAAAGATAATAATATAATAATAATAAAAAGACATAAAACATGAATTAAATTGTATATTTTGAGCTAAACAAGATGGGAATACATACCAACAGGATCCGCTGCTTTGTAGAAGTCAGATACATCTGAAAATGGGCCTTCTCCAGCTTTATTGATTGCGCATACACGATACTGATATTCATTTCCTTCAGTCAGGTGATACACCTTTGCTGATGTCCCACTAACGGGATCTTTATAGACATTAATCCAGCGAAGATGATTCTTGTCACGTCTTTGTAAGTAGTATCCGGTCACCATACTACCACCATCCAGTCCTGGTTTATCCCATGTAATCTTCATGGATGTTCTAATGATTTCTGTTGCCTCTGGAGTTGCAGGCTGTCCAGGAGTAACTGAAATAAAAGAATCATTCGATTAACTGTTTAGGTCATTTCATTATTGTATCAAGTATAATCATAAACTAAATAGAATAATAATTTCATACCGAATGGATTCTTGGCAATGATGGGTTCAGACTCCAAAGGATCTCCAGCTCCGAATTTGTTGACACCTCTGACACGAAAGACATATTCATTTCCCCTGACTAGTTTTTGAACTGAGACGGTGCACTCTTCCATACACTCAGAAACCGTGGACCACACAACTCTGCTCGTCTCTCGTTTTTCCACAATATAATGGGTGACTTTGGAACTGCCTTCATCTGATACTGGTTCCCAAGCAATGATGATGGTGTCAGCAGTCACTGATTTGAATTCAATGTTTCCAGCTGGAGGTCCAGGTTTGTCTAATGAAAAAAAAAAAAATCTTCATAATCTGATCATTGTCAACAATCAGGAATGAAACCACAAATTCCATAATACATATTTAACGCACCTAGAATTTGTAGTCTAATGGAGGCAGATGCTGTTCCAAACACATTCTTGATCTTCATTTCATATGTTCCAGTGTTAAGACGAGTAGCATCTTTAATTAGGATGCCTGATGAATCAGTGGTGCTCTCAATTGAAAGCTGTGCACTTGTCACTAATTCTTTTCCATCCTTCAGCCATTCAATTGTTGGTAAAGGTTTGGCAATAATGCCCAGTCTTATCTTTATAGATGCCCCAGCTTTATATTGTACAACATCCAAGTACTCAGGAGGCAAGTCAATTGCAGGAGCACCTAAAAAGGACAAGAGAGTTATTAAATGTATTCAGAAGAACAACTTAAATTGCATGCATGTTATACATTTCATAGGTAATCATCTACAGTGGGTTGTTAAAGTACTTACCAGAAACATCAACACAGGTTACTGGTCCAGCAATAAGAGATGGGTTGCTTACAGAGCCAACTGCATTCCTGGCAAAGACTCTGAATTCATACGTCTGATCTTGTGTCAAGCCAGATACTGTAAATTTCTTCTCAATGACATTTGTAAAGTTAGCTTTAGTCCATCTGCCATTTGTTGCATCTCTTCTCTCAACCATATAGCCAGAGACCTTGCTTCCACCATCATAAGGAGGCTTCTGCCAGGCAAGGCTAACTGAATTCTTGGTAACTTCAGTAACTCTTACATTTGCCGGAGGTTCTAAAACAAGAACAGCATTTAGCATTTATAAACCAGTAGTTCTGGAATAAACACATTGACTTCACATTCAGCAATTTTTAGGAACCTACCACAAGCATCAATAGCGAGGACTTCCTCTGATGTTTTGCTAAGTTTTCCAATACCAGCAGCATTTTCAGCTGCAACCTTAAATTCATAGATCATACCAGGGCATATGTTTGTCACCCTGATTTGATTAGCAGGGATTGCAGTCTTGTTGACTTTCTGCCACAGAATGCTGCTTCTTTCTTTCATCTGAACATGGTATCCAAACACTGGGTTGCCTCCGTCTACTACCGGTTCATGCCAACAAACAAGAAGGCTTTCACTTGAAACAAAGCCGAGCCATGGTGTTGATGGTGGTCCAGGAATTGCTACAAGCAAGGAGAATAAATGTTTACATCTGATAGACTGATGTTACATCGAAATACATTCATTTACAATAAACAAGTACTCACTGTATGGAAGCTTCACAGTAACCGTCTGAGAGTCTATGTGATCACTAATACCAAGGCGATTTTCTGCCTTAATTCGGAATTGGTATTCTTCACCCTTTGTTAGTCTGGTGACTTTAATTGCATTTCTGGCCACCGTGGAAGACACCTCTACCCACGCTGGTGTGCTCGTTTCACGTCTAAGCACGACATAGTTGGTCACAGGGCTACCGCCATCATACAAAGGTGGTTGCCATTTGAGGCACAGGCTAGTCTCCCCAATATCACTAACTTCAACCGGACCAACCGGAGGGCCGGGTCTGTCCAGCACCAGTATGTTAACAAACATCTTGGTTGTTCCGCTTGAATTGGATGCAACAATGTCATACCGTCCAGCATCAACTGCGATGCTTTCCTTGAGGTTGACATTAAGACTCACAGGTGTTACTTCAAAACTAAATCTCTTTCCACACCTGACTGGAACATTGTTTCTTGTCATTGTTACTTTTGGCATGGGCTTGCCAGTAAGAGGAAGCTCAAACTTCAGATTTGATCCTGCCCTCACATAAACAGTGTTATTCGGGAAGTTCTTCATGTCAAATTCGGGAGCATCTGTGAATAAAGTATATGTTTGATTTAAAATTTAAATCTGTTGATCAGACGAAGTCATGATAAATATGAGAAATAGAACTATACTAACCAAGTTGATCCTTCACAACCACAGGAATGACCATTTCCTTTGGCTCACTGAGACCTGCATGGTTTTCAGCACGAACTCTGAAGAAGTACTCAGCATTTTCTCTCAAGTTTTTGATTTTATGGGTGGTGGTTTTTACCATGGCACATTTCACCCACTTTTTCTGACCCTTCTCCAAAGCATCAATGAGGTAGCTGGCAATTCTGCTTCCTCCATCATGTTCTGGTCTTGTCCATACCAGAGTAACACTGTCTTTTGTAACTTCAGCAACTCCAAGGCTGGCTGGTGGACTTGGTATTTCTGTTGGAACCAAAGTAATGTGAATATTCTTTAAAACATCACTAATTCTGAAACAAGTCAAACCGGTAATGAAACTTACCTGTTATCTTAGTTGCATCTTTGGTTTCCGTAGGTACACCCATACCATACTCATTCTCCCCCAGGACTCTGAAGTAGTAGATTGCACCTTCTACCAGGTCCTCTATCTTGTAGGTCAGATTGTGACAGTTATTTGTTACACACACCCAGGCTTTTTTGCTTGCTTCACGTTTTTCAACATGGTAAGCCTTTACAGGATCACCACCATCATTTTCAGGAGCTTCCCATGTCACTGTGGCTGAGTCTTTTGTGACATCTGAAAGTTTTACATTAATTGGTGGTCCTGGGGAATCCATAACTTTGACGACCATCGGCAATGATGCAGTACCAACACCGTTATCAAGTGTAATGTTGTACTGCCCAGAGTCATTCCGTGTTGCCTTCTCAATAGTTAGGGATGTGTATGTTCCAGTTGTTTCAGTTGTAGCTCTTGCTTTGAGATCTACATTTTCTTTATTCCATGTGACTGAAGGTGCAGGGACTCCTTTAAATAGTGCTGTCAGAGTAAAAGAATGGCCATGCTTGACAATCAGTGTTTTCCTCATCTCAATGTCAACATCAAATACTGGTTCCTCTTTTCTGTCCACTGCTGCCTGTGTCTCCGAAATAGGAGACTGCTTGCTCAAGCCTATTTTGTTTATTGCCTTTACTGCAAAGACATATTCAGCATCAGTTGTTAGACCAGAAACAATGTATTCCATGCTCTTTGTCATCTGGATGGCAACAACCCATTCTTCCTCCTGAGGTTTCTTGTATTCCACACTGTATCCAAGAATTGGAGCACCACCATCAGACAGGGGCTTATTCCAGGTGATTGTAACCGAGCTCTTTGTGTGATCCAGAACCTTTGGTTTAGTTGGTGCAGATGGCACCAATAATGCATCCTTTGCCACTGCCGAGGCAGATGGTTCACTGGGAGGACTTAAACCTGCAGCATTTTCTGTGAATACTCTAAATTCATATTCACAATCTTTTCTTATTTTGGATACCACAGTTGTAAGCTCTTTTATGAGCTCCTTGTTGACCCTGACCCATCGAAGACTTGATTTCTCACGTCTTTCTATCACATAACCACAGATCTCACTGCCTCCATCAAAGGCAGGCTTTGCCCAAGTAAGAGTCATCTCTTCACTGGTCACATCTGTGATTTCGACATTTGTTGGTGCTGAAGCGAAGGTGAACAGATCAGTCACTTTAACAAGTTCACTTTGAACAGGCTCACCAAGTCCGAACTTATTGACAGCCAAAACTCTGAAGATGTATTCATTTCCTTTGAGGAGTTTTGTGACCCTGTATGTTTTAGCTTTTACTTCCCCATTTACCACCGTCCAGGCCAAACTGCTGGTTTCTCTTCTCTGAATAACATAATGTGTGATTTCTGCACCACCAATCTCTTGTGGTTGCCCCCATGACAGAGTGCATTCTTCAGCTGTACAGTTACTGACTGACAATGGTCCTGCTGGAGGTCCTGGTTTATCAAGGATTACACACTTCACTGGTGTGGTTACAGTTCCAGCAGCATTTTGTAATGTTAAGGCATACTGTCCAGTGTCGCTTCGTTTGGAGTCTTTTACAACAACCATCGTGCTTGTGTCAGTTGAAAATATCTGAATTCTGGCTTGGATCTGAATATCTTTTCCATCCTTTGACCATGAAGCCACTGGTAGTGGTCGCCCAGCAATGTCAGCATTTATCTTTAGGGTTTCTCCAGCCTTTACAACCACAACATCTCTAAACTTGACATCCATCATAATGCGTGGTGGGTCTACATCATCCTTAACTAAAATAGGTCCTGTGTTGTCGGATGGCTCACTAAAAAGCCCAGCAGCATTCTTTGCAGTGACACGGAAATCATATTGCTGACCTTCAGTAAGACTAGTGACATCGAAGTAAGTGTCAGCAATGTTGGTGAAATTGCATCTTATCCACCGGCCTTCTGGAAGATCTCTACGCTCCACAACGTAGCCGGTAACCTTTGCCCCTCCGTCATATTCAGGCTTTTTCCAAGAGAGAGATACAGATGTTCTAGTAATGCTTGTAATGACTGGTTGGCCAGGAGGATCGCAAGGATCTCTTGCAGCTATCGCCTCGCATACTTTACTTACTTTACCAATACCAGCAATATTTTCAGCATATACACGGTATTCATAGAACATGCCCTCCTCCAGCCCTGTTACTTTCAGTTCAGTATCTTTGATGAGAACCCTGTTCACTTTTGTCCATAGAATGCTGCTTCTCTCTTTACGTTCCAGATGATAACCGATAACTGTGCTACCACCATCATTGACTGGTTCATTCCATGTCACAATCATAAATGCTTTAGTGGCATAAGCCACAATTGGGGTAGAAGGTGGTCCAGGCTGTTTGAATGTATATTCCGCTGTAATTCCTGGAGAGTCGATAGGTTTACTCCTGCCATAGCGGTTCACTGCATATATACGGAATTGGTATTCAGAGCCATGTGTTAATCTGGGCACCTTGATTGAGTTCCTGGCAACATTTGATGAAACAATCTCCCATACTGTTGTGTTGGTATCTCTTTTCTCAACAATGTAGTTATTGATGGAGCATCCTCCATCATATTCAGGTGGAGACCATGATAGAGTAACACTGTCAGCAGTTACAGCATCAACCTTTATCGCAGTTGGTGGACCTGGCTTGTCAAGAACCACAACATTAATAGCTGTGGAAACTGTGCCAGCTGTGTTGGAAAGTGTAATTTCATATTTTCCAACATGGTCGGTAGAAGCTTCTTTTATTACAATCTTGCTTGATACCAAGGTGTTTATTAATGTGAGAGAAGTGGTTTGCTTAAGAGGAAGGTCATCCTTTTTCCATGAAATTACTGGTTTTGGTCTTCCTCTAAAAGGAACTTCAATTGTAAGGTCCTTTCCTGCATTGACGCTAAAGGTATTGAATAAGAGATTAATTGTTGGTTCGATTTCTATGTCTTTAGCACGGACAGGGACACCAAGTTCTTGAGGTTCACTTTTGCCCTTTTCATTAATTGCAATGACCCTAAAAGAGTATGTTTCACCAGGTGTAAGGTTTGCTACAGTAGCCTCTGGAACCTTCACTGTGCAGCTCACACCCCATTTATCAGTGCCTTTAGGCAGCATCTCTACATTGTAGCAAATTACTTTGCTGCCACCATCATGTGCTGGTTTTACCCACGACAAAGTCACAGAGTTCTTGGTCACATCCGCAAGAGTTATCTTTCCTGGAGGCATTGGAGCCTGGGCAACCTTGACAGAATTTTTAGTTTCTGCCATCACACCCATACCATACTCATTAATAGCACACACTCTAAAGTAGAAGATTCCTCCCTCCGGCAGTTCTTCTATCTTGAAGAAGTTTTGTGTGCAGTTGCTGCTGACAGTTGTG
The DNA here is from genome assembly GCA_034509265.1 of Microcambeva bendego. Classification (NCBI taxonomy): domain Eukaryota; kingdom Metazoa; phylum Chordata; class Actinopteri; order Siluriformes; family Trichomycteridae; genus Microcambeva; species Microcambeva bendego. Next base: position 20,920,882 of record JAYDZG010000010.1, read on the forward strand.
TAGGCTTTTCTTATAGACTCTCGTTTCTCCACAATGTAGTTAGTTATGTGTGCTCCACCATCAGTAATAGGAGGGTCCCAATAAAGTGTCACTGAGTCCTTCTTAATTTCCTTGACTTCGAAATTCTGTGGTGCACTTGGTGAGTCAAGCACCCTGACATTTACAAATGCTGACTTTGTGGCACTCTTGTTCGTAAGAGTCAGGACATATTTCCCGCTATCAAATCTATTGACGTTGTCAATTACCAACATGGTGTATGAAGTTGTGGACTCAATTAGTGCACGGTCAGTTAGGGCTCCTTCTTCCTTCTCCCATTTCACAGATGGTTCAGGTCTTCCTCTAATTCTGACGAAAAGACGAAGCGACCCACCTGCCCGGACGGAGACAACCTTCCTTAGGTTAGCATCAAGCTCTATCTCCGGTGCTTCATTTCTTTCAACTGCAATAACTGAACCATGGACGTCTGCGGGTTCACTGACTCCTTCAGAATTTATGGCACACACACGGAAGTTATACTCTGTGTTTTCTTTCAGGTTCTCCACTGTCAGGCAGGTTGCTTGTAAGCCTGTCGGAGGTGTACATATGGTCCACTCTTCTGCAGATACCTCTTTCATCTCAACAACATAACCTTTAATGTATGCTCCACCATCATGTGCTGGTTTACCCCAAGCCAGAGAGACTGATGAGGTCGAAGTATCAGTAACTTTAGGATGATGTGGTGGCCTGGGAGGAGTCAGTGCATTAACTGCTCTGTAGAAGTTAGATAAGTCGCTCAGCACTCCCACACCAGCTGCATTTTCTGCAGCCACACGGAATTCATAGAAATGTCCTTCTGAAAGTCCAGTAACAGTAAAGTGAAGGTCTGTAAGCTTTTGTCTGTTGCATATGGTCCATCTTACCCCATCTTTGTCACGTTTCTCCAGGTGATAACCAATAATTTCAGTTCCACCATCACTTTCTGGGGCATTCCATGAAAGAACTATTGAATCCTTGGTTATCTGACTTGCTTCTGGTGCTGACGGTGCACTTGGTGGTTTGTATGGATTGCAAGCAATTACTGCCTCGGATTCCAGTATGTCACCAACTCCATATTTGTTTACAGCCTTAACTCTGAAAATGTATTCATCACCAGGCAGAAGATTTTTTACTTTGTAGCTGGTAGCTTGAATGGTAGATTCCACCAAAGTCCAAGATAACCTGCTGGTTTCTTTCTTTTCAAGAATATAGTGAGAAATGTTAGCACCACCATCCAGAGAAGGCTCAGCCCAGGCCAAAGTACATCTATCGGACATAACACCGAATACCCGAAGTGGACCGGTTGGAGGACCAGGTGTATCAAGAACTCTCACAGTGATGGGAATTGTTTTGATGCCACCAGTATTCTTCAGAACAAGATCATATTGACCACTGTCTAATCTTCTGCAGTCTTTGATCGTAATGCTGGCATTCTTCTGTGTTGTTTTTATCTCAGTTCGTAGAGTCCTAAATATTTCCTTTCCTTCTTTCAGCCACTGGACATCAGGAATAGGTTTTCCGTGTATGTCTGCATCAAGGACTAAATTATCTCCAGCGTTGACAATAATAACATCCTTGTACTTAGGATCCATTGAAACAGTTGGAGGTTCAATTTCATCTTTGGCAGTAATAGGTCCAGTTGTTTCCGAGGGCTCACTAAAAATAGCAGCAGCATTTCTTGCTATTACTCTGAATTCATACTGTTGGTCTGTGGTTAAACCAGTAATGTCATATTCAGTCTCAATTATGTTAGTGAAGTTTTCTCTCATCCAGTGACCTTGGGGCAGTTCTCTCTTTTCAACAATATAACCAGTCACTTTGCTGCCACCATCATATTGAGGCTTTGTCCATTTTATTGTAATATGGTTCTTTGATATGGCAATAGCTTCTGGAGTGCCAGGTGGGTCACATGGATCACGGGCAACAAAACTCTCAGAAACCTTGCTGGCTCTGCCGATACCAACAATGTTCTCAGCATAGACCCTGTATTCATAACCAATGCCCTCCTCAAGATTGCAAATCTTAAAAATGGTGTCAGTAATGAGAGTTTTGTTTAGCTTTGTCCATAGGATACTTGTTCTTTCTTTGCTCTCCAGGTGGTATCCGATAACTGAGCTTCCACCATCATTAACAGGTTCATTCCACTCAATTATCATTTGTTCCTTAGTGGCAGATTTTACATATGGAGTTCCAGGTGGTCCAGGAGGTTTGTATGGATACTGAACAAGAATAGCCTTGGACTCCAAAGCTGCACTTTTACCATATCGGTTTTCAGCAATGACTCTAAACTGATATTCAGCACTGGTTTTAAGTTTTGTTATCTTAAACGATGTCCTGGCAACTGATCCAGCCACATTTTCCCATGTCTGTGTAGTAGTGTCACGCTTTTCAAGGATATAATGCTTTATCTGGCAACCACCGATGTAGGTTGGAGGATCCCATGAGATTGTGACAGAACTGTTGGTCACTTCATTTACTTTGATAGGACCTGTTGGTGGACCAGGCTTATCAAGGATAATAATTCCGATTTCCTCTGTGACTGCTCCAGCAGTGTTTGTTGCTGTGATCAAATACTTTCCAAAATCATCTTTATTGGCATCAGTAATCTGAATAATAGCTGAGGTTGGTGTGTTTGAAGTACTGATTCTAGATGTCACTTTAAGAGCTTGTCCATCTTTTATCCAAGCTACTTTGGGCTTTGGACGTCCAAATACAGGTATTTCCAGTTTGAGATTGCCACCAGATTTGATGCTGTATGTACTGAACTGCACTTTCAGGCTGGGTTCGATTGTCAAATCGTTTGCAATGACAGGTGCGGCGAGGAGCTTCGGCTCACTCTTTCCTTTCTCATTATAAGCAATAACACGGAACATATACTCTTGGCCTGCTGTTAGTCCAGTAACTGTGCCCTCACAGGTTTTAACAGATGCGGTGACGCCCCACTTGTCTGTTCCCTTGGGTTGCATTTCAATCAGATAGCCCGCAATTCTGCTACCACCATCATGCTCTGGTTTATCCCAGGCTAGAGATGCACTGACTTTTGTAACATCAGTTAACATGACCTTTTCAACTGGCAGAGGTACTTCTGAGGCCTTTGATGCAGTCTTGGTTTCAACTGGCACACCAATTCCATATTCATTTTCAGCCATAACTCTGAAGTAGTACATAGCACCCTCTGTAAGATTTTCCACCTTAAAGGTTGTCTTGCTACACTTGGCTGTGACATTGGCATAAGCTTTTCTTGTGGATTCACGCTTATCAACTACATAATGTTTTATTTTTGCACCTCCATCAATAAGTGGTGGATCCCAGGTAAGTGTAATTGATTCCTTTTTAATATCTTTTACTACCAGGTTGAGCGGAGCTCCTGGAGTATCTAATACTTTGACGGGTACATATTCAGATACCGAGCCACTGCTGTTCTGGAGGGAAATTGTGAATTTTCCTGAATCCCTTCTGTCACATGAGTCAATCGAAAGCTGTGTAAAGTTGAGACCCTTTTCAATCACTGCTCTCTCTGACAATTCTCCTTCATCTTTAGTCCATTTGACTTCAGGAGCAGGTCTTCCCTTAAAAGGCACGTTAATTCTAACTGACCCTCCTGCACGAATAACTATGCCTTTCCTTAGCTCTGAATCAAGATAAATTTCAGGAATTTCAAGTCTGTTCTCGGGTTTGACAGTGCCAGGAATGACTGCAGACTCACCCACACCGAGTTTATTAATGGCACAGATCTGAATCTTGTATTCCTGTTGTTCGGTTAGTTTGGTGATTTCAAATTTATTGACACGCAGACCAGTCGGTGGTGTGCACATAGTCCATTCTTCTTCCTCAGCTTTGCATATCTCAACAATATATCCTTGAATAGCACTTCCACCATCAATAAACGGTTTTCCCCATGTCACTGAAATTGAGCTATTAGTGGTGTCAATCACATGTGCATTTGTAGGTGGGCCTGGTTTGTATTTGGGATCGCAAGCCTTGTAGTATGATGTTGGTAAGCTAGGTTTTCCAATTCCAGCTGTATTCTCTGCTGAAACTCTGTACTCATATTCATGATCCTCTATCAAGCCCTGCACTCTGAAACATACATCTGTTACTTTCTGCCTGTTGCACCTGGTCCACTTTATTCCAGAACGATCTTTCTTTTCAATTATGTACCCAATAATGGGACTTCCACCATCAACCTCTGGTGCACTCCAGCACACAGTCATAGCATCACGTGCAATGTTAGTTACTTCCAAAATATGTGGAGATCCAGGTGGTACAAATGGATTTTTAATTAAAACAGATGACGAGGTGATAGACTCACTAACACCATGGCTATTCACAGCCATGACACGGAAGATATATTCATTGCCCTCAAGAAGGTTTGTAACTTTCAACGTTGTGGCTTTACAGTCACTAGAGACCACAGCCCAAGCAAGGCGACTTGTTTCACGTCTCTCAATAATATAATGCGTAACTGTGCTTCCACCGTCATGTTGTGGCGGAAGCCATGACAGTGTGCATTTATCACTTGCTATACCTGTGATTTTAAGAGGTCCTTCTGGTTCACTGGGTTTATCCATTACTTTCACTTTGAATGAAACTGTTTGTGAACCAGCAACATTATTAAGATGAATATTATAGTCTCCAGAATCATGTCTAAATACATCCTTTACTACAATCATAGCTCTGCTTTCAGTATTCTTAATCTCACATCTTAAAGTGTTTTCAAGTTGCTTATCACCCTTGAACCACTGAATTGTTGGTGCCGGTTTGCCATAGACATCTGCATCAAGTTTGAACATATCACCAGCATTGACAATGAGAGTCTTGGTAAATTCAGGATCGATTGAGAACTTTGGCGGCTCAACTTCATTCAGTGCAGCAATAGGTCCACTGTTATAAGATGGTATGCTAACAGTGCCAACAGCATTCTTTGCATATACTCTGAAGTCATATTTGGCTCCCTCTGTAAGTCCAGTAATAGTAAACTGCGTTTCAATAACATTTGTGAAACTAGCTTTTGTCCAGCGTCCTTCTGGAAGGTCACGTTTTTCAACATTGTAACCAGTTATTACACTTCCTCCATCATATTCTGGTTTCGTCCATTGAATTGTTATTGAATCCTTGCTTACATGGATGGCTTCTGGAGTACCAGGTGGATCACATGGGTCACGAGCTATGTAGCCCTCTGAGATCTTGCTGCACCGACCAACACCAACAATGTTTTCAGCATACACTCTGAACTCATATTCAATACCTTCCTCTAATGGGGTTGTTTTGAATTTTGTTTCCTGAATAAGTGTTTTGTTAATTTTGGTCCAAAGTATGCTGTTTCTCTCTTTCCTTTCAAGATGGTATCCGATAACCGTACTGCCTCCATCTGAAACTGGTTCATGCCACTCAACAACCATGTGATCTCTTGACAAGGATGACACAAATGGAGTACCAGGTGGACCGGGTTCTCTGTATGGGTATTGAGCTACAACAGCTGAAGAATCTAAAGCAAAACTCTTGCCGAGCCTGTTTTGAGCAATAACCCTGAATTGATACTCAGCACCAGTTTTTAGTCTGAGAATCTTTATTGTTGTTCTTGCCACATTGACAGAGACATTTTCCCATGTGGTGGTGGTTGTGTCTCTCTTTTGTACGATGTAGTTTGAAACTGGACAACCACCAGTGTACTTTGGTGGGTCCCATGACAGGGTTACGCTTGAAACTGTTACCTCATTAAATCTTACTGGGCCAGATGGTGGGCCTGGTTTGTCGAGGGTGATGATTTCAACAGTTGCATCCTTTTGTCCAACCACATTTGAAACGTTAATTCCATACATGCCACTATCTTCTCTGGAAGCTTCTTTGATACTAAGAATTGTGCTATTTGGTTTATTAGAAATGTTCACTCTTGTTGTAAATTTAAGTGAAGCGCCATCCTTTGTCCATGTGACTTTTGGTTTGGGCCGTCCTGTAACTGGAATTTCAAGCTGTAAGTCTTTTCCAACAAGAACACTGTAATTGGTAAATGCAGGTCTCACATCTGGTTCAATGACTAGATCCTTTGCTTGCACTGGGACTGCAAGTGTTCTGGGGTCACTCTTTCCTTTTTCATTAACAGCAAATACTCTAAAGGTGTACTCTTCACCTGGGTTTAGATTATTAATAACAGCTTCAAGTGTTTTTACATTTGAACAACAAGACCATTTTTCATTTCCCTTCACTTGCATCTCAATGAGGTACTGGAGAATTCTGCTGCCACCATCATGAATAGGTCTTTCCCAGGAAAGTGAGACACTTGTTTTTGTTACATCAACAACACTTAGTTTTCCAGGACACTGAGGCACCTCTGATACCTTTAGAGGATCTGTTATGTCTGCAGGTAATCCAATGCCATGCTCATTTTCCGCAAGAACTCTGAAATAGTAACTGCAGCCCTCTTGAAGGGGCTCAATTCTCCAAGATAATTTATGACAGTTTGTGACCACTGCGGAGAACGTTTTTCTTGTAGTTTCACGTTTTTCAACAATGTAATTTTTTATCTTGGCTCCTCCATCCAAAGCAGGAGGTTCCCATGACAGTGTGACAGACTCTCTCGTGATTTCTTGTACTTTAAGATTAACCGGAGAACTGGGCGTGTCAAGAACCTTGATGCTGATGGTTGCAGACTTGACACCAGAAGAATTTTCTGCAATTACACAGTATTTTCCACTATCAGTTCTGTTCACTTTGTCAACCACAAGTGCAGTGTAGGTACTTGTAACCTCAACTTGAGCTGTCTCTTTAATCGGGCATTCATCTTTCTCCCATTTAATCTGAGGTGTAGGGCGTCCTTTGATGGAAACGAACATTCTAAGAGATTGCCCAGCTTTAATATTGACAAGCTTCCTGAACTCTGGATCAATGTCAAGATCGGGCTCTTCAGTCTTGTCCTCTGGAAGGATGGGGCCAGCAACATCTGCATGCTCACCAACACCCACCTTGTTGATTGCACAAACCCTGAATTTGTATTCCTGTTTTTCTTTCAGTTTTTCCACAGTAAAGGCTGTTAACTTAGCACCAGTTGGTGGGGTACACATTTTCCATTCTTCAGTGACTTCTGCTGCTGCTTCGCCCTCTTGAGCGGGTGTGCTTTCTACTGCTGGAGCTTTTACCTCACACAACTCGACAATATATCCTTGGATTTCACATCCACCATCATAAATAGGTTTTCCCCATGTTAGTGACACAGATGATTTGGTTGTGTCAATCACTTTAGGGTTATGTGGTGCCCCTGGCTTGAATACTGGCTCCTGTGCCTTATAGTAAACTGTTGCTGAGCTTGGCCCTCCGGCACCAACAGCATTTTCAGCTACCACTCTGAATTCATAGAGGTGTCCCTCAAGAAGCCCAGTCACTTTAAAGCTTAGGTCAGTTACAATTTGCCTGTTGCATCTGATCCATCTAACACCCTCCTTGTCATGTTTCTCAATGATGTATCCAATAATTGGAGTGCCGCCGTCACTTGTAGGTGTCTCCCAACTCAATACCATTGAGTCTTTCTTGACATTGGAGACTTCAAGTCCTTTTGGAGCATCCGGAATCATAAATGGATCTTTAATAAGCACTGGATCGGACTGAAGTGCTTCACCAACTCCATATTTATTTACTGGTTGAACCCTAAAAATGTATTCATTGCCCTCTAGAAGTTTTGTGATTTTTATAGTCTCAGCTTGAACTTTAGCCTCAACCAGTGTCCAAATAAGTCTGCTTGTCTCTCTTCGTTCAACAGTGTAGTGAGTAATCTTGCTTCCCCCATCTAATTTGGGAGGCTTCCAAGAAAGGCAGCACTGTTCACTGGTAACATCTGAAATGACAATTGGACCCTCTGGTGAACCAGGTTTATCCAAGACATGGACGTTTACATTAACAGCTTTCTCGCCACCTGGGTTTCTTAGCAGCAACGTGTACTGACCACCATCAGCAAGTTTGGCCTCTTTAACTGACAAAAGTGCAGAGCGTTCAATGTTTTTAATTTCACGATGTATGGTGTTACCGAGTTCTTGATCTCCCTTCATCCAGTGAATTGTTGGTAGGGGTTTTCCATGAACATCTGCTTCAATCTTGAACGTTTCTCCTGCATTTACCACAATCGTTTGTGTGTACTGTGGATCAATGCTTATGCGAGGTGGCTCAATCTCATCCTTTGCAGTAATGGATCCAGTGCTATAGGAAGGACCACTGAAAACTCCAGCTGCATTTCTTGCAATGACACGGAACTCATATTTGTTGTCTTCTACAAGACCTGTTGCTGTATATTCTGTCTCAATGACGTTGGTGAAGTTTGCCTTTATCCAGCGTCCTTCAGGCAATTCCTTCTTTTCCACAACATAGCCAGTGACTTTGCTTCCACCATCATACTCAGGCTTGGTCCATGTGATTGTGATAGAATCTCGTGTGATTCTTAATACCTCAGGTGTGCCAGGTGGATCACAAGGGTCTCGGGCAACATGGCCCTCTGAGATTTTGCTTGCCTTACCGATACCAACAATGTTCTCAGCATAGACTCTGTATTCATATTCAAGTCCTTCTTCAAGGCCTGTGGTCTTGAAAGTTGTATCTTTAATGATGCTCTTATTGAGTTTAATCCAGAGGATGCTGTTTCTTTCTTTACGTTCAAGATGATACCCCAAAATCGTGCTTCCACCATCAATAACAGGCTCATTCCACATCACAACCATGCTGTCTTTAGTTGAAGAATAAATGAAAGGTGTTCCAGGAGGTCCCGGAAGCTTATATGGATACTGTGCAACAACACACTCAGAAACAAGCAGAGGACTCTTTCCATATCTGTTCTCAGCAGTAATTCTGAATTGATATTCAGTGCCCATTTTAAGTCTTCCAGCTTTGACCTTTGTTCTGGCCAGATTTGCTGCCACAACTATCCAGTTTGTTGTTGAGGTATCTCTCTTCTCCACCATGTAATTCTTAATGGTGCAGCCTCCATGGTACTCTGGTGGTTTCCATGAAATGGTGACACTGTCAGATGTTACTTCTTCAACTTTAACTGGGCCAAGTGGTGGGCCAGGTTTATCAAGAACGACTACTCCAATGTTGACTAATGTCTCACCAGCGGTGTTAGACAGTTTTATGCTGTACTGTCCGACATCATCTCTACATGCTTCTTTGATCACAATACTTAGCAGAGTGTCTGTGGAAGAGAAATTAACTCTTGTGGTACGTTTGAGTGGTGCAGCGTCTTTCACCCAGGAAACTGTGGCTTTGGGACGAGCAGTATACGGAATTTCTATCGTCAAATCCTCTCCAGCAAGAACACTAAATGTTGAAAATAACAGCTTAGCAGATGGAGCAATCACAAGGTCTTTAGTAATCACTGGAACACCAAATTGTTGAGGGTCGCTTGTGCCTTTTTCATTCCTTGCTGAAACACGGAACATGTACTCCTCACCGGCACTGAGCCCAGTAATAACTGCTTCTGGAACCTTCACAATCACAGACTGAGTCCATTTCTCACTGCCTTTAGTCAGCATCTCCACCACGTATGCAACAACTCTACTGCCTCCATCATGTTCAGGTTTCTCCCATGAAAGTGAAACACTGGTTTTTGTGACATCCTGGAGTGTGATCTTTCTTGGTGGAAGTGGTTTCTCGGACACTTTGACTGATTCAGGGGTTTCAATTGGTAGACCAATGCCATATATATTTTCTGCCAGAACTCTGAAGTAGTAATTGCATCCTTCTTGAAGATGATCAACAGTCCATGTAGTTTTGTGACAAATAGCATTAACTGTAGCATAAGCCTTTCTTGTTGCCTCACGCTTCTCTACGACATAGTTCTTAATATTTGTGCCTCCATCATTCAGTGGTGGATCCCATATAAGTGACACAGAGTCTCTGGTAACTTTGCTAATTTGGAGATTTTGTGGTGCTCCGGGTGTGTCTAAAACTCTTACAGCTACTGTAACTGTCTTGCTTCCTGAGCTGTTTTCAATGGTTAGATTATATTTACCACTATCAAATCTATTCACATTTCCCACAACCAAGGATGTGAAAGATGATGTGCTTTCAATGGTGGCTCTGTCCAATGGTTCATCGTTCTCTCTTGACCATTTGACCTCTGGAGTTGGTCTTCCTCGAATTGGCACAAAGAGTCTCAATGTGTTACAGGCTCTGATGTTCACAACTTTACGGAGATCGGCATCAAGGTCAATTTCTGGTGGTAAGAGTCTTTCTTCAGCTTTTGGTGAACCAGGAACAGATGCTGGTTCTCCAATACCTTCACTGTTGAGAGCTGATATATTGATTTTGTATTCTTGATTCTCCTTGAGATTAGTTATAGTGAATGATGTTCCTTTCAGTCCTTCTTTGGGAGAAACGATTGTCCATTCCTCCTCTTCAGTTCCTGGTAAACAGGTCTCCACAATATATCCAGTGATTTCAGAGCCGCCATCATAAAGGGGTTTATTCCATGCAATTGTGATAGAGGAACTTGTCGTGTCCAAGATCCTTGGGTTGCCAGGTGAGCCAGGTTTAAACAAAGAGTCTGCAGCTTTTGTGTAGGGACTCGAGGCACTCGGTGCACTGACTCCAGCGGCATTCTCTGCAAATACTCTGAATTCATATTCATGTCCTGGAACAAGTCCAGTCGCCTTGAATTGCAAATCAATGACTTTCTTTTTGTTGCTTTTAACCCAGCGCATACCAATTCTGTCTCTTCTCTCAATTATGTAGTTAGTGATTTCACTTCCACCATTATTTGCAGGAGCTCCCCAGCAAAGCACCATCGAATCTTTGGTAACTGCTGTAATCTGAGGAGTTTGTGGAGGATCAGGTGGTACATAAGGGTTCTCTGCAATCTTTGGCTCTGACTCAAGTGGCTCTCCAACTCCATATTTATTAACAGCCATTATTCTGAAAATGTATTCATTTCCTTTCAGCAGTTTTGTCACTTGGTACTGAGTTACTTGCAAGCCCGTGGACACGTTCGTCCAAGCAAGCCTGCTTGACTCACGTTTTTCAATTATATAATGTTCAATTGAGGCTCCACCATCATCTGCAGGTGGACTCCATGTGAGCACACATTTCTCTGCTGTTAGATCAGAAACTTTAAGAGGACCTCCTGGTGGTCCTGGTCTGTCAAGGACCTTAACGTTAAAGATGTGTTTAGCCATTCCACCCACATTGGTAGCTGTAAGAATAAATTTACCCCCATCTTTTCTTAGCGAATCTTTGTTGATTAAAGTAGTAGTAAGGTCTGTCATTTTTATCTGTAACTTGGCTGTGTTTTCAAGGTCTTTTTCATCCTTGGTCCATGCCATGGTTGGCAGTGGCTGGCCTGCAATATCAGCCTCAAGTTTGAAGGTGTCTCCTGCTCTAATAAGCACAACATCTTTAAATTTAGCATCAACCATAATTTTAGGCTCTTCAACTTCATCTTTACACATTACTGGATCGGAGTGGTCTGAGGGATTGCTAACAGCGCCGGCTGAATTTCTTGCAAGCACTCTAAATTCATACGATTCATTTGTAGTTAGGCCACTTACAGTAAACATAGTTTCAATAATGTTTGTGAAGTTCGCTCTTATCCAACGTCCAGCTGGTAAGTCTCGTTTTTCCACTATGTAGCCTGTAATTTTGAACCCACCATCATATTCTGGTTTTGTCCACTGAACAGTGATGGCATTTTTGGACACCGTTATTGGTACTGGCTGACCGGGTGGATCAACTGGATCGAGAGCAAGCATTGGTTCAGATGACTTGCTTGGTTTTCCAATTCCAGCTATATTTTCTGCTAACACACGGAATTCATAAGCACTGCCAGACTCCAACCCAGATGTTTTGAATTGGTTTCCAATTACAAGAGTTTTACTGATTCTGTGCCAGACAATGCTGTTTCTTTCTTTCCTTTCAACATGATATCCAATAACTTCGCTTCCACCATCATTAACTGGTTCATTCCACCCAACAGTCATTGTGTCCTTGGTGAAGGCGACAACCTTGGGGGTTCCTGGTGGTCCAGGTGCCTTGAATGGATATGCAGCAACTACAGCCTCTGATGTTATAGGAGGTCCTGCACCGTATCTATTCTTGGCTCTTACACGGAACTGGTACTCCACCCCTGTGGTCAAGCGAGTTGCTTTAAATGTTGTCCGGATAATCATCGTTGACAGTTCTGTCCAAATTTGACTGGTTGTTTCTTTGATTTCAATGATGTAGTTATTGATAGGTACACCACCATCATTTTCAGGTGAGCCCCATGAGAACTCGATGGAAGTGCGTGATACTTTGTCTAATTTAATTGGTCCCTTTGGTGGTCCTGGAACATCATGTACTTTAACAATTATGTTGTCTGAAACGGTTCCAACTATGTTCTTTCCAGTTATAGTGTACACTCCACTGTCACTTCTCAGACATTCATTAATGGTTAAGATTGTTGAAATAGAGGTATTTTCTAGCATTGTTCGCTGTGTCAGCTTAAGAGCCTGATTATTTTTCTGCCAGGAAACTGTTGGTTTAGGACGTCCATTCACAGGGATCTCCACTTTAATGTCATCTCCAGCCTTAGCTATGATTGTCTTCTGACAGATGCCTCGGAGGTCAAATTCCGGTTCTGTGCTTTGTTCTCTTATAACAACAGGCTTGCTTACACGATGTTGGCTTCTTCCAGATAGATTTACAGCCATTATACCAAATATATACTCCTCATTTTCATTTAGATTCTTTACCGTGAAGTTGAGAGATTTCACCGTGTTCACGTGAGTCCACTGGTCTGATCCCTTTTTCTGAGCCTCAATGACGTACCCGGTGATTCTGCTTCCACCATCATGTTTTGGTTTGGTCCATGCAAGACTTACAGAGTTTTTAGTGACCTCAGTAATCGTTACTGTGCTGGGTGGAGTGGGTGCTTGAGATGCTCTGATGGGATCTGAGGTTTCAACAAATTCACCAATTCCAAATTCATTTTCAGCATATACTCTGAAGTAATACTCCGAACCCTCAGACAGATTTGTAACTCTTAATGAACACGTTTCACATTTTGTTGCCACAGCAGCATAGGCCTTGCGAGTAGCTTCTCTTTTTTCAATGATATAATTAGTAATTTTTGCTCCACCATCAATAAGAGGCATTTCCCACTGTAACGTGATACTTTCTTTGTCAATAGCTTTTGGTTTCAGATTGATCGGGGGTCCTGGGGAATCCAAAACTTTAACATTGACAAAAGCAGACTTTTTCCCAGCAGCATTTTCTAATGTCAAGTCATACTTTCCAGCATCATGTCTGTTGCAATCAGGGATGATTAAAAGAGTGTATGATTCTGTATTGTCAACGAATGCACGAGTTCTAAGCGCAGACTCATCCTTGGTCCAGTTTACTTTAGGAGTTGGACGACCCTTGATTGGAACAAATATGCGAATGGAGTTTCCAGCTCTGACCACAAGTGTTCTTCTCAGTTCCACATCGAGTTCCATGTCAGGCATTTCTTCACGCTCAACAATTTCGACAAGTTCTGCTGTTTGTGCTGGTTTGCCGGTTCCCAAAGCGTTCACTGCACTGATTCTGAAATTATACTTGGCTCCGGTCACCAGGCCTGGAATAACGAATTCACTGATCGTCAAAGGTGTGGCCGTATCCTTCACCCATGCCTCTTCTCCATCTTTTTGATGCTCAATGATGTACCCTGTAACAGGCATGCCACCATCGTCAAGAGGTTTGCCCCAGTGCAGTTCTGCTGTTGTCTTTGTTGTATCTGTTACTCTTGGGTTGACAGGTGGTCCAGGTACATCTAAAAAGAAAATAATAAGATATTATTCATTCAGCCATTTTTACAGGTACATTGCCCAGTGCTTTTGGTGCAACTGGCAGAATAATTATTGATTTCTTAACCATCTTTGTTTATAATTAAAGCATCTTAATTAAAATGAACTCATACAAAAATACATACCTGCCATGACCTTCGTTGTAACATGTTGAGATGGTTCACTGGGTTCACCAAAACCAGCCTTGTTTTCAGCAGTTACTCTGAACTGATACTCCATACCTTCAATGAGGCCCTGTACCTCCAGCTGAAGGTTGGATATTGTTTGCTTGGATGCTCTCACCCATCTCATGCCCTTCTTTTCCTTTTTCTCAACCATGTAACCTGTGATATCACTTCCTCCATCCTCAGCAGGTCTCTTCCATGAAACTGTAGCAGTCTTTGCTCCAACATTATCTACCTCTGGTCTTGATGGTGGTCCTGGTGGACCTGTAAAGAACAATTTAGTTTAGAATGGACAAACCTAGACTTATAGCACATCCAAATACCAAAAATAAATATTTATTGCTGCTTACCATAATTATCCACCATCTTGGCTGGATCTGAATGTGCAAAATCACCAGCACCAGTGTTATTGACAGCTGAGACACGGAATACATACTCATTTCCTTGGATTAGTTTATTTGCCACAAAATGGCAGTCGATAACCTTTTCTGCAAGAATTGTCCAAAGAAGACGGCTTGTTTCCCTCTTCTCCAAAAGATAATGAGCAATTGCAGATCCACCATCTTCCGTAGGTGCTGTCCAGGTTAATGTGACCTTTTCTGATGAGACTCCACTTGTTACGATCGGTCCTGGGGGTCCGGGAACATCCAAAACTGTTACATTCACAGTCTCTTCTTTGACACCGAATGGATTGCTTGCTGTAATGGTATATTCTCCTGAATTCTTTCTGCTAGCATATTTTATAAACAGG
>JAYDZG010000010.1:20936054-20951436 GCA_034509265.1 Microcambeva bendego
TAAAATACAAACACACACACACACTATATATGTGTGTGTGTGTGTGTGTGTGTGTGTGTGTGTGTGTGTGTTGGACCAAAATGAGCAGTGTTGTTATATTATATAAACTAGAATAAGAAATATAATAGAATTGTAAATCTAAAACTGATGTATGAGTATATAAATATACATAAAATGAATTTGAAGATATATATAATATAATTGCATTACCATATTCATCCGTGCACATAAGGGTGTCGGTCTGTTCAGATGGTAGGCTTATGGCTCCAGCTGCATTCTTGGCTCTGATTCTAAACTCAAACTTGCAGCCTTCTTGCAAATTCGTCACTGTGTATGCACAGTCCACAACATTGACAGGGTTGGCTTTCACCCAGACCTTGGTCGGAAGGTCACGTCTCTCAACGATGTAGCCTGTAAGCCTGTGGCCGCCGTCATACTGAGGTTCAGTCCACTGAAGTGTCACAGTGCTTCTTGTGATGCTGATAACATCAGGTTTGCCAGGAGCATCTAAACCAGGCAAAAAAATATATATTTTTCAAAGCTTTATAGATTGAATTTTGCCATTCATATTTGATTTTACTTACCAATGGGATCCAAAGCGACCATTGGCTCAGTGGGAGGACTTGGCTTACCAACACCAGCCAAATTTATAGCCATTACTCTAAACTCATACTCCAGACCCTCAGTTAAACCTTTTACTTTATAATCTCTCATTTTAATAGGGGCTGGATTAGCTCGCTTCCATAACATGCTGTTTCTTTCCTTGAATTCAACATGGTAGCCTAAAAGCAGAACATATTAAAGTATTTAGTATACACAGACATTTTTAGATAAGCACTCTGTTTTAATCTTTTTTTTAATTACCTGTGACTGGTGAACCACCCGTTTTTCTTGGATCAGACCAGGCAAGAGTTGCTGATTCATGACGCATGCTCATGATTTGTGGTGGAGGAGGAGCATCTGGGACATCTAATGGGAAAATAGAAAAAAAAATGTTATGAGAAAATAATATTGGATTACCCTGATGAACAGGTTTTTTTAATATATAACTTACTAAATGGATGTTTGGCCACCAGAGGTTCTGATTTAAGTCCTTCTCCAACTCCATACTTGTTTTCAGCTGAGACTCTGAAAATATACTCTGTTCCCTCATGCAGACCAGGAACTCTAAAAATGTTGGTTTCCACTGCTGAGGAAACAGTCACCCACATATTGGTAACAGAATCCCGCTTCTCCAGTATATAGTTGGTAACTTCTGAACCGCCATCATCTTTTGGAGCGCCCCACTTCAGAGTAGCTCCATCAGCAGTCACTTCTTTAAACTTGATGGGTCCCAGACAGATTCCTGGTTTGCCCACGACTCTCACAAAGATAGCAGACTCTTTTGAACCAGCACTGTTACGAAGAGTGATGGTATATTTTGCGGCGTCACCCCTCTGGCAATCCCTAATAAATAAAGTGGTATTAACAGCTGTCGATTCTGCACAGACTCTTCCTGTGTCTGTCAGATTGTCTTCCTCGCCCTTCTTCCATGAGACAGTTGGGACGGGCTTGCCAATGATTGGAATCTTAAGGCGAACAGTGCTTCCCTCCTTTGCAATGTAGTTCAAGTTCGGCAGATCCCGTAAATCACAGCTGGGGGGAACTGCAACACAGAATATGTAAATCAATTAGAGGGCAAAGACAACGACACTTCTTAAAATAAGTTTATTTATAATACTGAATAAAAACTCACCAATTACATCCTTTGCCACAATAGAAAGTTCATTCGCTGGACCATCACCAGCATCATTAGTTGCCAGTACTCTATATTTGTATTCCTTTCCTTCAATTAGATCTTTGGCACTATATTGCATGTTCTTTGATCTTAAAAGCTCCTTCCACTTGTCTTCACCATTGAGAACCTCAAGGACATATGCAATAATTCGACTACCGCCATCACTTACAGGTTTCTTCCAAGAAATAGTGCACGAATCTCTTGTTACTAGCAAAGGCTTGAAGTCCAAGACTGGTCCAGGTTGTTCTGAAAAATAGGAAATTAGTTTAACTCTAACAATCTCACTGTGAACTACACACTAATGAAATGTTTAGCTCTAATATTTTTTTTATTTTCAAAAGTCATGACTTACCAGAGGCTCTGGCAGCATCTGTTGTTTCACCAGGCTCACCAGTACCATACTTGTTATGAGCCATTACTCTAAAGTAGTAAGATCTACCAGCCTCCAAGCCTTCAACTTCAAAAGATGTTTTGTTACAGCTGGATGAAACGTTGGACCATGCTTTTCTTTCTGCATCACGTTTGTCAACAATGTAACCTAAGATCTCACTTCCACCATCAATAAGTGGTTCGTCCCAAAAGATAGATGCACTGTCCTTAGATGTCTCCTTCACCATCAGATTAAGTGGTGGCCCAGGTGTATCTGTAGTGTAGTAAATAAAATAAGTTTTCAAAAATGTATTTACACAATAATGCTCATTATTATTAAAGAATATTCCAAATCAACTCACCAAGAACCTTGACAACAACTGTGTACATTTTCATCCCACTGACACTTTCAAGGTTAAGAATATATTTTCCTGCGTCATATCTATTCACGTTGTCAACAGAGACCGTTGAGTCAGCATCTGAAACTTTGATCACAATTCCTTGTCTGTCCTTGATGTTGGTGTTCATCTTTGCCCATGTAACTCTTGGGAACGGGCGACCCTTAATTTTGGCATGAAGTTTCATTCGTGCACCGGCTTGGAGCACCAGAGTGTCCTTAAGCTGTGCATCGAGTTCAGCTTCAGGTGCAACTGAAATGAAATTATATTTAATAAGTACAGTTTGGAGTACATACATACAAGTAGCTTATAGTTAATGAATTTGTTCATAAATATGTAACTTCGAAAGTAATACAATAATTTCATACCTAGTACATCCTTTGCAACATGTTTGTCTGGAACTTCACATGTTTGGCTAAAGCCAACTTTGTTGACAGCACTGATGCGTAGCTGATATTCTGAATTTTCCAAAAGTCCGGAGACAACATAGTGTGTCTCCTGCAGGTTCTTGGGGACATTGCAACGGATCCAATCTGTTGTATTTGTTCTCTTGCATTCAACTAAGTATCCTAAAATTTCACTTCCACCATCATTTGCTGGTTTAGTCCAGGACAGGCTGATACTGCTGTTACTTGTGTCTGTTACTTTAGGCGAAACTGGTGGTCCAGGAGGATCTGTGAATGAAATTACAAGACATTACTATTGGACGTTAAAATATTGTTATGCGAGTAAGTGATAATCTGAACAGACTTACAGATAGGATCAACAGCAGCTGCAGCATTGGAGGGCTCACTGGGTTTGCCAGGACCAGCTTTGTTAACAGCAGTAACTCTAAACTCATATTGAGTCCCCTCTGAGAGACCTCCAACTTCAAGTGATCTCTCTAGTAAAGGTTTCCTGTTCAGTTTGGTCCAGTTGATTTCTTTTGTCTCACGCTTTTCAATGATGTACCCGAGGATGGTAGATTTTCCATCATCAGTAGGCTCCTTCCAGCTGACAGTCATTTTCTCTTTTGTGATGTTAGTAATAATTGGTGGATCACATGGTCCGGGAACAGCTGTGAATAAAAAAAAGGTTAAGTCCGAGAGCAACAGAGAAATGCAAGCAGGCAGTGATGACAAAAATAGAAGGTGTCTTACTGAAGGGATCCTTTGCAACAACAGGGTCTGAGAGGATGGCATCACCACTGCCGTATCTGTTCTCAGCTCGAACACGGAACTGGTATTCATGGCCCATGATTAATCTCTGCACACAGAACTCTCTCACATCCCCACCGATCTTTGCAGAAACTTGAGCCCAGTTTGCTCTGCTTGACTCACGCTTGTCAACAATATAGTTTGTAATTGGTGAACCACCATCCACAAGTGGAGGTGTCCAGGTCAGCTTTACGTAATCGGAAAATACCTCTTCTAGCTTGATAGAGGCAGGTGGACCAGGTATGTCTACGAAAAGTAAAATAAATAATTACACAATTTATCTGCAACAAATGTTCTATGTAAATGGAATCCATTTATCATATTTTGTTTGTAACACCCAAAAACCCTACTCACCCAAAACTGTAAGATGGATGTCTTCAGATTTAGAACCGCTTGCATTCTTTGCATTAATAGTGTAAACCCCAGTGTGGAGTTTGGTAATTGGAGGGAAACTCAAGAAGAACTGATGTCTTTTTTGTGAAGTCTTTATGTCTTTCTCAGTCAGATCTTTTCCATCTTTGGTCCACGTCACCTTGGGCATTGGTTTGCCAAAGACTTCAGCCTCAAAGCAGACATCTGAGCCGGCTTTCTTTGGCTGCATTTTCTTCATCTGTATTGACAGTTCTATTCTAGGAGGTACTGTTAAAAACAAATTGGCAAATATTAAATAAAACCCAGTAGAAAACAATGTAAACAAATTAATAATAACATAGAAAATATAAACCTACCATTTTCTGCAGATATAAGGATTGCATCTGTTGCCTCAGATGGCCTGCTAATGTTAACTGCTGTTTTGGCCATAACTCTAAACTGATACTTGGCTCCCTCATCCAATCCAGTTACGGTGTACTCCTCCCGAGGTACATTCTGACTGCTTGTGTTGCATTTTATCCATCTGTCATCAGGGATCTTCAAGGCTTCTACATAATATCCAATTATCTTGCTGCCACCATCATTCTTTGGTCTTGCCCAAACCAGTGAAACAGCATTCTTGGTCACATCAAGTACCTCTGGTTTACCTGGAGCATCTGTTATGGCATGCATAGATGTTTTAGAAATGGACAATATTCCACAGAAGATAATAATAATAATAATAATGCATTCACTTACCCACTGGTGTTCTTGCTGTGACAAATTCAGTCTTTATGCTTGGTTTACCCTGTCCTGCACGATTAATAGCTGATACTCTGAAAGTGTATTCCAGACCTTCAATTATACCAGCACAAGGATACTCAGTGGTGCGCACAACTGAGTCATTAGCCTTAACCCAAAGCAGGCTATTTCTTTCTTTGCGCTCAATGTAGTATCCAGTGACAGGACTGCCACCATCTGACTCGGGCTTATCCCAAGCCACAAACATGCAGTCCTTGTTTACCTTTGTGATTCTGCAATTCAGTGGTTCACTAGGAACATCTAAAAAAGCAAGGTTCATACGTGTCATATAGAACGGATTTTTTGCAACAATTCTTTTTTTGTAATTATTTGTATGGCTTTTAACTTACCGAATGGGAATTTAGCAATCATTCTTTCAGATGTAATTGGATCTGAGATACCAAAACGGTTCTCTGCACGGACACGGAAAACATACTCCTTTCCTGGGATGAGTTTTCCAAGTCTGCAGCCGGTCTTGCCACAGCTGGAAAGTGCAGTTACCCAGTCACCTCTGCTCACATCACACTTCTCAACCACATAGTTAGTTATATTACTACCACCATCTTCGAGTGGTTTGTTCCAGGACAGTGTACAGGCATCAGAGTCAATGTCACTGATTTCAAAGGGTGGCTCAGGTGGCCCAGGAATATCTGTTAACAGAGGAATTTTAAGTTGAAATAAATGTCGCTTAACTGACAAGATGTTAATACACACTGCATTTGTGCTTATTGAATAAAAAATATGGTTGTTTCTTCATCACTGACCTTTAATGATAATTTTCATAACTTGCTCCACTTTGCCTGAGCTGTTCTCTGCAACAAGGCTATATACACCACTGTCAGTTCTGGAAACGTCTTTAATAATGAGCACACACATGTTCTGGGATTTGTGAACAGCAAGACGACTTGAGGAAACCACATTGTCCTCTCCTCGTTTCCACTGGCACACAGGTGCTGGCTTTCCTGACACAAGGGCCTCCACTCTTACTTTTGTGCCGGCCTTTGCGGTGACAAGCTCAGGAATGATAACCTTTGGTTCAGCTGAAAATGAACAAAGAGCAAATCATTTGTATGAGAACCAGATTAGATTACATTACATTTGATTCAAATTTATTGTCATCACACAAGACAACGAAATACCGTAACAATCAGGCACAGCTCGTTTTTGCTAAAAAATTCTATAGAGCAACTTACACATTTGTTCTTTGATCTCATAGGCCTCTCTGGTTTCAGTAGGAAGACTGGCACCCATGGAATTTCGTGCAGCCACTCTAAAGCGATACCTCCTTCCTTCTTTCAGCCCAGCAACAGATATGTACAGGTCTTTTACAGTGGTGTATGGTGTCCATTCTTCTTTCTTTTCTTTCACTACTTCTTCTTCCTCCACCACTGGTGGTGGTGGAGGAGGTGTAGGCTCCACGCCAGGCTCTGCCTCTCCTTCAACCATTACTGGTTCCTTTGGTGGTTTGGGTGCAGGAAGCTCCAAGTAGTCAATTATATAGCCATCAATCTTAGCTCCACCGTCTCTCATCGGTTTCACCCAGCCAACCTTTGCACTGTTTTTAGTAATCTCCAAAACATCAACCTTCTGTGGTGGGTCAGGTTTGCCTGGGAAGATAACAAACACATAATTTTTACCAAAACCATGAAGGTGTAGAACAACTTTTGAATTAAAATGTGTAATTTTTTTGTATACTCACTGATAGGATCAGAGGCCAGATATGATCTCTGGGTGGCTTTTGGAACACCCGGGCCATACTCATTAACAGCTGTAACTCTGAAGTAATATTCTGTTCCAGGGACAAGATTGCTGACTTTGAGTTCTGTTTTGTTCACATCGGCTTTTACTGTTCCCCAGGTTTTGCGATCAATTTCACGTTTTTCAACAATGTAATGGGTTACTTCACTGCCTCCATCATTTTCTGGTGGGGACCATGCGAGGTTGCAAGACACCATTGTAATGTCTGTGACTTCTAGACCAACAACCGCTCCAGGTGTGTCTGTCAAGATCAGTTGAGAACAATTAAATTTGATCATGATTTTAAATACCTAAAATCTATTGTTGTACATTTTAAGGACTTTTGCACTTACCAAGTACTTTGACATTGACAAACACCGCTTTTTCTCCCGCTGGGCTCGACACGTTAAGTGAGTATTTGCCAGAATCATCTCGGGTTGTATCAGAAATTACAAGGAAAGTCATTGTGTCAATGACATCCACATGACCCTTTTTGACAACATTATCAATTCCCATTCTCCTCCATTGCACTTTAGGTGGTGGTCGTCCCCTGACAGTGGCAACTAATCTTATAGGGCATCCAGCTCTTACTGTAAGACCTTTCTTTAGTTCAGCATCCAAACCAATCTCAGGAGCCTCTGTTTGATTATATACAAAATTATTTTTAATATTAAGAGAGATGATTATGCATTATTCTTTTTCTAATTAGCTTTTTATACTCACCGAAAATATCCCGTGGCGAAACAGTTCCATCCAGATTGGTTGGTTGGCTCAAACCAATCTGGTTCTGGGACGAAACACGGAATTCATACTCCAGTTTTTCATCAAGACTTGTGACTGTGAACTCTGTCCCGATCAGCTGTGCTGCAACATTGCATCTCTTCCATGCTTCTTCTCCTTTCTTGCCTGTTCCTTTGACTCTCATTTCGACTACGTATCCAATAAGCGGTGCACCACCGTCATGTGAAGGCTTTGTCCACCCAAGTGTGATGGAAGTCTTGGAACTGTCAGTCACCTTTAGGTTTCCAACAGGGCCAGGAGGTCCTATAAACAATGAAACAAATTGTTATTTAAAAAAAAAAAAAAACTTTATTTCAAACACTATAATTAAATTACTTAATTAATAATTAAAATTCTGTGAAATATTATACGTACCAAGTGGGTCCCGAGCGGTAAATGTTCTAGACGGCTTGCTTGCATCTCCAACTCCGATCTCATTCTCTGCCTTGACACGGAACTGGTATTCATGGTTCGGTAATAATCCGGTCACATTCATTTGTGTTGATGCAATAGGAGATTTAGTAACTGGAGTCCATCTGACTGCATGTTCTTCTTTCTTCTCAAGAATATAGCCTGAGATGGGCTTTCCTCCATCATTATCAGGAGCGCACCACAAAACGGTCATTTCATCTTTAGCAATTTTGGTCACCTCTGGGGCATCCGGTGCACCAGGCCTGCTGAACTGTGTTCTCGCAATGATGGATTCTGTTGCTACGGCCGGCCCCGGCCCCATCTTGTTCTCTGCTCTTACTCTAAATATGTACTCATTTCCTTCAATCAGACGAGTTACATTAGCACTGTTTGTTACAACCGCAGATGAATGGATTGACCAGATGCCTCTCTTTGTCTCACATTTCTCAATTATGTAGTTGTAGATTTCACATCCACCATCATCCTCTGGTACCTCCCATGTTAACTTGCATCTGTCCATCAGAATTCCTGACACCTTTAGGTCTTTAACGGGTCCAGGTCTGTCGA
Organism: Microcambeva bendego; assembly: GCA_034509265.1. Lineage (NCBI taxonomy): Eukaryota > Metazoa > Chordata > Actinopteri > Siluriformes > Trichomycteridae > Microcambeva > Microcambeva bendego. The sequence continues at coordinate 20,944,442 of JAYDZG010000010.1, forward strand.
GAACGTTAACGCGGGCCTCAGCTGTGCAGCTTCCGGCAGTGTTTGTTGCAGTGACGATGTATTTTCCAGTATCTGTACGTTTCGAATTGGTTAGCAGGAATTTGGAGGAGTTTGCACCAGATTCAACTTGGAGTCGAGGAACTCTATGGAGGTCTCCAGTGTAACCTTCTTTACTCCATTTGACATCTGGCTGTGGTTTTCCTTTAATCTCGGCTTCGAGAGGAATGGAATCTCCAGCTTTAACAACAAGGACACCCAACAGCTTGATGTTTATTTCAGGAACAGCAAGTTCTTCCTTTACAAGAACTTCAGCTGTGGTCACCCAGTTGCTTTCTCCTCCCTCATTTTTGGCTTGGACTCTGAACTGATATATTTGGTTTTCAATGCATCTGTCAGCCATGAAATATGTCTCTTTGATAGCACCTTTGTGGATTCTTTCCCATTCATCTGCCTCTTTTGGTTTCTTCTCGACATGATAAGCAAGATTGCGGCTGCCACCATCATGCTCTGGCCTCTTCCATTTAAGGAAGACAAAAGTTTTTCCAATTTCAGTGATGTGGAAATTTTCTGGTTCACCAGGTTTCTCGACTGGGTCAACGGCAAGGACTGCTGTTTTTGTTTCTGTGGGTGGTCCGGCACCGATTTTGTTCTCTACACTCACACGGAAGAAATATTCACAGTTTTCAATGAGTGCAGCCTTCATGACACGTTTGGTGCAGTCAGAGGAAATGACTGTCCATGTCCTTTGGCTAGGTTGACGGCTCTCGATGATGTAGTTTGTGATTTCAGTGCCACCGTTATCTTCTGGATTTTCCCAGGACACCATGCACGAGTCTTTGGTCACATAGGCAACCTTCAAGTTCTGGCAAGGTCCAGGAATATCCAGCACATTCACAATGATTGTAGCTTGAGCCTGACCACTGCTGTTTTTTGCTTGAATTGCATATTTTCCATAGTCTCCTCTTACGGCGTCCTGTATGTACAGTTCAACACGTGGGAAATTGTTAATCATCTCAGTACGCTTGTCTTTACCCAAAGCTCTTGCGTCCTTAGTCCAGGTGATTTCAGGATCAGGTCTACCTTTAACTCGGGCCACGAGGCTAATGAACTGTCCGGCTCGGACAGTCAAAAGGTCACGGCAAGCAACATCAACAGTTACATCTGGAGGAACCAGAATGTCCTTGGCAAGCACAGTCTCTGTTAACTCCCTTGGCTCTCCATCTCCAATCTTATTGGATGCTTTAACACGGAACCTGTACTCTGTGCCTTCAATAAGTCCTGGTACCCTGAATGCACAATACTTAATAAGATCTTTATTAATCCTGTCCCACTGTGCAGAACCAGATTTTTGGCATTCGACAACATAGCCCAAGACAGGACTACCACCATCTCTACTAGGCTTAATCCATACCAAATCTGCATATGATTTGCTCCAGTCCTTCAGTTTTAGGTTACTTGGAGGTCCTGGAGGAGCAAGAGGCCGGGTGATTTTCACTGGATCTGATGGATATGATGGTTCACTTACACCAGCAACATTTTCAGCAAAAATTCTGAACTCATAGACATTACCATCAAAAAGACCAGAGACTCTGTATCTAAGATCCAAAACGGGTGTTTTGTTTACCCGAATCCATTTACCAGTCATTTCCCTACGTTCCACGATGTAACCACTAACCGGACTTCCACCATCAGTTTCAGGTTCAGCCCATGACACTGTTACGGCATTCTCTGTGACATCAGAGCATGTCGGGCACCCTGGGGGACCTGGTGGGTCAAACATATGCTTGGCAATAGTGGGAGGGCTTTCAAGGGCTGCACCGATACCGACCTTGTTCTCAGCACGGATGCGAACGACATATTCGCGACCTTTCTCCAGACGTGGAACCTTAAGCTTAGTACTGATACTTCCAGAGCTCACAACTGACCATGGCTCCCAGGGTTTCTTTACGTCCTTCTTTTCGACAATGTAGTTCATCAAGGGTGTGCCGCCGTCATCTTTAGGTGGGCGCCACTGTATGACAAGGTGGTCGGGTGTGACTTCGAGGATGTTGACAGGTCCAATCGGAGGGCCTGGAAGATCAAGTACTGTTAGGTGAAGTGCAACTGATTTGCTTCCAGCAGGATTTGTGACAGTGAGTGTGTATTCTCCACTATCAGTCCTGGCACATTCACTGATGTTTAGAGCTGTTGAATTTCCTTCTGTAGTTATCTTGTATCTGCCATCTGTTTTAAGCTCATTGCCATCACTCTGCCACTTAGGTGTAGGGATTGGTATTCCTTTCATGACAGCAGGCAGGACAATCGTGCTTCCAGCCTTAACAATAAGTCCTTCAATAAGCTTTACATCAACTTCAATAGAGGGAGCCACTGTAAAAGATAACATATATGTTATAACACACACACACGCACGCACGCACGCACGCACGCACGCACGCACGCACACACACACACACACACACACATATATATATATATATATATATATATATGCACATGTATACATCAATGTATTTAACTATTTCAGTGTATCTAAAATGATCTTACATGTCTTTTCTTGGCAAGTAATTGGTACGCTGGTATCTGGTCTGCTGATGCCAATTGCATTTTGTGATTTAACACGGAATCTATATGTTTTTCCCTCTTGAAGTCCAGTTACGTGACAATGTGGATTACTGACGGTCTTGAAGCCCACCCAGTCGGTGGCTCCCTCTTCCTGATACTCAACAATGAATCCAGTGATTTCACTTCCGCCAGTGCGTTCAGGCCACTCCCACTCAAGCCACACTTCTGTTTTCTCTACATCTACATGGTGTAGGTTCTTGGGAGGCCCAGGAGGATCTGGAAGCCATAAAAAGGGAACATGTTAGATTTTTTTGATACATTTATTTTATTTTAAATGGTCACTGACATTTATTTATTTGTACTTACAAAGAGGATCAATGGCCTTGACAGGCTTGTGGGTTTCAACATATGCACTTCTGCCAAACTGATTTTCGGCAGCAACACGGAATAAATACTGAACCCCCTCCATCAGGTATAGAGCCATGAGGCTAAGCTTCTTGGAGGAGGCACAAACTGGGACCCACTTCTCGGCTGCAACGTCTTTCTTTTCCACAACGTAGTGAGAGATCACAGCCCCGCCATCATCCAGTGGCTTCTGCCAGGTAAGATAAGCTGACTCGCTTGTAACCTCAGAGACTGTCAGGTTTCTTGGAGGTCCAGGTTTATCTGAATCACAAAGACACAAAACAAATATTGTTATTTTTAGTTATATAACTTTAGATATAGCTCTAAATTTGTGTGATATAAACGTACCAAGAACAAGCACTGTGCATGTTGCTGTCTTTGAACCTGCAGCATTTTGAATGGAGATGGAATATTTGCCACAGTCAGCACGAGTACATTTCTTCATGTGCAGTTTACTTCCTTTCACGGTGACTTCAATAGCACAGTGGGCAGGAACATCTTCACCATCTTTCTTCCAGGAGACAGTGGGAATCGGGAAGCCCTTAATCACAGCACTAAGTGTGATATCGGTTCCAATCATGGCGAGATGGTCACGTGCCATATTGGCATCCAGTAACAACTCCGGTTCCTCTGCAGAAGCAAAACAAGATGCAAACTATGACATTTAGCTAATGCTGTCGGCCAGGAGTCAAATAAACGTCTCTGTGATAATAAAGATAATTACCCAGTCTGTCATGTACTTTAACTGGATCCCTGACATAAGCAGGATCAGATTTTCCAGCTGCATTCACAGCTGTAACCCTGAAACGGAGTTCTTCTCCATCTTGTAGGTTCTTAACAACATATTTCGTATCTGGACATGACTCTGCAGTGTCGTTGGCTGGGATCCAATCTATTGCACCAGGCTTCTGATACTCTACAAGGTATCCAAATATTTTGCCTTTGCCGTCATGGCGAGGAACACGCCATTGAAGACTCACCGAATCCTTGGTTTTGTCGATTGCTTCAGGCAGTACTGGTGGGCTGGGTGGTACTGTAAAAAAATGGGTGAAACATTTGAGGAAACAACCAACCTGGTACATTTTACAAGTCTCTAATTATTTAAAATCACAAACTGTTGGTTTAGGTAAATATACTGTGTTTGTGTTGAGTCCTGAGTTGAGGATCACTTACCAACAGGATCCTTGGCTAAAATAGGTTTGGATGGAGGGCTAGGGTCTCCAGTACCAATTTCATTCTCTGCTGTGACACGGAACTCATACTCGCAGCCTTCAACCAGATCCTCCACCCTATACTGAGTATTAGGATAAATGGGGTCTCTGGTTGCCCGAGACCATCTCTTAGCAGATGGTTCCTTTTTCTCCAGGATGTAGTTTGTTATGGGCTTGCCACCATCACGAGGGCGGTTCCAGAGAACAAGGGCTGAGTCATGGTAAACTTCTTTCACTGTTGGCTCTTCTGGGGCCTCTGGGACTCCTGCAAATACAATAAAATATTAACATCCTTGACTAAATCTGTAACAAACTATGTCTATAATGTTTTATTCTCACAAACTGTTACGTACTGAAAAGGTCCTTGGCTCTCATCTCTTCAGACTCCAGTGGGTCACTGATGCCATACATGTTCTCAGCACTGATTCTCATGATGTACTGACGACCTTCCACCAGCTTGGGTATTTTGCAGGAGGTTTTTGAGGAGGCAGATGTTACAGTCGTCCACATGTCTCTGTTTGTGTCTCTCTTTTCAATGACGTAATTGGAAATTTCACATCCACCATTATCAAGTGGAGGTTTCCATGAAATGATCATATGATCCCTATGGACTTCATCAAAGACCACTGGACCTTCAGGTGGCGATGGACGATCTGGAAATGAAAAAAAAAAAAGGAAATAAATGACAGGATAAAAGATCATGAATGGTATACAGTTTCAGTGTAGCCATGGAAAAAAGACCACTTACCAGTTTGTTTTAGTTTATTATTTCTGGGTATGTGCTTAAACAAAATGTGCAGTGTTGTTTTCTTCTATTTGAATTCATATTCTACTTTATAGAATAAAACAATGCTGCTCATTTTGGATGAACACTTTTCAATAAATTGTAAAAAAAACTGAAAATTCTGAAGTCTCTAATTGGTCTCTAATTTTTTCCATGACTGTATATATTAAGTAATTTTAACTGTACATACCAACAACATTGACATTGCAGATTCCTTTGCGAGTTCCTGTGCAGTTTTCAACTGTAACGCAGTATTTACCACTGTGTTTGCGCTGAGCCTTGATTATGCCAAGGCACAAAGTGGTCAAAGTATTTTTAAACTGAATATGCTGATCTGCTTTCAGTTCCTGATCATCTCTTGACCAGGTTACTGAAGGGGCTGGTTTGCCAGTGTAGCGTCCCTGCAGAGCAAAACTTTCACCAACGCGGACGATGACCTTATCACGGAAGTCCAGTTCAATCGTTGGGGGCTCTGAAAAAACATAATATACCCTGAATTAATGCAGTTCCTCTAAAATAACTTAATATTACTATTAAATATTATACACAATACTTATTTGAGTCCATAAGGTTCTCATACCAAGCTCATTTCTGCATGTTATGGGTTTAGTGCTAAAGGATGGTTTGCCCTGGCCGATTTCGTTAACTGCACTGACACGGAACTCATAACTTTCACCCTCTCGGAGACAATCGTAAGTGAATCTTCTGTCCATCAGTTTCTCTTTGGTCAGTCTGACAAACTTGTCCTTGCCAATCATGCGGGCCTCAAGAATGTAGGAGGTCACATCACTTCCACCATCGTTCTTTGGTGGCTTCCATGTTAAACTGATATAGGTTTTAGTGACAGCAGTCACCTCAATATCCTCTGGACGGTCAGGCACAGCTAATAAAAATAAAGATAGGTTGAATTATTAGTCTGGTCTAAATTCAACATAATTTTACTGATTAAATGTTTGTGGAACTTACACAGAGATTCTCTGATGACAAGTTCACATGCAGTTTCACGGAATGGACCGACTCCGACTGCATTTTCAGCTGCAGCCCTGAAGAAATATGCTTTTCCTAAAGTAAGATTCTGAACCACAGCATTTTGTCTGGCGGCATTATAAGAGCAGGCCGTCCAGGCTTTGCGTTCAGCTTCACGCTTCTCAATAATGTAGTTAGATATTGGAGCACCGCCATCATCCTCTGGGAAGAACCAGGTTAGTTTGCATGAGTCTGTAGTGAGATTATCTGCAGTGAAGGGTATACCAACTGGACCAGGGACATCTATGAGAGAAAAACAAAGTCATTTGTGAAAATACTTTCTAATTTATTTACTGATGTCTGTTAATGGTTTGTTTACCCGCTTACCTAGAACATCAACAATGATTGTCCTTTTCACCTCTCCTCCAGCGTTTTTTGCTGTTATGCTATAAACACCTTTCTGTGCCCTGGTGCAATTCTTAATTACTAATGAGGTGCTGATCGATGTGTTCTCAACAACAGCTTCTGGTGGGACATTGCCACTATCTCTGCCCCATGTAATGTCTGGTGAAGGCTGTCCGGACACGTATGCCAGGATGCGGATGACCCCGCCGGCATGAAGAACGATCTTCTCTTTCATTGAGATGTCCATTTCAAGAACTGGTGTAACTGAAAATTAAAGTAAGTGTATTTTTTTTAGTAAATGTTAGACTGTGTATGCAGTTAATTGTTAAATAGATTAAGATGTAATGTTAAAACTTACTAATCCTTTCCTTCATTTCAAGAACTTCAGGAACTTCTCCTGGTTCACCCAGACCGGCAGCATTAAACGCAACAACTCTGAACCTGTAGAATCCATTCTCTTTCAGCCCAGTGATAACAAACCTGGTTCCTCTAATTTCAGTTTCTTTGGCCTGAAAAAATAATATATAATCAAAACACATAAAAAGACCTAGGTTCATTATAATACAGTCTTATTTTATAATACAGTCTTATCCAGGAGTTGCTGGATTGCTTTTAATTGCAATTCATTTTAAGTTTCTGCTCCACACATTTTCTCAGGAAAC
>JAYDZG010000010.1:20974314-20988689 GCA_034509265.1 Microcambeva bendego
ATTTTGTCAGTGTTGTCCCATGAAAAGATATACTTAAATATCTGCAGAAATGTGAGGGGTGTACTCACTTTTGTGATGCACTGTAACATTTCTATAAGTTAAGTCAGCCAAGCATTTCACCAAGACTCCTCCATAAGCAGGTTTATAATTCAGTCTTTTCCACAAAACATTCAGGTTAAGAAGAAAAGTGCCAGTATTTGTTCACTGTGGCAGGAAAAAGAATTCAAGAACTTCAGCAAGCTTGTCATCCAAGACATTAATCCAAAATGTGAGTTATTAGCTTCAGAGCTGGTAAAGTGTCATTCTATAAGAAATCCAACACATAAGTTGATTGTTGCAGATTGAGCAAAAAAAGTATTCTTCTAAACACATCTGTCAAGCAGAACGTTTGCATGAATGTGAGAGATTTAATATCAACAAAGAGAGAACATGATGTGGCTTTTTGGGATCCAGGTGTTGCTGAATTGGTGTTTATTTTGAATTATTGTTATTAAGAAAATACTTGTTTTCAAGATTTGCAAACAGGTGACCTTGGATTATCTTGTCTTTTTTTCTTGAACATAGTCCTTGGATCATGATGAGGGCACTGGCTTCTGACAGTGTGTAAAGCGTAATTGTGAACTTGGATCTTAGTCTTCTTTTTTGTCTTATTGTTTGGACATCAGACAATAGGAGAGATATTGGCGAGACACTTTGCCTCTTGAATAGTGTGAAAAGTGTTCTTGAACGTTTGATCTCCTTTTTATTTTAAGACTGCTCCTTGGAACACAACAAGACACTTGACCTCTTATAAGGTGAAGTCTTGATCCTCTTGATCTTTGTTAGATACTTTCTTCAATCTTCTTGAGTTGTCTAATTTCTTTATCAAACTCAAACCAGGCACTGCCTTTTTAAAATGTGTAGAAGTTTCAAGCCAAACACAAGACAAGAACAGATGCCCTCCAACAACAAACAAGTAGACACTGAATCAATCTACAGTTAAAATGTACACACTGCCAAGGACTACTAGCATTCAATCCAACCTAAAACACTATTATAAAGCCTGCACTAAATTATCTGTATCTGTTAAAATATAAAAGAATCACATCCAAAAGAAAAAACTTTGAGGATTGGTGCCATATCTAGAATGTAGTTTTGCTTAGTGCCAAGTGTTTCAGAAATAAGCTCCAGACTCACAGTATTGGGTCAGGTAAACTCATGACTAAACTCAAGGCTAAGACATTGAGGTGCTTGACAGTGGTGGACAGACACTCCATCAGGTCTTTGATAAATCCCGCTTTTTGTGTAATGGTGTTATTGACTCTGGACACAACTAATCCCTGACCAGGACCAGTTAAAATGGTTACTGAAGATTGCTGCATATCAACTTATATTCCAAAATGTCAGTGGCACCTTGAAATTTTTTAGGAGGAACAAATATTTAGGGACAAACAATGGCCTGTTTAGAGTTAAAGGACATGTATACTATTATGTTTTCGGGGGGTTGAATGATTTTGTTTAACATGACCCTCTGTTCCTTGGTAATGATTACCTCTAACTTCTCTGTGCCTCTATAGGCAGAACAAGATAGGGTGTTCTCTCTTTTATTCAATTAGTAAAACCCCAAATTGTCACCTAATGCTAAGAGGATTTGGCAAAAGCTTTAAATTGCCATGGCATAACCTAGTGGTATTTGACTAGTAATCAGAAGGTCACCAGCTCAAGCTTCTCCACTACCAGGTCACTGCTGTTGAGCCCTTGAGCAAAGTCCTTATCCCTTAACTATATACAGTAACTTTAATGTAAGTTGCTTTGAAAAAAGGTGTCTGAAAATCATGTAAACGTGCTATTTAGTTTAGCTTTATGTGTTTTCTCCCAATTTATCATAGTCTATTTAGCTTTGGCTGCAGGGGATCCCTGATTCAATTTGTTAATGTCTGCTCCCTCCTCCGACGACCCATGTGCTGCCCTTAGCGGACCCTTATTCACCTATGCATTCTGAAATGGTGTACAATTTTGAACAGAGCAGTTCAGAATCTTGCCATCGGCATGCTAGCAGAATATCCTACTTCACCACCTGGATGCCTGTGATTTTATTTACTTCAACATTACATATCTCAGCAGTGCTATTGGCCACAGCCATTACACAGACATGATTGGCTGTGTCTGGGAGGAAGGGGGTGTGGCCAAAGCCCTCAGACACATTAATGACTTGTCCTGGGTGTAACTTTACACCCCCACCAGTATGGAGCAGTTAAATTAAAGAATGTTAAATATTTCCTTGATGTTTCAAGCATAGAGATATTTGGACCTCTAAAATGTACTACAGCCTTCATGAAATACATTTCCTTAAAATTTACATTTTGATATTGCAGGTTGATCATACCATTAACATTGCACTGAACATCTCTGGTCATGCCAACATCAGGGATTTCCTGATGTTCTTTTTGTTAGGAACCATAGCTTAAAATGAAAGCCCGCGCTGCATGTTAGTTGGTTAGTGGTAAGAAAACCAGCAGAGGCTGCTCTTTCTCTTTCTGATATACTAACCTTCCAACTCAGCAACTGATTTTGAAGGGATCTGTCCAATTTTATTTAAATAATATGGGTATTCATCAACATCCATTCTTTCAAATGAATGTATCTCCAAATGTGCGAGTGAATCTCCAAAAACAAGTTTGTGCTTTTTATCCAAAGCTGGTGCTATGCTATTAAGCCAGGTAACTCCAAATGGGGCATTACCCAAAACCTCACACTGAAAGAGAGGACTGGGTCCATTTGCTATATCCAGCATTTGTAATTCTTTTCTGATGGGAGGTTCTGAGAATGGAAATGAATGGATTATAATTAGGAATGGAATTAGGAATGAAATACATGATCATAAATAGGATTAGAAGTCTCACAGACACTGCTAATAATTGTATTGCTGCTATTACAACCATCATCTTAGAATTTATGTAAAGTTTAAAATTAAAAATAATAACTAGCATGATTTGCCCAATAAACAATAATAAAAATCTGGACATTTTAGGATTTTTACTCTAAGTTATAACACTCCAATGCTGTTTTTGTTTTCACCAAGCTTGGTAGATAGGTTTTTTTGTTTAACTTGTTGAAATCAGACTATTAAAAGATTAGCAATTAATTAAATGCACAAAATGGTATCCTAACATTGCAGATATCAGTTTATGTAGCTAATGTTAGCATATGGCAAACAGACTGGCAGCTAAAGTCTACTTAGCTTAGCAAATAATATCCACAGTTAATATCAAGTGGAATTTTCAATAGCATTGCCTATTGATGTTATAAGTTAATGAGTAGCAAACTTAATAATGTGTAACAATTAATATATTGTTAGAAAATAGTTAGCTAACATTTAGCTAATGTGCTAAGTGTTTTTGTGCAAATATACCATTATATGTATGGAAAGATTTGTATGAAATATGAAAATATGTAAGTGATTATATGAATATGAGTATATGTATGGAAATATTTCAGCAAAATGTTTCAGAATTGGGAATTCAGCAACAAGTGATAGAAAAATTAAAGCTGCAAAATAAATTACACTGGAGTAATTAGTTTTTGTAATTGGTTCTAAATATGTAATTTTCGTACTGCATTGCAAAGATTTGAGTCTCATCATTCCATCTAGCCCCACTGAGTGTAACTAGTACTAGTACTCAAGTACTAAAATTAAGCAGTTTAGCTAACATACTCCTATACTAATTTAACCCAATCACCATAATTCAAGAAACAAAAACCATCCAGGAGGTTTTGCTGGTGGACTTAAAACATAATTGAAATACATTGAAATATAACATTTACTTACAGTCAAGACTATAACAAGACACAGACAACCAACAACATAAGAGACACAGAGAAGAAAATAAGAAAGTTATTAAAGTATAAATTACTTACCTTGTTCAGTTTTTAATATATAAAAACTAAGCTCTACAAATAACTCAGTACTGAAGATGTTATTCACTAAATGTCTGAAATGTAATTGGTTTTGCACATATCACAACACAGTGCACTAAATATTTAGTGATGTAGATTTATCTAAACCATAACACATTTTGACTATTCCCAATACTAGATACATAGAAAATCTAAAGATGTGAAGAATAACATTTTAAATGATTTAGCTCTGTAGTTGAGCATTTGACTGCTGATCAAGCTACATTTCCCTTCTGAATTACAGTGTGTGAGAAGAACATTTTTCTCTCAGACAATAGACAAAGGACATAGTTCACAAATGACAGGACACTAGAAAGAAAGATCATTAGAAAAACACTAACAGAGCACATACAACATACATGTCAGAGCAAAAATATATGTAGTATTACTTTACTACACCTACAAGTTAATCAATAAATCACCTAGCAACACGTTCAGATCTCAATGATTACCCAGTAGCAAGCAAAGCTTTAATAAGTAAAATACCCAGTTAACTTACCAGTGATGATCAAGTTAGCAGAGCAGCTGTCAGAGCCATGCTGGTTGGAAACACGGCAGGTATATTCCCCACTGTCAACTTTGATGGAATTCAGGAGCTCCAGAGACGACGTGGTATGATGGCTGATGATCCTGTACTTTTCACTTTGTTTAAGCTCAGAACCAGACTTGAACCATTTAAAGGTCATGTGTGGAGCATCTTCGGCTTCACATTCGAACTTCGCGGCAGTACCGACTATGGCTGTGATGTCTTGAATTTTGTTCTTGATTACTGGTGGAGCTAATTTGTATGAAATAAAAACAGAAAACCATCAATAATTTAATTAAAATAATTTAATGTATTATTGTAGAATTGCTGTCAGAAGAGAATATGATGAAAACAAGGGTAGTGACTCTCACCAAGTAACTGAAAAGGAAATGGCGTGATTATTAAAGAATGAAATGTCAGAAAATGGTGAGATTAACCAGTATTTTGTGAGGATTTGGTGATGAGTCATGAGAAGCCGATGGTAAAGGGTGTCGATATGGTATGTTCAGTTCAGTTCATTTTCTTTAATCCCTTATCCTAATTAGGGTCGGGGAAGGGTGCTGGAGCCTATTCCAGCCATTCAACAGGCGCAAGGCACATGGTAACACACTGGATGGAGCGCCAGTCCATTGCAGGTACCCATTGCAGGACAATTCAGTGTCTCCAATCAACCTGGTAGCATGTCTTTGGACTGTGGGAGGAAACCGGAGTACCGGGAGGAAACCCACGCATACTCGGGGAGAACATGCAAACTCTGCACAGATAGGACCTAGATCGCCTAACCCGATAGCCTATTTGTCAAATAAGAAATACAATTCTTCCTATTCAGAGAGCACACCAACTTTCAACCATCATAGGTGCTCATAACAGAGATCACCAGATGATAGATGTTTTTCTGTTGCGTCCATCAGGAACTTAAAACACAGTTTTGATATTTTCAAAATCACTACTGCTTCATTGGTAATTATTTAATATTTCTATAATTTACTCTTTACTCTTTATACTATAATACCCAAATACCATATTGCCACACCTATTACCAACAATTTCACTGAAAGACATATTAAAGAATGGTAAAAGTTTCCACACGTGTTCATAAAGTTCATAACCACATTTTTAAAAAGAGAAGCAAATTTGCTGAATGAATAGAAAACTGATGGATGACATGAAAATATGCTGGTGGTATTAGTGATGACTCAAGGTTTCTGCTTCAAAATCCAGATGTTAATGATTAGATGGTAGAATTTTGGTGACAAAACAACTCCATATTCCAACCTCTTGAGAGCACTTTTAGCCTTGATGATGTTGAGGCCTTGCCACCTTCACCCACAGCCTCACATGTGTATTCTCCTTCGTGTCTTTCCTTTATGACTTGGTCGATTGATAAAGTATAGTCACCACAGTCTTTAGAACATTTGAACCCATTGCCAGATTTGATAATTTTGCCATTGTAAAACCAGTTAACTTCACCTTCATGTTTAATATTAGCAGTAAATGTAACCATAGAATTCTCCACAACAGCAATGTCATTTAACGGTATTACAAATGTGGGCATTTGTTTTACTGTCACATCTACTATTTTTTGTTTTTTAATTGAAACTTTTGTTGACTCTTCGGTTTGAATTGGAGCTATTGGCATATCAGCGGTGACGACTTTAAGTCCTATGTCTTTTACTGACACAGATTTAATTTCATGCCTTTCTGTCAGTATCGATTCCTGGATGTAAGATTTTGCATCTACTTCTAGTTGATGTTTTGACTCTTGTAAAATTACTTGTTCATGATGACCATATACACGCTCGAAAGAATCTTCTCTTACTCTTTCGGCTGTCAAAGCAGCGGTCTCCACGTTTTCTGTTAGCTGCACTGACTGTACCACTGGTGAGCCTATTTCTGTAAAGGTGGCCATGCTAGGCTGTACTCTGTGAGGTCTGAGAACTGAAATTGTGTCAGGTAGTTCAGAAGTGAAGACCTGACTTTCCTGATGAAGTATAGACTCTAAGGCTGCTTGAAGTTCACTCCTTAGATCACCTCTTTGAGCATATTCACCCTCAAAGACAAATGTTATTTCCATTGGGACAGATGTTGTTGTAATAAGATAAGTGAACATTGTGTGCTGTGGTTCTTTTTGGAACTTCACTTCTTCTATTTCTACAGCTTTAAAATGATTTACAATGTCTGACAAAATTAATTTTTGATCACAGGCCACGGCGCACAGTAATGTACTTTTTAATTGTTGTTTAATGTTCAAACTCTGTGCTTTTGGTTCATGAATCAAAAATGTTAATTCTTTTGGAAGAGTTTTGCTTTCTTGAGACTCTGTAACTAGAAGTGGTGCTTTAGGCTGGGTTGTTATATTTACTGTTGCTTCCTCTGATTTGGTTATGACCTGAGATACCTCAGCCATAAGTGTCTGTTTTTCTTCCATTGATATTGATTGCCAGACAGATTGACCCTCTTGAATGTGGTCAACAAAATCCTGTGGGGCTGTATCGAGGGTGATGCAGCTTTCATTAGATACGGCTTTTGACTCAATATGCAAAGCCTGCAGTGGTAGCTTTGGTTCTACATCTGCATTGCTGGTACATTTTTCCACAACTTGTACATTATCTGTGTGGCCTTCTGCTAAAGCATATTGGTCTGATACTAACGTTGTATGCATAATATTCCAATGGTCCTCTTTTTGCACAAGGGCATGTTGCTTGTTTATATTATTTGTAAAAGGACTTTCCTTTGGGAGTTGCATGGGCTCAGAGACACTATTAAGGATGTTCAAAGGTTTTGGCTCTGTTCTGGGCTCTGACGTGAACCCTTTCACAGAATGATCAAGATCTCTTGAGTAATCTGCTGTCAGATTTCTTTTCTCTTCAATGGTGACTGCATGTTTACGAGCTTTTTCACTTTTTTGCAAAGCTATCTGCTGATCTGGCTCTTCAGCTAACAATAACCCTTCTTTGGACAAAGTTGTCTCTGACTGCACACTTTGAAGATATAATTTAGCAAAAGTCTCTTTTTGTGGTTTTACGGACACTGTGGATTGTTCCAGTGAAATCTCTGATGAATACTCACAATAAGCAGCTGTTTGTCTGTCTACAGAAACAGTTTGTAAAAGAATAGGGCTTTTCCTGGAGTCAGCTTGCTTTTCGTCAGGTTTCTGACTGGTAAATATGCCCTCACATGGAAGAGTATATTGATCGCTGATCAGCTGTAAATGGAGCCCCTGATCTAATTCTTTTTGGAATTGCACTGAACAAGCCCCGGCTAGATCTGGAAATATTTCTGTTTTGTCAGCAACTAGCTTTTGTTTCTCTTCAGCGATGGTGACAGATTTTAACATTTGGTTTTCTGAGAAGTGTGCAACTTCTTCAGTGGGAGGGCTCATTCTAAATCTACTTTCTTTTGAAATAATTTGTTTGGCTTCGCTTACAGACAAAACTAATGGCTTTGGTTTCTTGTTTTCCACTGAACATTCAGAAAGCTCTAATGATAATAATGGTGAAGAATGAGCCTCTGTAAACTGGAGGTTCTCTGAAGATATGGGAGTGTATAACAATTGAATTCCTTCTGCAATTCTAAAGGTGTTCTCCTCCTTGGGGTAGGCGATATTTTTGTACTCTTCGCTCAAGAGGACCAGATTATTCTCAACTTCATGGCTTTTGATAGAATGCTTTGGTTCTGAAACAAAATGTAAGTGCTCTTCTTGGCTAGTTAACGGGTCAGCTTTTACAATTGTAAAGGGGCTTACACTATCAGAAATTGCAGACATCAGGGTTGATGGCTGTTCTTCAGTGATGTCAGGCTCTACAACCTCTGGGCTTTGTATGCGATCAAAATGCTGTTCTGTAAACCATTCACTTTCTTCAACAGCTGAGGATATTGCAGCCGTTTGAACCTGATTAATATTAAATGCCACAGCTGGCTGTGGATGGGCTGAAGCAGAACGTGCTTCCTCTTGCATATTATGGTGAATGACATGCTCTTGGTGCACATTTGATGAAATGTCTAACTCCTGTAGAGCGCCTTCTTGTTCAATTAATACACAAGATTTATCGTCAGTCCCAAAAGTATAAATAATGTGTTTTTCTTCCTGCAGACTAGTCCTGGCCTGTCCAGGAAGATTTACACTGTAAAAGCGGGACTCAGTGGCATGTTCAGACACTGACTTTTCACTCTGCAAAATCGCTTTTTCTTGCCTTTCAATTGTATAAATGGTGTCATGGCTGATTATTAGTTGAGCACTGCAAACAGCTTCTCCA
The DNA here is from genome assembly GCA_034509265.1 of Microcambeva bendego. Classification (NCBI taxonomy): domain Eukaryota; kingdom Metazoa; phylum Chordata; class Actinopteri; order Siluriformes; family Trichomycteridae; genus Microcambeva; species Microcambeva bendego. Next base: position 20,983,033 of record JAYDZG010000010.1, read on the forward strand.
AGCAGGTTGGATGCCTTACAGGAATAAAGACCACCTTCACTTTCCAGAATACTGCTTATATTTATAAAGCCTGATCCATCAACATTACTAACAATTACACAGCTGTTACTTGGCTGAATATGAGAGCTACCTCTGAACCACTGAATTTCTGGAAATGGAGAACCAATGACCTTGTATTCAAAAACAGCCTGGCCTCCAACTGTGCATTGCACAGACTGGATTTTTTGGATGAAATGTGGAGGTTGCCCAGCAGCCTGTTCTTCAGTTTTTGTGTCTTTGCCTTCAACTCGAAGATAAGATTTGCATGTTGCTTTGCCAAATTTGTTGCTTGCAGTACAAGAATACTCCCCTTCTAAATCTTGATAAACTTTGCTTATTACAAGAGTGTATTCTTCTTTTTCTTCAACACATGTATAAAAGGATGAGGAAGTTATTACTCGATCATTGTGATACCACTGAACAATGGGTTTGGGGATTCCAGATACAGTTACAGTAAATTTCGCTATGTTTCCCGAATTTACAATTGCTGGGGAGATTTCGGTTACAAAAACTGGCTTTTTACTATGCCTGGGTGATGGTTTAGAATATACTTTAGATTCTGGTTCAAGTTCAAAGGTTTTAGCTGTGGTGTAAGAGTCCTCTTCAGTGGACACATCCAAGCTGGAGAGAGCTAAGCAAAAAAAGCCTTTTAATGTATGTCACATTGTTGTCACCTAAAAAAAATAATCTATAAGTAACTTTTACTGGTGACGTTATGTATTTGTGCTCTGTTTGTGAATGTGCTGTATGGAAAAAAGGTTAAACATTTATGTAATATTATTAGTTTTAATTATAGGAAAGCCATTTTATAGTCTTAGTTTACCTGTGGGTTCTTCTGCATGGATGGGTTCTTCCTCCATCTTGGGTACTGTGAAAGATAAAAATGGAATAAATACATGCAAATGACTTAAAATGGACAATTCTTATTCTTTGTGAATGTATACATTTTTTCATTTAAATATAATGGACATCTCCATTATATTACAACATTTTGAAAATGACCAGCACAGCTATTTCAATTTAACACAGGATTCACTTCTTCTGCAATTTATGAGAGATGCTGCATTCTACATATATAAAAAGAGTGGGAAAAAATATTATTTATACTTATAGCCAGAAAAAAAACAAAGCATGCATATGCCAACCTGTCTTCACTTGCAGCTGGGTGCTGCACTCACTGTCTCCTGCAGCATTGATTATTTTGCATGTGTAAGTGCCCCCTTGCTTGGGACCAATATTCATTACATTTAAACAGCACAAGGGCCCATCATGTTTCAGTGAGTATGACCTTGACTCTTCAACAATCAGCTGGTTGTGGAGCCAGATTACATAAGGAGACGGAATTCCTTTGATTATACAATAAAGAGACACATTCCCTTGCTGCTTGGCCAGTATTTCTTTTGGCAGTTTTACAAGAAATTTTGGTTGAATTGCTTCGTATATGTAATTTTCCACCAATGGTACGACGTCAGGGTAGTAATGTTGGCTTATCTGCCACTTTGCCTCTAAAGAAGAAGAATGAAGAGGTCCAACATTTTGAATGGACTCCGATTTCTCTTGGTCAGAGGCCTTACTGGATTGATTTTCATTTTTAGAAGATTTACTGAGAGTATCAGAAGGGATGAGAGTTTCTGCTGTGAAGTTTGCTTCTTCAGCTGAGTGAGAATAAAGTTATGGAAATTTATTAGGGATTATTCATCAGCAGGAGAAACTTTTAGTATTTATGAAAACGTTAGTGTGATATAGAAATTATGTTAGGCAAAGCATGTCGAAGATTAAACTGTTTAAAATATTAGAATTGATTAGCATAATATATTACAAGGTCAATCATTTGTTTCAAAATATTTATCGGCTAAATTACACATTAGCTTTTAAGCAGAAGGGGATGAAATAGCAGTGAAAAAAAAGAAAAAAAACTTGAAGCACCTTTTACTGTCAGCCATGCAGTGGTTTGGTTCTCTCCACTATTATTTTTAACAGTGCAACAGTAGTTTCCTTGATCTGCAAGTTGCACGTTGAGTATAATAAGAGACAAGATCCCTCCATGATCCATACATTGTACTCTCTCCGTGTTCATAAGAGTTTTTCCATCATGGTCCCAGACTGTTTCAATAAGAGGCTCGCCATCAAATGAGCAGCTGAACTGAGCCATGTCACCCAGGCTGATGATTAGATCATTCATTTTCAAAGTCAAAGTTGGTCTTCTGGGGAATTCGTCCGATGTTGCCACGTGCTGCTGGACTTTAAAATTTTTCACAGATGTTGTGGATGTTTTCACAGTCGACACCATTTCAAGGGTTTGAACAGTAGAACAAGAATGAGTCGCAGATAAGGTGTGGGAGCTGGAGATCCCCTCCAAATGATATACTTCAGTGCTTGACACACTTTGGTTATTTATGGTTTTCACATCTGAGCAATAAAAAAATAAAATTAAACACTTATGTCAGACTCAAAGATTCATATTTTTGGCCTGAAGATACAGTTGACAATGCGTTGCTGGTGGAGTTGTCCATGTACTTTTGTCATTGTGGTTTAGAGTATAATTATTTAAAGAATGAGGCTGTAGAAATATTTCTAAGTAAATGTTTTTTTATGCTGACCAATTATCATCTGTTCCATTGATTCCAAATGTTGTGTTTTGGTCGTTTGGAGGGCCAGGTCCAGCACACTGTTACCACTTCTTGGCATCAATGTTTTTCATTGATTGTAAACATTCTCATTCCATATTCACATAACAGGACTGCAGAGGCACAAATTTGATCTGACCAGGCCAATCAAATTTGAGCCTCTTTTTAATGTTGTCCTCGATTAAACATGTGTACTACGCTGCCATGCAAGCAAAGTGTAAACTTTACTACCCATGCAAGCATCACTGTCCAGTGATGCCGATTTGCCCAGTATTCTGTCAAATAAGAAAATCCGGGTGAACGTGAAGCCAAGTCAAGCAGTGTTGGAAGAAAATGAAGAAGAACTTGTAGTGCAATGTCTCAAACCAAGTTAAGATGAGAAAGAAAAATGAAGAGCCTTAATGATGAATCGCAAGACTTTAAAATAGTGGCCAAAGTCGCTCAGCATGCCTCTTCAGTGACCGTCGATCTTGATTCGTGCACATGCGTGTCATTTAACAGCAGCATTGTGTTCACACTTATGACAAATCTTTAAGTGCAAGTGAGCAATAAGACTTGTAATGTGATCATTCAAACTGTGATGTACTCAAGCCCTCCAGACTGAAATTGGGATAAACCAACTTGACATGGTTAATTATTTAAACAAATATAAAAAGTAGATGACATGGTTCTATTAAAATAATACATTATAAAGCTCTAGACTGTTTTTTGTAATATTTAATAGATAAGAAACTGACCATTGACTTTCAAAACCGCGGAACAAGAGACTGTCCCTGCGGCATTGCGAGCAACACAGGAGTATTCTCCCTCATGCTCGGCATATGCTCTGATAATCTCCAGATAGCAGCTATCATCGTATTGGGATGTTCTGAAGTTGTCAGACTGCTTAATCTCTTTATCTTTCCAATACCAGGTCACGTTAAGATCTACAAAAAGAAATAAAACAAACCATTTCATGTAAAACTACAAAATGTAAATAATTAAATATCAATAAAGTAATATATTTTATGGGTACTTTACAGACTAAAATGCAAATTGGGCAAATCTGGTAAAATATGGTGTCATAGTTAAACTTTACTCAAGCTTCAAAATTCTGAGACTTACCCTCTCCAGAGACATGGCACTGAAACCTGCCAGACTCTCCCTCTTCAACAAATAAGTCCTGAATGGAAGATTCCAGCACTGGCGGGGACAGTGGAACTCCAACATCTGGAGAAACCACTTCTGAAACTGTTCAAGTTCAAATGGATTGATACATGCTAGTTACCATGTAGAGCCAGGATAAAAACAGCTGTTTGATATTTATCTTAATACATTATTAAATCTATTACAAGCATTATCCATATACCTTCCACATTCAGTGAAGCAGAGCTGGTGGCCTGTCCGTAGTCATTTCTTGCCTCACAAGTGTACTGAGCTGCGTCTTCTGGGAAAACCTCAATGAGCAGCAGACTGTACTTGTTCTCATCTCTCATGAACTTGCACTTGAATCCGGCTGATAATGCCTGAGAGTTCTTGTACCAGGAGACCTGGGGCTGAGGGATGCCAGTCACTTCCACTGTGAAGCGAGCAGGTTTGCCAGCCTCAACAGACAAAGGCTCCATGTGCTTGATGATCTGAGGAGGCTCAGGGACTGTAATGTATGAAATCATTATTAAGCACAAATGGAAATATATTACAACAAAAAGAGATTTTAAACTTTCATACAGACTACTCACTGCTGACATGAAGAGTCACAGAACGGCTGTTCTTCCCTGCAGTGAAAGTGTATTCCCCAGCATCACCCCTAAAAGTCTCAGCAATCATCAAGCGATGCACCTTTCTGATAGTCACATAGCTGAACCGCTTCTCAAGAGAGAATTGAATTTCAGTGCCATTTTTCAACCAGCGGCCTTCTATTTCCTCCTCACCAACTTCAAATTAAATTGTTGCTTTCTGCTTCTCAACCACCTTAAGAGAGAAAATGTTTTAAATGCAAATGTGCATACGTGGCATTAGATTAAGTATAGTAGTAATGCCAGGTTGAAACTTACAGTGATCTGCCTCTCTGCTGGCTCAGAGATGTGAACGTCTTTGCCCTCCACTGTGAGCTGGGCCTTGGAAACACTGGAGCCAGCGACCACAGAGTACTCGCCGGCATCAGACATGCGAACACTCTGGATCATCAAGCGCTGCATATGTTTTTCTGTAGTAGCTTTGAATCTAAAGTATTGAGAAATTGTCTCCACATTACAATTTTTTTCACAGAGAGCTAAATTATATTTTAGCTAATAGGCATATGTTGCAGATAAAATAAAACAGTTGATTACCTGTCGGACAACTCAAATTCCTTCCATCTTTCATCCATGTCACTTGAACATTGGGCTCTGAGAGCTCACATTCAAAAACAGCCTTTTTCTTCTCTGTCACCTTGATGTCCTTGATTTGTTTTGTAAACTCAATGACACGGGCTAAAAAGCAGAAAAAGAAATTATGTCAGGGTGTTGGAATCTTATCTACTCATAATTTTCTGTTAAAATAAAATATTTACCCTCAACAAAAAGCTTGGCTGATGTCACAGCAGATCCAGCCACAAACATGTAATCTGCGCTATCACCAAAGTGCACGTTGCGGATGGTGAGAGTGTGTGTAAACTGTTTCGAACGGGTCTGGCATCTGTCAGAGGATCTTATCTCCATGCCATTCTTTAGCCACTTGTAGGTGATGCCCTCGTAATTTACTGTCACTTCAAATGTAATTGTGTCCTTCTCCTGAGTATTGAGATCTTTAAGCATGGAGGAGATCTGAATGGCTGGAATATTTGAACACAAAAAAAAATATTACATGTCAATGTGAAGCAACCAACATTTAGGAAATGTGATCAGTGAATAGACTTACGATTAACAGTCAGTGTAGCCGAGATTCTATCGTTTCCACACACAAATGTGTACTCTGCTGCATCATCTCTGCTGGTGTTCATGATCTTCAGTTGATGGAGCTTGCCCTGCACTA
>JAYDZG010000010.1:21006999-21105662 GCA_034509265.1 Microcambeva bendego
TGATCCATGATCAATGATAAAATAATAATTATAAAAGCAGCTTTTTAATGCAATATGAAAGTAAAATCACATGTATGTATGATAAATGAACAGAAGTAACGGGATCATCAGCTTTCCACAGAGTAAATGGAACTTACTTAGATTACAAAGGTGCCTGTAACTGATGGGACTGTGCCCAGAATTCTTCTGTCTCAGCAACAATCCTCTTATCCAGTATGTTTGCAAAATATCCAAGGTGAGAACAGTTGAACCTCAAAATGATCCCCAAAAACAAAACTACACAGGGTTGAGTCCGTGTAGTTTTGCTCTTCTCCTTGCAATCCCTACACCCGAGGCAAGGCTGGGAATGCTCCAACTGCTCAGAATTGCTAATACAGTGATTTTACTTTATATACCTCTAGCCTAGCCTCCTGTGCTCCTCCTTGGCCACTCCCTATTGGTCCCTGTGCCCAAGGAATCATGGGAGAGTGGTTCCATTTATGCAACCAAACACTTGCTACTTAACAATTTTCCCATGATTACAGAAGTGACTACTAAACTGATATCTCACAGGCATGCTCAGCACCATCCGAATGAATGAATGAAATTAAAAAGTTGTGTTTTTGCTCAATTTAAAGTGGACCGTGCCTTTTTGCCAGGCCCCTGTGGCAAGCATTAGCCTTTCAGTGACCAAAAGGAGAGAGTGGCTGTTACTGTCACTCAAATAGAAAGCTGTCCCCCACAGGAAGGGTCAGTTGTCAGGAATACAGTATACCTACTAACCTCTCCTTGTTTTCAGTTTTTGTTTAATGTTTTTGGATTAACCAAACCTCCAAGATATTTTTAAATCATGTAATTAATTGTTTGATCATTTTGTAATGGTCTTGGTAATGAAAAGATGCCCTTCCCAGGGTTCTAGCAATGTGCTGTTACTTTTCACACTGTAACAGCAAATACATACTGTAAATATGGGCAGTAGAAGCCTAGAACTTTAAGTACAGTACTATTAAACAAAAGGTCATTGGTTTTAGTCCCACATCTGCCAGGTTGCCACTGTTGGGCCCTTGAGCAAGGCCCTTAACTCTCAATTTAGTTTCAATGTATATGGTCTCCTTTGTAACTCGCTTTGGATAAAAGTATCTGTTTAATGTGGATAATGTTTAATAAATGGGCCCACATTAAGATGGATTTTTTTTCTGTGCAAGAACTCTGTGTGAATCAGGCATGATCTCATATGGTAAAGGCTACCACTGTTCATGTTTTATTAAAACTGCTCATTTTCTTTCCCCCACACTGAAACAAAACTCCTATAATCATTTAATAATGTCAAAAACATTTACTTTTTGGTTTATGATAAGAATGGGGTCAATTTTTATGTTTATTTCAGATGCTGTTTTTGGTAAATGCATTTTAGTAATAAGGCAGCACGGTGGCTTAGTGGGTAGCACTGTCACCTCACAGCAAGAAGGTCCTGGGTTCGATCCCCGGGTGGGGCAATCTAGGTCCTTTCTGTGTGGAGTTAGCATGTTCTCCCCGTGTCTGTGTGGGTTTCCTCTGGGTACTCCAGTTTCCTCACACAGGTTTCCTCCAGGGTGTTACCATGTGCCTTGCACCTGTTGAAGAGCTGGGATAGGCTCCAGCATCCCTCTGCTACCCTAATTAGGATAAAGGGTTAAAGACACTGAACATTTTAGTAATAAATTATTGTGCCAGTGTGCCGTACATTCAGACATTGATAATACTGTGAGATAATAATTTCTTTATGTGTTCATTTTCATTTATTTAAAGTTTTAGTTTTAAGTTTAGTTTTTGTAACATTCAGCTGTCTTGTTTGTTTGTTTATTGACTCTTTAATGTCATGTTTTACACTTTGGTTACATTTATGACAGGAAACAGTTACTCGTTTCACAAGGTTCATCAACTCACACATTTATATCAAACAGTCATGGACAATTTAGTGTCTTCAATTCACCTCACTTGCATCTTTTTGGATTTTGGACTACACACAAAGGACCTGAACAGCCCCACCTGGGGTCAAACCCAGGACCTTGTGAGTCAACAGTGCTACCCACCAGTCGCTTCCTTTAGCTGTCCATCTAATACCTAATACTTAACAATTAATCATGAATTTAACCACTAATATTGATAAATGCATTTATTTATTCTACCATTTTTAATTATTGCACTATTTTAATAGTTTCAGTATTTCTTTTTGTGCGGTGCAGTGACTAAGTGATTAGCACAATCACCTCACAGCAAGCAGGTCCATGGTTCGATCCCCAGGTGGTCTGTTCTGTGTGGAGTTTGTATGTTCTCCCTGTGTCTGAGTGGGTTTCCTGAAAACAGCCGAACATCCCAGATTGTCAGAAATTTCTAGGACTACTAATATCAAACCAATGCAGCTTTGTCTAAAGCAGAGGGGAACAACCTAAGAGCGCTAAATGTAGCTTTAGACTCAACAAATCACACAACAATGAGGGCAATAGGAGAGACAGAGCACCTGACCACTTAGACCACCAGCTCTGAAGTGGCGATCAAATTTGACACAACATAAACCTGAATAAACAAGTATTTTCTTAATCTGCACTGTGACTTAGTGCTGATCAGGCAGGTAGAATATGCCACAGTTGTGGGGACATGTTTACATTCTAGGATATAAGTTAGCTCTAGTTTGTGAATAAAGTAAACAAGGGTAAAAAGAAAGGCACAGAGATCAGTTACATCGAATGAACAATATTTTTAAAAACAACAAAAATAAATTCAATAGGTAATTTACATAACCCCGATTTAATCAAGATTGGTGACAGAAACACCAACCCTTTAATATGTGGATCAAATAACATTTCAGAAAATTAAGTAAACCAGGATGCTCATCCAGTAGGTGAGACTTGATCTGAGCCATGTTTCTTTTCTCTAGCACAGGCACACGAAGAAGGTTATTTTGGTATCCCAGCATTAGAGACCACAGATGTGATTTACACCGCACTCATTTCACTCCAGTTCGCCTCTGTCCTGCAGGGGTGTAGAGTCTTTCGCACAGCAGCTCATGTGTCAGTGGAGGACAGCTGCAGCCCCTTCCTTCCAAGTTTGGGTAGCGTATATCTGTCACTCTGACTTTCCTAAGGGAGGAGGGACCCCTCACATTCAAGCTTAACCTGAAGCAGGAAGAAAATGCAAATGACTTCTGTCAATTTAGAAAGTGTTGAAGATGAAGATTGTGTGTTTGGGTGGTTTAACAGTGACCTTACAGCTCAGATGTAAAGGAGCCAAACTAAAACAACATACTCATAACACTACAAACATCAAACAAGTCATTCACTGAGTAGAGTTCTAGTATAAAATTGTCAATCAACGATAAAGCATAATTATTCAGCTAAAACTAACTCTAAAGCTACAGTTTTAAACATTTGTTGTTGACCACTGAATGTTACTGGCCAACATTTCCGAACATGTACTGATTAGAATTACATTCCATTAATAAACTTGCCTTTAGAAACATTTTAATAAAATATTTGTTATAGCTTTTTTTCATAATTATTTTAAAATGTTACTACTATGATTGACAGTGAATACAGTGTTGTTGGGTTAAGTGTCTTCTTCAAACATAATTCTGGTTATTGTGGTCAAAAAAACAAAAAATAAATAAAAAAGTATAATCAAGCCTATAAGTATGCTTTTTGCACAGCATCTGCTATGTTGAGCTTGCTTAATTTTGGGCTTTAGTGTTTTTTTCTCTTAATGCATGGTACAAATGTTTTTGGGACCTTACATTTCTTTTCAATAGCTCCTGACTAGAGAAACGTTATGATCTGTTTCTGTACATATTGTCCTGGGTGTTACTTTTCTACATAATCCTAAAACTTTTCTGAACCTGCAGATTTGCTGAAGACCTAGTTCTAATGAAACTGTATTATGTGGAATGAAAGTGTAGACTAGCATATTGATATAAAACATAATAGCGTAATTTAAATAATTAAAAGGTCTGTTGATGGTCTATATATTAGGACAAATTTTACAGCAGGTAAAAGCACATGTAATGTTTCCAGGCACAAGAACAACCTGTTAAAATTTTGACATGCTGTTATCAAATGGTTTAATAATCTCTAATCTTTGAACTGAAAGCACTCTCCTGCATCTGAGGAACATTGGTATCTTACAATCTGAACTCCCAGTATGAAATGATTTTATAATTTACACAAATGCTCCACCCTGTTATTTCCTTACATCAGAACAGCACTGCATATCTTCTGACAGACAACAGCAACTGTGACTCTTAAGTGTCAGCATGTTCACTCATGTATATCTGAATAGTGTCTCCAAAAGCAGCAACATGGATTCTTACATAAACACTAGTAAACATAAACATATAAGTATATATGTTTAAATATTTTATACACACCACATTTCTGGAATGGCATTTTGTAAAATGTGAAGAAACAAAAATCTCTTAAACACTCTATGTTTTTTAATATTATATCTCAGGACAAATGTATTCTATCTTTGCTGACAAAATCTTTGAATTACTTGAGAAGAAAAAAAAGCTTTGAGTTGAACCATATCCTGGTGAATCCTGGAATTCATTTGTAATATTATTTGTATTCAGCTTTACTAACACTGTAGTTGACTCTGCCATTTAAAAAACGCAGTAGCCCCGACTTCCCTTAGCAACTGCGTTGTTCATATACTCAAAAGAAAAAAAATACTGTGCTTTCGCTTAGTTTTTTACATTTAAACTGTACTAAAAGGGGACAGTGTTGTTAAACACCAAAACACAGACCTGTCATTACTTTGATCGTAAAGCAAGCTCAGTATTTACTTTAATGGTAAAACACCGCCATCTCGTGGACACATTACTCACCAACAATACAAAAAACAGTGTGAAAGAAACTTACATGGTCACGAGCATCCTGTTTTTGAATTTGTTTTATAATATAATTCTAATACTTAAAAAAATCTACAAAAATAAAAATGTAATGCGTTGATATTTCTAAAAGTGGTCCATTAACATTTTAATACAAGCTTATCCAGACCTGCATGTGCAGTAAACAGTGTTTCATTCAAAAGAAATCCTAGAAACTTGATTAGCATTATAGTCTTGGTATTAAAAAAAAATCCAAAAATCAGTCATCAGTCACCTTTACCCCATGACTTTTTGGGGTGCCCCACGACTGTGGGTCTGTGTACCCCTAATAACAAGGCAGTGAGGTGGACCTCGGTCCAAATCTTTTAGGTATAAAGCTGCAGAACCTCCTTGCTTATTCAGTTTGACAGTCTTTATCAATAAACAGACACTATAGACGCCAACAATGCTCATGTAAATGTACGCAGCCTAAAGTTATAAGAGGAATATGTTTCAGTCCATTAAGGTCAGGTCGTTCAGCTGGCAACATTATCGCCGTCATTCGGCGGGGTCACGGCCACCATTATAAAAATGTTACCACCCACTTCACCGGCCTCGCTTCTTATGAAATTGGTTAGGTTTGCATATGCTTGTTTCTGATACACAGTAAACCCCCGCAAGTCCCACGAGGCGACGCGAATAGCGAAAAAGCGCTAAATGTTTTATCATTTAAACCCTAAATATGCAGCCTAAACCCATTATCAGTCGCTACTGCAGTGTTTTGCGCCCGCCCACTGACACTCTGTCCAGTAGAATCGATTATGGCTTTACTAACCAATCAGTGACTGATCCTGAAGCGGAGGCGGGCGTTATAGCTTAGAAACTTAATTCAATTACTATGAAGCACGTTTCCTTTTGTAAAAAAAAAAAAAGGTTACGGTTTTAGGGACACTTGAAAATGTTGTGTGTATTACTGAGAGTTATCCGTTGTAAATCGCGTCCTAGATCACGTCCTGGATCAAGCTTAAGCTTCGGTTAAAAAAGCATTTTGTTAAAAATATAACCGAGTATACAGCACTTGACAAGTTGATTTTCTTTTCAGCTTAAAACACTTTACCGATGTTACCCTGATAGGTAGGTACTGTATACGCGAACTCGTTCATTTTCTGGTATAAGTAGGGTACATATTTTACGTTAATATTTATGTAACACAATTAGTGAATGATATTGCTCATGATATATTATATAGCATTAATATGCATTTGGTTAATTCCATGAATGTTAAGAAGTTTTTCATGAATTATTGGGATAGCAAAAGGACCGGCAAATCAAAGTCCCTCTGCTATCTGAGTAGGTTCCAAAGAAAAAAAGACAGCCAATTACACGCCATCACTGATCACACTCCTAGCAACCCCCGCCCCCATCAATAGATTTCAGGGATCTATTAATATTAGGAGTGTAAAAGTGATGATATTTCTTGTCAAGCTTGAATTTGTCTCGCGTTCAAGCTAAAAATAGTTGGGTAGTATGTTTTTAATGAGGGATCTGGCAACACAGCAACAATGAGGCTTGCATCCCAACTGTATAGGAAAATGGTTCATTACTCGAAGCTTCTTGCCACATTAGCAAAGTTCAAAGTGCTTTGTGAATCCTTATTTTGCATTTGTGCATTAAATATGGTTTTTGGTGTTTAAATAAAAGCAACTAAACTAAATTGTGTACATTCATGCATGGTTTGGCAGAGTAATTTGATAGCTGAATAATGTAATGCATTACTTATATTAATAAAATAATGTATGTGCTACTAAAACATGTTTCTTTATGGTGTAATCACAAGAAACTAAGAAATGTAAAAGATAGCATATTTTTAACTTGATTTTCCCGGTAAGACTAAAAAGTTAATGAGTTGTTCATAGACGAGAGACTTCATTGTCATTGTGAAAATATATTAATATACGATCTACATCATTTTGGAGTCAATCCAGTGTTCAAATCCATCTGCCGAAGTGACACCTTGCCCTCATAAGCCATTAAAGATTTTTTTTTAATATCTCTCTTGTCACACTCAAAGTTAATGTTTATATATTTGGTGTTTCTTGTAAAACATGATTCAGTTTGGCTCAGCCTTTGTACCACAGCTTTTAAGCACTGCTTTTGAAACCAGCTTAATTACCACATCTTAATAATCCCAGTTCACCACACCCTATTTATCTGTGGCTGTATATTTTTAAATATAGCATTTAACAATGTCTGTAAATATTGCATTAAGAACCATTAAACAGCTATGCTATGACAACATTGTCCATCTATGAAGGACTTCTGAATTCTGCATCAGCCACTTTGTGTTCTCCTTCGGAAAACAGATCGATTGCCACTTCAGCCAGGGTTTTCTTTGGAGGGTATAACAATACTCCCCTGCACAACACATACAATATTGATACTACAATACTACAAACTTTATCTACTATCTGAGTCTGAAAATTGTTTTTACTGTGTCGAAATTAGCTAGCTAATAACTGACAGAGATTTATACTTCTGATATATGTATTATCCACTTTGAAGCTCAGCTATTTATGCTCATGTTGTTTTGGTTAGAAGGTCATATGAGCTAAAAGTATGTAGCAAAATGAATGTCACTAACATTAGCATACTAGCTGCTGCTAACAGTCGCTCTAAAGAAAATGTCACAATAAAGAGAAAGCCAACAAATACCTTTTGTCTTTCTTAAAGAAACATAATACAGTTTATCAAAGCTGTATTGAAAATAATTGAAACATCTGTGTGCATTCTTGAAATCAGTCAATTATTTGTTTGCAAAAATGTGAATGCAAACAGCAATATTTCAGTCCAGTCATCGAATTAAGACACAAATGCACAAGAAACAATGATGTATTGCTGAAAACATGCTTTATTGATTTAATTATAATACTCAAGGAGGTTGCATTCAAACATAACACTAAAATTCTACATAAAATCAAACCATAATGAAGGGCATTTCCTGTACTGCTATATTTCTTTGCACAGCAGATGTTGTTGCTGTGGTCAATTTATGACTTGCTTGCCCAACCACTGTGAAGATTAGTTCTAAATCTAGCACACAAACACACAATGCAACAAAGCAAACCTCCAAGAAGGGGCTCTGATTCTGCAAGGAAGTACAAGAAAAAACTTTCTGTATTGGCCAGGTGATGTTATTTTGAAAGTGTATTCAAGAAGTCCCTTGCCAGTAACGGAGCACGTTTAACATTATCTGCTCATGTGCAGGCCGCTTGCACTTTGAGCATGTCTTAAAAATGGTGGTATGACATAGTAGGTTTGAACAAAAGACCTAGTCATCCTGCTTACATGAGGGTAAGATGCAAACAGCATTCAAGGTCTTATGGTCAAGTTATACAGAGTACTGTAATATCACTGCATATGTATACATACAGTGTATAATTTGTCTCTCAGATTTAGTAAAACTTCAACAGGGAGCCTCTCTACCTGCTGAGGCAATCTTTAGACTTCAACATTTAGTTGAGGCACAGAGTTTAGTTCCAGGTTTAACAGGGTATTCGTCCCGTGAGAAACTTTCTCCTGATAAACAATAAGTTTCATTTGTTTCAGTTAATATTGTCATAAATAACAATTCATACATTTCTCATAACCGTTCAGTTCGGCTATATACATTATGTACATGTCACAGAAAAACTGATCAAAAATCCTAGTCATAATTATCCAATATGGCACATTTTATAACAACTTCAGACTTTAGTCTAGTTTGGCATAAATTAATGTCAAGTTTGGTATAAAAATATTTCATATTTACAGAAACATATCTGGGTATTTATCAAGTAAATATCTTTTTTTGTTCATTCAATAAATAAAAAGGCAAAACTAGAGAGTAAAAGAAGGGGGTAGAAAGAATCGTTAGTTTTACAGCGATCGAATGCTAATGGTGACAGTTGCTGTGTCAGATCCATGCTCATTGGAAAGTTTGAGTGAGTACACCCCAGCATCACTCTCTTTTACACCAGTGATGATAAGTGTGGTCAGGTCTTCTGTTGTCTCAATGTGGAACCTTCCACTCTCTCCAGCAGTTGAAAGTACCCTTCCACCACGGGACCACTCGATATGAGGCAAAGGTTCTCCAGAGAAAGCACATGCTATGGTCAAAACCTTTCCTAGTTCTATGCTGATGTCTTCAGGAAGGGCTTCAATTCTTGGAGCAGATGCTTTAAATATAAAGACAATCACATTAGTTATTTTAATGTAAAATAGATGTGTCATGTTTTTACAATGCTACTATTGTGAGCATATACAGAAAGACACACACCTTGGCTGCTGTGCAGTGAGGCTCTGATTGAGGAGCCCTCAGCAAGTGAGTGACTTGACATCATACTGCTTGAGCTCAATGCATACACTGATTCAGAGGTCATGGAGGACATGCTAGACATGGACATAGTTTCACATTTCATTTCAGCCATGGATGAACTACTGAATGATGCCTCTTGCATCATGCTCTCCATTTGCATTGATTTTGAAGAGAAACTTTCAAACTTGCTACTGCTGACACTTGTACTTTCCCTTTTGTGCATTTCAGTCCCTTCACGGGTCAGGGAAGACACTGATTCTGAAAGGCAATCAAACAGGTTTTTAGTTCATGTAAGCTGTTTTGTTAACCCTGGATCATTTAAATTTAAGGTTCACATTTAAAAACTGAAATTATATTTACCTTTTACTGCCAAATGTGCAGAAATATAAGCTGTTATCCGTGTATAGATGGCTTGGAAGACTTGACCGGTCAAGGAGAATGATGTTCTTGAAACTGCTCCACTCGCAGCAGTCATTTCACAGGAATATTCACCCTGATCGCTCTCAGATACATCAGATATATACAAACAGCAAGTGCCATCAGTAGATGTTTGGATCTGATAGCGGCTACTTTGACTCAGTTTCTTGCTGTCTTTGTACCAAATGACCTCCCTTACAGAACTCTCAGCAACACAGGTCATCCTCAATTTGTCTTCAGAGGCTTCAGCCTTTAGCTGCTGGAGGATCTTGGGTGGTGCTTCCTTCGAAGGAGTCGGTGACTTGACTGTAAGAGGAGATTTAACCCTTTTAAGTGCCGTTATTGGTTCTGGAGACTTAGCTGTTGGTGGGGATTTCACTCTTTGAGGAGAAGTGACTGGCTCAGGTGACTTTATGCCTGTAGGTGATTTAACCCTTATTGGTGAAGTAACAGGCTCTGGAGATTTTATGCCTGTTGGAGATTTGACTCTCTGGGGTGAAGGTACTGGCTCTGGAGACTTGACGGGAGGTGGAGACTTAATGCCTGATGGTGTTTTAACTTTAAGAGGAGAAGTAACTCTTGGACCAGCAGGCTCAGGTGACTTGACTCTTACAGGAGATTTGATTCCTTCGGGTGATTTAATCCTTGGTTCAGGGGACTTGATCCCCGTAGGTTCTGGTGATTTTACAGAAGGCTCTGGAGACTTCACTGCTGGCTCTGGAGACTTCACCACTGGCTCAGGAGACTTAACTTCTTTGGATTTCACGGTAGGCTCTGGTGATTTTATGACAGGCTCTGGTGATTTAACAGCTGGTTCAGGAGATTTAACTGAAGGCTCAGGAGGTTTAACTTGAGGTGAAGGTACAACAACCTTCTCTTTTGGGGCAGGTTTGTAAATATTTAATGTAAACTTAGCCTCTTGCTTTCCCTCTGAATTCTCCACCACAACAGTATAGCTTCCTTCATCAGAATACTCTACTGAAGATATTTCGAAAGTAGACTTGAACTGTGTTGTCGTCACATGAACGCGATGGGAAGTGACAATGGTACTTTGCTCATGAATCCATGTTACAGTTGGTGCCGGCTCTCCATCAATATCACAGGTAAACCTTGCAGACTCACCCATAGATACTGTTAGAGACTGTGGTCTGGTAAGTATTTTTGCTGACAGAGTTGGTTTGACTTTCTTAGCAGTCATGGCTGCTGTAGTTGTGGATTCCACAGTTTTTATTTTAGATTCAGATGTTTTAGATTCAGATGTCGCATGCCGTTCTACAGATGAATAGGAAGCAGATGACAGGTAATCAGCAGAAGTATATCTTATAGGTGATGATGCAAGCCTTTCAGATTCTAATCTTTCATAACCAGAAACTTCACGTCGCTCTGTGAACTTTGTCTTGGTTTCTTCAATCTCCAAGTGGGTCCTTGAAGCTGAAGATGTCCTTATTGATGAGGTATGGTAATAGTCAGTCTTTATTACATCAGGTACAAACTGTGCTGGTACCTCCTCATCTTTGCGTCTTGAGGAATATGTAGTGAACGATCCTTTTGATACATCAAGGGTTGCATAGTCTGATGCTTCTCCCTTTAGGTTTGTGCATACAGCACGGTATGTGCCACTATCTTCTGCATGGCATTCAGTAATCTGGAGAGTCAGGACACCACTCATGTTGGTAAAGTGGTATTTGCTGCTCTCTTCGATTGGTTGACCATTGTGGAACCACTGGATTGCAGCTTCAGGTCTTGACTGGACATTTAATGTAAATTTAGTGTCCTGACCACATGGGACACGGTGTGAGCGCATTCTGACAGTGATGCGTGGGGCATGGTCGAGGCTGAAAGGTTGCTGTGTCACAACTTGGTACTTGTGCTCAGATTTCAGGGCAGCTTTTCTTGCCTCATATCTTGACATGATGTCAAATCTTGCAGATCTTTCAAATCTGGAGGAAGACCTTGAAGACCTCCTTTCAGGGGACACAGGACTAGGAGAACGTGGACGAGTTCTCTCAGGAGTTGGTGACCTTCTTTCGACTACCTGAACTTCAGTATCCACTGGCATACGCACCGGTCTTATAAGTTCAGAGACAGGTCGCATCAGTTCAATGTAAGTTGGAGACAGAGATCTTCTCCTTCTCATGAAATGGGAAATCGGGGGTGGAGAACCACTTGGTGTCACTGCTGTCACAACTTGTTTTGTCTCCTCTGTGTGTTTAACTTCAGCCTTGTGTACAGTCCTAGGAGATAGACGGCGAAGTGCAGACAGTTCAAAGCGGACAGGGCTCATTGGAGGGGAGGCAGAGAAGCCAAGTTCAAGTTCCTCCTCAAGCTGACGCCTTTCTTCTTCAGTTCTTCTCTTTTTCTGATAATCCTTCACAGAGAGAATCTCTTCATCAGAGAGATCGCCCAAGGAACGTCTTCTCTGTCTGGAGATCTCTGACTCAAGAGATGGTGACCGTCTTGCTGGTCTTACAGTTTCCAGATCATCAAGTGTGAGCTTTGGAATACGCCACCTTGGTCTGTACTGATCAGTAATTCTAGGAAGTGGCATGACATAGAACTGTTCCCATCTGGAAAGACGGATACGTTTCTGTCTCTTCTGCACAATTCTCTCCATGCGCTCAGGAATCTCATATTGGTCACAGAGTTTCTTGTACCATTTCATGTCAGATAAAGCCACAAAGTGCCTAATACTTATGTCCTCTTCGAGAGCAGATGGATCATGTACACGTGCTTCTGGAATTTCATATGGCATTCTGATCTTCCTGCTCTCTTCTTTTATTTTCTTTATGTCCTTATCTTCCTTTTCAGCAATGTCAAACTCGCCCTGCACATTCTTTGTGCTCACTGCAGGTTTATAAAGGTCAGCAGCTTCTTTCAGTGCCTCTTGTGCTACAGGATTGAGTGTTGTAACTTCTGCTGTTGAGAACTGCTGTGCCATCATCAGTGTCTTCTTTATTTGGTTTTGCACATACACGTGTTTTTCCTCCTTACTCTTGAACTCCCTCCTAACGTAAGTAAGGCGATCAACTCTGAGTGTGGCCTGGCAACTTGCTGAACCAGCTGCATTTGTAGCGGTGACTTTGTAAATGCCAGAATCCTCAATGAGCGTTTCCCTGATATGGAGGATATAATGGCCCACACTGTGTTCAACAACTTCAACTTGTGGTCTGCATTCAAGAGGCTTGCCATCTTTTTCCCATTTTATTGTTAATGGCGAAGTTCCTGATACTCTTAAATCAAATTGGACGCTTTCTCCCTCAACACAGTCAATGTTGGCCAAGAGGCGTCTGAACATTGGCCTCATGGTGTCTTCAGAAACAGGATGATGTGTGACTGTTAAGCGTGCTTTGCAGCTGTCTTCTCCAAATTTGTTGTTGGCTACAACAGTATACTCTGCATCATCCTCAAGATCAAGATTGTGAATTATTAGCTGGTAAAGGCCCTTGTCAGTAATAAATGTGTATTTATTGGGATCAGGTTTAATTCTGTGTCCTGATTTCAGCCAAGTCACTTGTGGTTCTGGATGAACAGTTATGGTAACACCGAAGCGTACGTCTTCACCAATGTATGCAGTAGAGTTGTACAGTGGCAGAGTGAACTCTGGTGGTCTCTGGAAAATCATTGTTTTGTCAATTCTACGCTTGAGTTTCTTGATTGAACGTCCAATGAAGTATTCCCTATAGGACCTCACGCTCTCAACAAACAGTTCTGCATAGGCATTGTCTTCCTTGTCTTCACTAACAACTTTGCATCTGTAAAGTCCATCATCACATTCTTCAATGTCTTTCACATAGATGCTTGCAACTCCATTGGCATAACTGATCTCATACTTATGACTTGCTGTCAGTTTGCGAGAGCCAAAGTACCAGGTTACCTCAGTGACCTTGTCATAGTTTGCAATGCTGCACACAAATCTTACATGACCACCTTCTTCAGCAAAACCATGCATAACAGGACCCGCTCTAAGACCTAATTCGGAATGAGCAATTTTTACTCTGCCGATGGACACATTGCGCAGGTTTCTGTAGCCACCACCATAGGCAACACGAGCTGCTGAAACAGTGGCGCTCACCTCCTTCTTGACGAGTGACTGGTAGTAACGTCTGTGTCTCAGAGTCTTGATGACTTTAGAACTGACATGTTCTATTTTCATCTTAAGCCAAGGATGTTCCAAAGCCTCATATGCAGTCATTCTATGTCTGCATTCTTTAATCAGAAGCCTGTCGATGAAGTCCATGGCCTCCAGACTGATGTTTTTAAAGGCCTCACTATCAAATATGTATTCTGCATTTGAAATGTGCTCAATCATTTTTTGAGTCGATTCAGCAGCAAAAGGATTAAGGCCGCCAAGTAGCACATATGCAAGAACTCCGACTGACCACATGTCAGTAGCAGTGGAGACAAAATCGCTGTTGTGGATCTCTGGTGCACAGTACTCAGGAGCTGTAAAACTGATTCTAATATTCTCTCCAGGTGTCAACAATCTTGCCTGTCCCATTTCAATTATCTTGATAGTGCTGCTCTTTCTTGAAGCATAGACAATGTTATCAGGTCTTATGTCAAAATGACCATAGTTGTGGCTATGCAAGAACTTCAGAGCCTGACACACTTGTCTCATGTATCTTACAATTTCTTGCTCAGTAAGGTCAAAGTTTGTTCCCAGACGTTCGAAGATGTCCATGCCAGATATGAACTCATAAATCAGAACATATTCTTCCAAACTATCAAAGGACTCATGAAGGTACAACAAGTTATTGTGTCTTGCAATATTGAGTGTTTCAATTTCTCTTGCCACTAACTCTCTATCAGCACCTTTCACCTTGATGAGTTTGGCCATAAAAGTCTTCTTGGAACTAATTTCAACACAGCGATGAACAACTCCGAAATGTCCACAACGTGCTAGCTCCTCTGAGATTTTGTAGAGAGTAGGAACATTCTTTACCTTTGAATGCGGTGCTTCTTCTTTTGTAATCTCTCTTAGTTCATCCACTTCTTCATCATAGTTTCTAATGGATAACTTGTCCTCCCGTGTTGTTATGGGTTCAGTTGGTGCAGATGGCTCACTGAGACCAAATTTATTTTCTGCAATTACACGGAACTGGTATTTGGTTTTTCCAAACAGACTCATCACAGTATATTGTGGCTCAGATGTCTGGGCAACACGAATCCACCTATCACCAGACACTGGGCATTTCTCTACAATGTAGCTGGTGATCTCACTTCCACCATCATTTGGAGGAGTCCATGTGAGTGTGATGGTATCTCTGCTGATATCACTAATTTTGAGATCCTTAGGTTGGTCAGGTACATCGGCAACATCAAGTTCAACTGTCTGTTTGTCAACACCGAATCGGTTCTTGGCACAAACAATATAGTAACCAGAGTCCTTCTTTTGCACTCCCTTTTGGAAAACGAGGGAAGTGAAGGATCTTGTAACAATCACTTGGTGGTATGCTGTGTTGTTTATTATCTCTTGTCCTTTCTGCCATGTGACTGCCGGTTCAGGTTTACCACTGATTGGGATCTTGATGGTTACAAATTCGCCACGAAGAGCATGAACTGCTCCCATACCTTGGAGATGTAAGGGCAAGTGAACCTTGGCAGGAACTAAAGAAAGTGAAAAAAGACCAGACTGTTAGCAACCTGCTTCTGTTTTTAAAAACACATTTGAATATGACTGCTAGGAAATCCTAAGAAGACATACCTTCAACATCAAGAGTTACAGTTGTAGAGATTGAACCTTGCTGGTTTGTGGCTCTGATTTGGTAAACAGCTGCATCATTTTCATTAGCATTACTGATAACAAGCTGGTAGTAGCCTCCTTTGAACTCCTGGCTTTTGATCTTCTCTCCATCTGGTAAAATCTCTTTGCCACTCTTGTACCATTTGATCACTGGCTTAGGATATCCAATGACCTTGGTGACAAAGGTTGCATTGGCTTTGTATTTGACACACATATCTCTCAGTTCCTCTCTGAAGAATGGAGCACGAGGAGCTGTGTCTGACTTGGGAACGACGGGTTCTGAAATCTCACTCCAGTCACTCTCTCCACCAATGTTCTCACATTTAACCCGGAACTCATACTCGAAGCCTTCAATCAGGCCTTTAACAGTGAAAGATGTTTCATGGATTTCTTCAGTTGTAACGGTGATCCATTTGTTTTGTTTCTTCTCTCTCTTCTCCAGATAATAATTCTTAATCTTGGCACCTCCATCACTGGATGGGGGTTTCCAAGTCACAACACAGGAATCCTTGGTTAAAGAGGAAACAACTGGTTGCTGCGGGACACCAGGTTTCTCTGCAAAATTGGAAAATAATATATAATTAGATTTTTAATTCTCATAATTGTCTTTTTCTTAAAATATAGCAAATATTTTTTACAAATGCCCAAAATCAATGTCTCGTACCATATGGACTCTTGATGATGACAACAGCAGGAATCTCTAACGACTCACTGATACCATATTGGTTCTGAGCAGACACGCGGAAGTAATATCCAGCACTTTCAATTAGGTTTGGAATGCGGCAAGAGGTTCCTGAGACAGCTGATGATACCAGATGCCATTGCTCACTCTCCTTTGCTTCTTGCTTCTCTACAATGTAGTTTGTGATTATTGAGCCACCATCATCCTTTGGTGGTTTCCAGCTTATGATTACAGAGTTTTTCAAGAGGGCATCAACAACAATTGGTCCTTCAGGAATAGAAGGCTTATCTGAAATTAGAGCAATATTGTTAAACATTCATATGAAATGTTTAAGTTTCATTAAAATGGGTTTGATTCATTTTTAATACTACCAAGTTGTTATTTACCTTGTATTTCAACACGTAGCACTGTGTCAATTGTACCAAATTTGTTGCTCAGCTGTACCTTATATCTTCCAGCATTTGTCTTGCGCTGGACATTTCTGACAACCAGGTGGGTGTAATGCTCTGTGTTTTCAATGATTACATTCTCTGATGAATTAAGAGGTTTCTTGCCATAGAACCACATGATCTGTGGAATAGGACGTCCAATGTAGACAACATGAAGACGCAAACTTGTTCCACAGCCTGCATAGTATTTTTCCTTGAGTGGGAATCCAGGATGGAATTGTGGTGCGGCTTGCAAGAGGAGCTTGCCACTGGTTTCAATCTCACCGGCCTCATTGATGGCTCTGCAAGTGTACAGACCTTCATCCTCCTGTTCGTCTGTTACTACAGTAAGTGAATGATTTCGGCCATCAGAGCTCATCTTGTATTTACGGCTCTGGATCAGCTCCTTTCCGTATCTATACCACTTAATTTCTGGGAGAGGTCTTCCAATAATCTGGCAAGTTAATGTTCCAGATTCTCCCAGTTTAGTGGTAGTGTCTTTCATCTCTGCCTTCAGACTTGGAGCCTCTCCAACTGCAGGAAAATAGACACATAATTGGAAATCACATCCCTGTATCTATGCATTTTAATATAAGGACATATCTCATCTTATTAACGTACCACTCAATTTGGTTTTGATTCCCATGGCTGTTCTACGAGGTCTGCTTATTCCAGTTTCGTTTTCAGCAAACACTCGGAATTCATATTCTGTAGCTTCTATCAGACCACCCATAGTAAACTGCCTGTCTCTTGAGCGTTCTTTGTTGCATTTTTTCCAGGCACTTTCACCTGCTTGTCTGAACTCAATCCAATATCCAAGGATTTCTTTGCCACCATCATATTCAGGACGCTGCCAGTGAATAGTGATGCAATCCTTGGTAATTGAAATGATGTCAATCTCACCTGGTTGGCTTGGTTTATCTAGTGAAGGAAAAAGGTTAAGATATTAACAAATTACCATATTCCATATTTATTGTACTTATGTACAGTATATTGGAACTGGTATTAATTACTATTACTCACCAAATGGATCCTTGCACACAACTGCTTCAGAAACAGGTCCAGACTCACTTAGACCAATGTCATTCTGAGCAATAACACGGAACTGATACTCTGCATCAGGGATTAGACCAGTGAGCGTATACATTGTGGTGGTGATGTGAGTCTTATTGTGTCGCACCCACTTCTCAGTGGACATCTCCCTTCTTTCAATGTAGTATCCAGTGACACGGGAGCCACCGTCATCCTTTGGCCTTGACCAAGAAATACCAACAGAGGTCTTTGTGACATCCATAATTTCTGGAGGGAAGCTGGGTGGCTCAGGTGGACCTGAGGTTTGTAAAAGGAATAAAAAGATCAAATATAATTTACTTGCTTCATGTAATAAAATGAAAAGCATTTTCTATTGTATATGTCAATAAATACTTACAGAGTGGAGTCTTTGGTATAACAGATTCATCTGACTTCAGCGATCTGCTGATTCCAAATTGGTTTTCTGCTGAAACCCTAAAGTGGTACTCAACATTCTCTTTCAGTCCCTTGACCACCAGTGAAGTCTCAAGCACACGAGAGTCCACTGTGTACCAGGCTGCCTTTGGTACCTCACGTCTCTCCACAATGTATCCAAGGATATCTGAGCCGCCATCCTCTGTGGGTGGTCTCCAGCTCACTCTTACAGAACGGGCTTGAATATCATCAAACTCAAGAGGGCCTTCTGGTGGATCTGGGCGTCCAATCACTTTGACCTTAATGTAGACAGCTTTCCTTCCACATTTATTCTCCAGTACAAGGTCATAGGTGCCAGTGTCATCTCTATGAGCTTCCTTGATCACCAACTCTGTGCGTTCTTCAGTGGTGACAATCATAGCTCTGTGAGAAATGTCACGGCCTTCCTTTGTCCACTTACAGGTTGGATATGGTTTTCCCTTAATTGGCACAGAGAGCCTGACAACTCCACCTTGTCTGACAACATAGCCTTCATGGTATTGCTTATCCAGCTCATAATCGGGATATTCTGCAATGGTAATGCATTGTGTTACAGCGGCCACACAAAAAAGTACAATCTCACCTTAAATCATCTTAAATTACTTAAATGTATTCTTACCAAGCATTTCTGTGACCTTGACCACTCCAGGAATCTCAGCTGGTTCTCCAGGTCCACCAGCATTACATGCCATTACACGGAACCTGTACTCAGCACCTTGGGACATGTGTGTCAATGTGTATTCACAAATCTTTGTTGGTGTCGTATTGCATTTAGTCCATTCAACCTGGTCAACCTTCTGCATCTCAACCAGGTAACCAATAATTATAGCACCTCCTTCTTCTGGAGGAGGACACCATGCCAGTGATACAGATGTCCTAGTGGTATCCATGACTCTTGGGTTCAATGGAATGCCAGGAGGTTCTGTTTTAGTGGAAATAGAAAATGATGAATATAAATATTTAAAGAATGCTTTTTATTTATTTATTTTTGTCTCAGAGTTGTGCCCATGCTTGTAAAATGTACTTAATGTCTTGGACATACCGATAGGATCCATAGCAATTTCTGGTTTAGAGCTCAAACTTGGTTTGCCACTGCCTCTTGAATTGATAGCGGTCACTCTGTACTCATATTCCAGACCTTCAATAAGTCCAGTGGACCTGTATCTTGTCATGGTTACTGGGTTCTTATTAATGCGGATCCATCTGTCAGATCTAGCTTCTTTACGATCAATGATGTAACCAGCGATTGAAGAGCCGCCATCTTCCGCTGGTGGCTTCCAGGTAAGTGTCATGCCCTCGTGAGACACATCAAGTATTTCAGGTGTGCTTGGTGCGCCAGGAGTAGCTGTAATAAAACAGGATGTTATTATAAATGAAAAGCATAATATACTGGAGTATGTGGTACATGTTTTGTATTAAGAACGTACTCTTGACACTCTTGCACTCAACAACTTCAGACTGAAGGAATGAACCGATACCAAATCGATTGCTTGCAGCCACACGGAACACATATTCTGTTCCCTCGGTCAGTCTTGTGAATTTAAATGTGGGTCTTGTAAGAGATTCAGAAATAGTTATCCACCCTGGGCGATGAGCATCACGCTGCTCAACTGCATAACCACTGATATTGGCACCGCCATCCTTCTGTGGTGGCGCCCAGCTACATGTGATAGAAGTAGCATCAACATCATCAATCTTCATGGGTCCAACTGGTATGCCAGGTTTATCTGCAAAAAAAGTATTTGGTCATTTTATATAACAAACAGTTGTATAGTTGAAACATTTCTCTGGAGAGAAATAAAGTCAGAAAGAACAAACCAGTTCTTACCAAGAATAATGACTTTAATAACTTCTGTGGCAATTCCGACAACATTCTTCACTTCAAGAGTGTAGTTGCCAGTATCATCAAGGCTAGTTTCACGAACTGTCAGTTTAGTGTTTTTCACAGTTGTCTCAATCTTGATACGGTCAAGCTTGTCTTTCATTTGAACACCACCAAAGAACCATGAGCAAGTTGGTGCTGGTTTTCCACTGATGGGTATGCTGAGGATGATTGGCTTGCCAGCATGCACATTTACAATCTTCTGAGGAATGCCAGCCAGATCGATTTTTGGCATAGCTGTGAAAATTTTAAAAAATAAATATAAACGAAAACTCCATATGGAGCATTTAGGTGACATCAAATATACAGCTTTAAGTATATCTAAACATCAATAAGCAGTGGCATACCTCTTTGTTCTTGAATAGTGATAGGAGTCATCAGGTCTCTGGGCTCGCTGACACCTCTGCAGTTCTCAGCTCTGACTCTGAACAAATACTGCTCGTTCTCGGTCAGAGAATCTACAGTGTGCTTTGTCACTGCTGACCTCACATGTGCAACATTCATCCATCTGTCCGTTCCTGCCTTGCAGGCTTCAATAATATAACCAGTAAGTTTGCTGCCACCATCAAAGAATGGTTTCTCCCATTCAAGAGTTACACTAGATTTTGTAATATCTATGACTTGCAAGTCTTGAGGAACAGATGGGATCTCACAGACCAGCACTGATTCAGGGATTTCACATGGTTCTCCGATACCATATATGTTTTCAGGCAATACTCTGAAGAAGTAGTGTGTTCCTTCCTCTAGCCCAGTGATTCTGTACAATGTCTTCTTGCATTCTGTAGTCACGGTTTTGTAAGATTTCATTGATGCTTCACGTTTTTCAATAATGTAATTGTTAATAGGAGCCCCTCCATCAATAGTGGGGACATCCCATGTAATGACAACGGATTCTTTTGTGTAATCCTTGACCTTTACTGCACCACAGGGTCCAGGAGTATCTGAAATGGTGAAAAATAAATGTGAATGCCTGTATAAATGTTGTATTATTAATAATGAACTTTACAAGTATACAAATGTTTGTACCATAAATCTTGACGAAAATGGTGATTGCCTTCTTGCCAGATGGGTTTTCAGCTTCAATTGTGTATTTTCCAGCATCATAACGATGAACTTTCTCTACAATCAAAGTTGTGCTGCTCTCTGATGTTTCGATGTATCCCCGAGACTGAAGGTCAATGCCAGGCTTTCTCCAGGAAACCACGGGCGGAGGTCTTCCAAGGATGGTTGCGTTCAGGTGTAAAGTGCTGCCGGCTCTCAGACAAATAGTCTTCTTCAGTTCTTCAGGTAATTCAATATCAGGGATTTCTGGAAAGAGAGATGATATTTAATTCATCAACAATTGGCTGGCCCTATAATAACGGTTGCCACTTTAAAATATTTCAACCAATAATGATTTTATTTTCAGGGTTCAGTGGATAACTATGTAAATAAAAACATTTGGTATCAATTATTTGATCATACAATTAGTGGTAACAGTGACAGCAACCACTGTACTGCAGACATGTAGTGGATGCTTTTTGGTTGCATAATTTGAACTGCCTATTTTATTGTTCTACTCTACAAACATTTACAGCTAAAATATTGCTGCAAAATCAAGAACTGCTCCAAACGATGAAAAAAATTATTTGATCAGTAAAACAAAACATGGCACTCCCTGTGGAAAACCCACCAACTCTTTCTGAAGGTGCTGTCTCCGCACTGCCTTCGCTGAACTCTCCGGTACCCAGGGCATTAACTGCGGCGACCCTGAAGCTATACTTTTTATTGCTTGTCAAGCCAGTTGCAGTAAACTTGTTTGTGGTCAGGATCTTCTGGGTGGCTCTGTACCACTGTTCTGTTCCCTCCTCGAGAATCTCAATAACATAGCCAATGACATCTGAACCACCATCATACATAGGCCTGGTCCATGTCATAGTGATGCTGTGTTTTGTAGTATCTGTTATACGAGGAGTTGATGGAGGTGCTGGTGTATCTGTCAAGTAAAACCACAGTTAGAATGTTATTAGTAAGTAATCAGAGTTTAGGGAGATGAAGAATAACATTGTATAGACACTTACAGGTTGGGTCTCTGCATAAGGCATATTCAGAGGCTTCACTTGGTAAGCTTGCTCCAGCAGCATTGACAGCTGTAACACGGAACTGGTATTCACTGCCCTCTATTAGGCCAGTTATCTTCAGTCTTGTGTCATAGATGGTGAATGTCTTGTTTACTCTGGTCCATCTCAGGCTGCTCTTCTCTCGTTTGTCCACAACAAAGTTCTTGATTTCACTTCCACCATCACTCTCTGGTTTCAGCCACTCAATAATAACATGTTGCTTTGCAATAGCTGTGACTTCTGGTGCTCCAGGAGGTGTTGGTACAGCTGGAATGCAAGAAGAAGCAGGCATGAATGAATAGTGTGTGCTCTTAAGGCTAACCTGTGCATTATTGAAAACTATGCATATTACTTACTGTATGCATTTCTTGCAATAATAGGTTCAGACTCCAGTGGTACACCATTTCCATATTTGTTGACACCCCGAACACGGAAGATATATTCGTTGTTCTTGATTAATTTTGTGCTGACACAAGATAGCGTCTTGCATTCCGTTTCCATGACAACCCAGTTAAGTCTACTAGTCTCACGTCGGTCAACAATATAGTGAGTGACAGAATCTCCTCCATCCTCAAGAGGTATCTTCCAGGAAACTGTACATTTTTCCTCTGTGACTCTGCTGATTGTGACTTTGCCTTCTGGTGGACCAGGTGTATCTGTGGTGGAAGAGGAGCAGCACTTGATATTCTGAACATACAGTAGTTTAACTAATAAACATTTTATCCTTTAAACTTTCACTTACCAAGAACTTTGACAATGACAGCTGCGGTCTTAATTCCACTCATGTTTTTAACAGTCAAGATATACCTTCCGGTATCATTCCTGTCACATGACTTGATGATTGCCATAGCTCTAGTGCTTGTGTATGTCAAGGAGTATTTTTCTCCAAGCTCCAACTCCTTGTCACCCTTGGACCAAAATACCTTGGGTTCAGGTTTACCGCCAACTGCCGCATCAAGGACAAGGTCAGCTCCAGCCCTGATGGTTACAGTCTCACCAACAAGTTTGCTGTCTAATTCTGCCTTTGGTGGGGCTGGAAATTAAAGTGCATTAGAGCATTAGCATAATGAATATTATTATTTTACCTTTAAGTATTTAAATCATCATCAAAAACTGTATATATCCGGATATATTACTGTATTCATCTTTGCATGTGATGGGTCCTGTTGATTCTGAGGGCATACTGTGCACTCCTGCACCATTTCTGGCAATGACCCGGAATTCATACACTGCTCCCTCTTCCAGTGATGTCACAGTGAAGAAGTTCTCTGTAATGGTAGTGTAGTTGCACTTCAACCAGCGAGCTTCATCCACTTCAATGCATTCTTTGCGTTCAACTATATATCCCACAATCTTGCTGCCACCATCATTGAATGGTATGGACCATCTGATGGAAACTGAGGACTTAGTGATGTCAAACACCTCTGGTTTGCCAGGTGGGTCTAAAAGAAAAAGAGTGACACTTTCAAGTTCAAGTTCCTTTTTAACTCAGAGTGATTACAATGAAAAAACATTGTGTCGTCGACCTACCAACTGGATTCAAAGCCAGGGCAGGTCTTGAAGCTTCACTGGCTTTGCTCAGACCAGCAATGTTCATAGCATAAACTCTGAACTGATATTCCAGTCCTTCAATAAGATTTGAGACTTTATATTGGCACTCCAGACATGGAATCTTGTTTTCTCGTGTCCATAAAATGGTGTTGCGCTCCTTCTTCTCAATCCAATACCCAGTAACTTGGCTTCCACCATCATGATATGGAACATCCCATTTAATTACAATGGCATTGGCAGACACTGACACCACATCTGGGCGTGTTGGTGGGCTTGGTGGTGCTGTAAAAAGAACATAATTGTTACAATATGTTGGATATTCAAGAAATATATGCAAAAAATAAATGAATTAAAGTGAACTCACTGAATGGATGCTCTGCAACAACGGCTTGTGACTCGATTGGTTTGCTCACACCAAACTTGTTCTCCGCACATACACGGAATGTGTACTCCATGTATTTTGTCAAATGGGTGACTTTAATAGTTGGCCGTTTCACACTGGAGTTCACAACCTGCCATGAGGTTTGACCTGATTCACGTTTCTCAACAATATAGTTGGTGATGTCTGATCCACCGTCATCTGTAGACTCGGCCCAAGTTAAGACACAGGATTCTGATGTAATTCCTGAAATTTCAACGGGTCCGGTTGGTGGGTTAGGACGACCAAACACAATTACAGTGATGGTAAATGTCTTTGCTCCGCCAGCGTTCTCCAGAGTGAGGTAGTATTTTCCGCTGTCGCCTCTCTTGGCATCCTTAACCAACAGGGTGGTCTTAACATTGGAGGTCTTGATAGAAACTCTGTCCGTTTCTTTAAGTTTGATCTCTTCAAGCTTCCAGGTCACCTTTGGAGCTGGTCTGCCACTAATAGGGATATCAATGGTAATTGTGCTGCCGGTCTTGCAGGTAATCAGCTGTTTGCTGATTCCACTGAGGTCTGCAGTTGGCTCAATGCGAGGTTCTTTGATTATTACAGAGGTAAGAGCATCTCTTGGATAACTGATTCCAGTGTCATTTTGGGCTTTGACACGGAATTCATACTCCGTATTCTCAACCAAGCCCTCCAAGACCATCTTCAAAGACTTAGTTTGACCACCAAAGACCCACTGATCGGTGCCTTTCTTTCTTGTCTCTACAATGTATCCTGTGATGCGGCTTCCGCCATCATGTTCTGGTTTCAACCATACTAGGGATGCCGTTGTGGATGTAGTATCAATTACATCCAGTCTCTTGGGTGGTGCAGGCTCCTCAGTGGCGATTACTGGCTCTGACATTTCATAAGGCTCACCTTTGCCGTACTGATTTTCAGCAGTTACTCTGAAACAGTATGCCACCCCAATATCAAGATTGGTCACTCTTATAATTTGACGTGTACACTTGAGACTGACCTCTTGCCAACTCAGACGGCTTGCCTCACGTTTTTCAACAATGTAATGATGAATGCGAGTACCTCCATCATTGGCTGGTGCATCCCACATAAGAGTCAAAGCTCCCCTTGTAACATCCTTAAATGAGAGAGGACCTGGTGGCCCAGGTGTGTCCAAAACCTTCACGGTTAAAGTAATGGATTTACGACCACTGTTGTTTTCAAGGGAAAGTGTGTATTTACCAGCATCGTATCTTGTGCAGTTTTCAATTGTCAAGGTGCTGAAAGTCTCTGTAGTATTGATATCTACCAGTACACCAAGCTCTCCATCTGCCTTGGACCATGTTGCCAGCGGAGTTGGTTTTCCACGGAAGGGAATATGAAGAGTAACCATTCCTCCACTCCTCACAATATGTGTCTGCTTAAAGTCTGCATCAATGTCGATCTCTGGTGAAGTTAGTCTATCGACTGCCTGTACAGCATTTGGAATCTCTGATGGCTCTCCCTTTCCAGCACCATTAATAGCACACACACGGAATTTGTATTCTTCACCAGGTTCCAAATCTGTAACTGTATATGTGGTATTAATACAAGTCTGATTGTTAACCCTGTGCCATTCTTCAAGGCTTGCCTTGCACATCTCAATAATGTAACCGATGATCTCCAAACCACCATCAAAGACTGGCTTGGTCCATTCAAGAGTAACAGATGTCTTTGTTGAGTCAATTACTTTCACAACGGTTGGTGCACTAGGTGCACTTGTGGGCTCTCTGCACTTAAATAATCTTGAAGTGCCACTTGGTGGTCCAACCCCAGCACCATTTTCAGCCATAACACGAAATTCGTATTCATTGCCTTCGGTCAAGTTCGTGACTCTGTGTCTTAGTTCTGTGATTGGCCTCTTGGCAGAAACCTTTACCCACTGTAAGCTCTTCTTCTCTCTCCGCTCTAAGATGTATTGCTTGATCTCATTTCCACCGTCTAATCTGGGTCTTGTCCAGCACAAAGTGATGCTAGTTCCTGTCACATGAGTGCAGTTAGGCGTTCCTGGGGCCTCTGGTACAGCTGAAAAGTTATTACAAATATTTAGAGTGCACATCTAGATATCCACAATAATTTAAGCCATTATTGAATAAAACAAAGGTATAACTTACTGTATTGCATTTTGGCAACAATTTCATCAGATTCCAAAGGCTTGCCGACACCAAACTTGTTGACAGCAGAGACACGGAACTGATACTCATTGCCCTTAATCAGTTTTTGTGCATTGAAAGAGCAGCCTTCACATTTAGAAGTCACAAGTGCCCAGGAAATTCTGGAAGTCTCACGCTTTTCAATGACATAATGAGTAATAGCAGCACAGCCATCATTTTCAGGGGGACCCCACCACAGGGTTGCCTTCTCAGCAGAAATATTAGTGAAGCGAAGTGGTCCCTCGGGTGGTCCAGGAGTATCTAAATAAAATATGTACAACTTTATGGTGACCTAAATGCCATTAAACACAATCACAACAATACTTCAAAAACAAAAAAATAACAATATAAAATGTTTTACACTCATTTTCCAACAGACCTTGAACTCTAACAAGAATGTCCTCTTTTGTTGTTCCAGAGCTATTTTTGGCTTCAATAGAGTAGATACCACGGTCATTGCGGTCAGCATCTCTAACAAACAGCGAGCTTGATCCAATCATAGTAGTGATGTCAACAAGCATTTTGTCGAGTTCTTTTCCATCCTTAAACCATGTAACCTGGGGCACAGGCCGCCCACTGACAGTACAGCTCAGTTTGATGTGTTCTCCCGCCTTGATTGTCAGACTCTTTTCAGTAGTGATCTGAATCTCAGGAATAACTGAAATTCAAGATCACATATTATGGATGTTAAATCTTGCATAACTCATAACATTATGAGCTATTGTGTGAAAAAGGATTTACACAATGACTCTTATACATACCACTTTCATCTCGGGTCATAATGTAGCCAGATGACTGGGATGGTGGACTGACTGTTCCAACAGCGTTTCTGGCAATTACTCTGAATTCAAAGCGATCGCCACAAGCCAGGCCTGTTACTGTAAATTGGCATTCACTAACATCAATAAAATTGCATCTCAGCCAGCGTGATCTTCCTTGACGTCTCTCAACACTGTAGGCCACGATCTTACTGCCTCCATCACGCTTAGGTGGCTCCCATTGAAGAGTGACTGAATCTCTTGTAACATCAATACAGTTGGGTGTACCAGGAGGATCTAAATGAGACAAAGAAAGAAATTATTGGTTAATATTGACTTTGCTTCACTGTGTTTAGGAAGGTTACTAGTTTTACCGTATATAACAAGACTCACCAACAGGAGAAATAGCTAATTTGTGCTTGCTTTGCTCACTGACGGGACTCATGCCAGCGTTATTTTGAGCATACACTCTGAATGAATACTCGAGACCCTCCAGCAGACCCATGACTCTGTACTCTCTTCCAGAGATGACATTGGTATTTACTTTCATCCATAGCAGGCTGTTTCTGTCTTTCTTCTCAAGATGATAGC
Organism: Microcambeva bendego; assembly: GCA_034509265.1. NCBI lineage: Eukaryota > Metazoa > Chordata > Actinopteri > Siluriformes > Trichomycteridae > Microcambeva > Microcambeva bendego. Next base: position 21,034,368 of record JAYDZG010000010.1, read on the forward strand.
CAGTGACAGGAGAACCACCATCAAAGCTTGGAGCGTCCCAAGAAACAGTCATGCCATCACTTGTTATGTTAAACACAACAGGTTTTCCTGGTGGACCTGGTGGCTTGTACTGGTGCTGAGCAACAACATCTGTTGAGTTAAGAGGTTCACTTACTCCATATTTGTTCTCTGCTCTAACCCTGAACTGGTACTCCGTGCCTTTAACCAGGTTGGGTATCTTGAATGTGGTTCTCACCACGCTTGAGCAGACTATTTTCCATGCTGCTTGAGAGGTCTCTCGTTTTTCCACACTATAGCAGGTGATCTCACCACCGCCATCTTCCTCAGGCTCATTCCATGAGATGATGATGCTCTGTGCTTTGATTTCATCAAACCGGACAGGACCTATTGGTGCAGAGGGTGGCCCAAGAGTGACAACATTGATGTCAAAATAGTTTTTGACAAGTTTGTTGTCAAGAACCAGGGTGTATTTGCCTGCATTCTCCTTTCTTGTGTTCCTCACAATCAGACTGGCTTTGTTCTCGGTGAGTCTGAAGCGAACCTGTTCACTTTCCTTTAATATAATATCATCTTTCATCCACTGAATCTCTGGTTTTGGTTTACCCAAGTAAGGCAAATCTATATTCACATTCTGTCCAATGCGGACACTTAATTCACCATTAGGATAGTCAATAAGGCTGGCCTCAGGTGGAATAAGGAAGTCCTCCACAGTAATGGGCCCAATTTGAGAGAAATCACTGCGGCCCTTCTCGTTCTTTGCGTATACTCTGAAGAAAACCTCTGTGTCTTTCTGAAGCTGTGTTACTTCATACTTGCAGACTCTGCACGTACCACTTTGGCTCCATGCCACTGTATCTTCATCCTTCATTTCAATAATGTATTCGGAAATGTGGCTGCCACCATCGTGATCAGGCTTTGTCCATGCAAGGGTTAAAGATGTATTTGTTGAGTCGATGACCTTGAGGTTCTTAACAGGCCCAGGAGTCTCAGTTGCTCTAACAGGCTCAAGGCTCTCACAAGCATCTCCAATGCCATGCTCATTTTCAGCAGATACACGGAAGAAATAGGCAATATCGTCAGCAAGACCATCAACCTTGTACGATGTGTTAGCGCATTCTGCGGTAATTAACGTGTAGGCCTTAAGTTTGGCATCTTTCTTCTCGATGATGTAATTAGTGATCGGAGCCCCACCATCAATAATAGGAGGTTCCCAGCTAAGAGTGAGTTTATTACGGGTAACATTCTTCACTATGAGTTTACTGCAGGCCGATGGTGAATCCAACACCTTCAGAGATACAGTAACAGTCTTTGGCTCACCAACTCCATTTTCAATTTCAAGAAGGTATTTTCCTGAATCATCCCTATTGACCTTTGGAATGGTAAGTGTTGTTGAATATTCTGTGTTCTTGATGTTATATTTTGCATCTCCTCCAATATTCCTATCTCCTCTTCTCCATGTGACATTTGGTGCAGGTCTTCCTTTTAGTGGTATCATAATCTCTACGTCCCTTCCAGCCCTTGCGGTATATTGTGTTGACATTGAAAGATCAAAGTCGACATCAGCCTCCTCTGTTGAAATGAGAGAGTAGTACAATTTAGTTTTATTTACAGAAAGAAAGGATACACATGCGTATAGATTTGGACATTTTACACAGAGTAAAGTGCAAACCTAGAATATCTTTGGCTTGAACAGGCTGAACCATTTCAATTGGGCGTCCAGCACCAGCGCAGTTCACAGCAGAAACACGGAAGAAGTAGTACACTCCCGGTTTCAAATGAGATGCCACAAACTCTGTGGTTCTCACTTCACCCTTGGAGCTAATAGTCACCCATTCTCTTTCATCTGCTGTCATCTGGTCTACTATGTAGCTTGTGATTTCACTGCCGCCATCATAGACAGGCTTTACCCAGCCAAGTGTAACTGATGTCTTGGTTGAATCCACAACCCTAAGTTTTGTTGGTTCACCTGGTGGATCTGAAAGGAACAAATGAGAAACTTTATAACCCCAAACTATGACTGTGAGTAGATTAAACATTCAGTTATTATTTCATGTTTTAATATAAAACTGTTTAAATCTTACCAATGGGATCATATGCCTTGTAGAAGATTGATGCATCAGAGTATGGACCTGCACCAGCTTTATTAATTGCGCAAACACGATACTGATATTCATTTTCCTCTGTGAGATTGCTGACTTTCTGCCTAGTATCACGGATAGGATCTTTAATGACCTTAAACCACTGAAGACTCTTAATTTCTCGTTTCTCCAGATAATATCCATCAATATCACTGCCACCGTCCAGACTCGGTCTTTCCCATACAACAGTCATTGTTGATCTTGTAATCATGGTGACCTGAGGTTTAGAAGGTCGGCTGGGTGGCACTGCAAAAAATAAATGAACATTAGGTTTTCATCAGAAGACAAAACCTATTAACTCAGTTTAAAATAAAACAACTGAGAACAAAGTATTTACCAAAGGAATTCCGTGCAATGACAGGCTCCGACTCTATTGGATCTCCAATTCCATATTTGTTCACTCCACGGACACGGAAGATGTACTCATTGCCTTTGATGAGCCGTTGAACAGTTACAATACAGTCCTCTAGTTTCTCTGAAATGATTGACCACATGATTCTGCTACTCTCACGCTTTTCCACGATGTAATGGGTGACCATTGCGCCACCCTCATCAGCTGGAGGATCCCACATGATTGTTATAGTATCTGCTGTGACCTTCTTAAATTGAATCTCTCCAGCAGGTCCCGGTGTATCTGAGAGAGGTGAAAATATATTATTATTATAATGAATAAAACACAACAGAGATTGAGTTCAAATGAGAAAAAAGATTAATTTGCTGCATACCTTGAATAAGCACCCTGATAGCAGCATAGGCTGAACCCAAAGAGTTCTTGACTTTAAGTTCATATGTTCCAGTATTTAAACGTGTAGAATCCCTAATTGTGATACTTGCATAGTCAGAGGTGTTTGAAATCATGATCTGAGCTTTAGACTCAAGCTCTTTTCCATCTTTGTACCATTCAATTGTTGGCTGGGGTTTAGCAATTATTCCAACTTTAAGCTGGACTGTTTCTCCTGCTTTATATTTTACAATGTCAAGATATTCCTGAATTAATTCAATTTCTGGGGCACCATAGGTATCCACACAAGTAACAGGTCCAACTGTGGCTGACGGGTTACTGATGGAGCCAACTGCATTCTTGGCCAAGACTCTAAATTCATAGGATTCATCTTGAACAAGGCCTGATACAGTGAATTTGGTGTCTGGCACATTTGCCAAATTGGCCTTTGACCATCTGCCTTTAAGACCATCTTTCTTCTCAATGATGTACCCAGTCACTTTGCTTCCACCATCGTATGCAGGTTTTTCCCAGGCAAGGCTGATTGAACTCTTTGTTATATCTGTGACACGTAAATCAACTGGTGGTTCTGAAAAATAAATATTAAATTAAATTAAGAAGTACAGAATTGTAGAATCAGGTGTTTCTGGAAAAATGTGTTCGTTATCCTTACCACAGGCATCGATTGCAAGAACTGCATCTGAAATTTTGCTGATGGGGCCCAAACCAGCTGCATTTTCTGCTGCAACCTTGAATTCATAGATCAGGCCTGGATTGATGTTCGTCACTTTAAAATGTGTGGAGCGAATAACAGTTTTGTTGGCTTTCTTCCACAATATACTGTTTTTGTCTTTCATGTAAAGATGATATCCGAATATATGGCTTCCACCATCAGATGTAGGTTCTTTCCAGTTAACTGTAATACTCTCTCTAGTAACGTTACTTATCCATGGAGTTGAAGGTGCCTCAGGAATAGCTAAAACAGAGTGAAACATTTTGGTAAACATTGTGTCATCCAGTCTTATCTAAATAATAAACTAAGACAAAAACGAATGCTACTTACTATATGGCAAATTGACCGAGATAGGTTCAGAATCAATGTGGTCACTGATGCCAAAGCGATTTTCAGCCCGAATTCTAAACTGATACTCAACTCCGGTGCTCAGCTTCATAATCTTGATTGTGCATCTAGCAACTGCAGATGAGACTTCGACCCAGTTTGCTGTGGTTGTTTCACGTTTCAGGACAATATAGTTGGTGATTGTACTACCACCTTCATATGCAGGCGGGAGCCATTTCAAACTTACGCTGTCCTCTGTGATATCACACATTTCAACAGGACCAACGGGTGGACTCGGCCTGTCCAGGACCACAATGTTTATAAAGGACTTAGTAGTTCCACTTGAGTTTGATGCTGTAATGTTGTATCTGCCCGCATCTTGAGCAATGCTCTCACGCAGAGTGATGATTAGGCAGTCAGGAGTTATTTCTGAGTTGAACCTCATGGTTGATTTGAGAACCTGGTCATCCTTTGAAAGAGATACCTTTGGCAAAGGTTTACCAGTGACTGGAATCTCAACCTTAAGATTTGAACCTGCCTTTACATAGACAGTGTTGTGTTGAAAGTCCTTCATGTTAATCTCAGGTGCCTCTGTAAGTAGAAAAGAACAAAGAACATGAGAAGGATTGCTATGATCCCTACCTTTGTCATTACTAACTTATGTAAGTAAAATACTTATGAGAGATGAAGTAAGATAACTTACCTAACTGGTCTTTAACAAGCACTGGCAAGACCATGTCTTTAGGGTCACTAAGTCCGGCGTGGTTTTCAGCAGAGACTCTGAAGTAGTATTCGGTATTCTCTTTCAAGCCATAGACAACAAAATGAGTTGATTTGGTGACACTGCATTTAAGCCACTTTGTTTGTCCTTTCTCCAGAGCATCAACCTGGTAACTGGTAATCCTTCTACCTCCATCGTGTTCAGGTTTGCTCCACAAAAGAGAAACACTATCCTTTGTAACATTAGTTACTCCTAGCTTTTCTGGTGGACTTGGTTTTTCTGAAACAAGTGAAATAAAAATACAACACAAATATTACCTCCAGTCATCAATCATCACTATTGACTTTATATGTAAACATGTCATAGCATACCTGTAATCTTAGTTCCATCTTTAGTTTCCAGTGGAACTCCAATTCCATATTCATTTTCACCTGTGACTCTAAAATAATAAACACCTCCCTCTTGAAGATTGGCTACTTTATAGGTAAGACGGGGACAACTCTCAGTGAGTCTGGTCCATCCCTTCTTGCTTGCCTCACGCAGATCAACAAGGTAGTTCTTGACCGGACCACCACCTTCATTTTCTGGTGTGTCCCATGTAATTGTTGCAGAGTTTTTGGTCACATCCTTGACTAAAATGCTTGAAGGTGGTCCAGGTGAATCCAGTACTTTTACATTCAGAGTCAGTGTAGCTGTTCCAGCAACATTTTGTAGTGTCACAGTGTATTTGCCTGAGTCGTTTCTTGTAGCTTGTTCCACTGTGACAGATGTGCAGGTGTCAGTAGTATCAATTGTTGCCCTCACTCTAAGATCAACATCAGGCTTGTTCCACATCACATTCGGCACAGGTTTTCCCTTAAAAGGAACTCTTAAGGTGAATGAGCTGCCATCTTTAACGATTAATGTTTTTCGCATTTGGTTACTAATCAGGAAGACAGGCTCATCTTCCCTGTCCTTTGCTACTTGTGGGTCAGTTTCAGGGCTTTGTTCACTTGCGCCAATGTTGTTTATAGACCTCACCACAAAGACGTACTCAGCTCCTGATGTCAGCCCAACGACTGTAAACTCAGTGTTCTTTGTGTCACATACACCAACTATCCAGTCTTCTTCGTTGGTTTTTCTGTATTCAACTGAGTATCCTGTAACTGGAGATCCACCATCAAACAATGGCTTGTTCCAAGAGAGTGTGATTGTGGTCTTGGTAGAATCAATGACCCTTGGTTTAACAGGTGGTGATGGAAGGAATAATGGATCTTCAGCTTTAGTCAATGGACAAGGCACGCTCGGTGCACTCAAACCGGCAGCATTTTCTGCAAAGACACGGTACTCATATTCAAATCCTTCAAGAAGATTGGATGCCTTGACTCTTAGGTCATAAACTGGCTTTTTGTTGACACGGACCCAACGGAGACCTGATTTTTCACGTTTTTCTATAACGTAGCCACTGATACTACTGCCACCATCAGATTCAGGTCTTTCCCAGCAGATTGTCATTGCTACACTTGTCACACTGGTCACTTCAACATTGGTTGGAGATGCAGGAACGGTAAATGGATCTGCAGCCTTGATAGCATCACTCTCCAGAGGTTCTCCTGTTCCATATTTGTTTACTCCTCGAACTCTAAAGATGTATTCATTGCCCCTAAGAAGTTTTGTAACCTTGCATGTTGTGGCCTTCATGTCTCCATAAACCAATGTCCACGCAAGACGGCTTGTCTCACGCTTCTCAACAATGTAATATTGAATCTCAGCACCACCATTTTCCTGAGGTGGTCCCCATGTTAATGTGCATTTTTCTGCTGTCATGCCAGTTACTTCCAGTGGTCCAGATGATGGACCAGGTCTGTCAAGAACTTTGCAGTTCACGGCTATAGATCTGGTACCAGCAACATTTTGTAGTGTGAGGACATATTGTCCAGAGTCTCTTCTGATGCTGTCTCTTACGATCAGTGTTGTGGATGTAAGTGTTGAAGTTATTTCCACTCTTGCTTTAGCATCAATTTCCTTTCCATTCTTAGTCCATGAAATCACAGGAATTGGACGTCCAAAGATTTCAGCATCAATTCTGATTATATCTCCAGCTTTGACTACAACCAACTGTTTAAGCTTATCATCAATTTCTATTTGGGGTGATTCAACATCATCTTTCACTGTAATTGGGCCTGTACCCTCTGACGGCTCACTGAGTAAACCAGCTGCATTCTTTGCAATCACGTGGAAATCGTATCTTTGATCTTCAACCAGGCCTGTTACATCGAAATATGTTTCTTGAAGATTGGTGAAATTACATTTTAACCAACGGCCATCTGGTAGTTCTCGCCTTTCTACAATGTATCCAGTCACTTTGGCTCCTCCATCATTTTCAGGTTTAGTCCAGAGGAGAGAAACTGATGTTCTTGTGATGTTAATGACAACTGGTTGACCAGGGGAATCACATGGATCTCTTGCAGCAACAGGCTCACATGCCTTTGTGCAAGGTCCAATACCTGCAATATTTTCTGCATATAATCTGTATTGATAAAGAAGACCCTCTTCAAGTCCGGTTACCTTAAACTGTGTATCAGCCACAAGACCTCTTGTGACCTTTGTCCAGAGAATGCTGCTTTGGCCCTTACATTCCAAGTGATATCCAATTACTGGACTTCCACCATCACTGGCTGGTCGTTTCCATGTAACCAGCATGCCTGACTTTGTGGCATGGGTAACTTGTAGATCAGCTGGAGGTCCTGGTGGTGTGAAGGAATATTGTGCAACAATAGGGGCAGAATCAACAGCGTGACTCTTACCATAACGATTCTCAGCAGCAATACGGAACTGATATTCTGTTCCCTGTGTCAAATTAGGTATTTTAATGGATGTTCTTGCCACTGTAGCAGATACAATTTGCCACGTTGTTGTTGTTGTATCTCGCTTCTCAACAACATAGTTATTAATCTGACAACCACCATCATAAACTGGAGGATCCCATGAAAGTGAAATGAAATCAGCACTAACTTCATCAACTTTGATTGCACTTGGTGGACCTGGCTTGTCAAGAATGATAACTGTAATTTCAGATGAATTAACACCGATTGAATTGGTCAGTGTAATTTCATACTTTCCAGCATCTTCTCTAACTGCATCTTTGATAACAATCCTAGATGATGTTTTAGCTGTAACAACATTTACTCTGGTTGTTTGTTTTAGTGAGTGTCCATCCTTCTTCCATGTCACTTCTGGCAGAGGTCTTCCTCTGAATGGAACATCGATTTTAAGATCATCTCCAGCTTTAACACTAAAAGTGTTAAACATCAAGTCAATGACAGGTTCAATACTGATGTCTTTGGCCACAACAGGTGCTCCCAATGGTTTGGGATCACTCCTTCCTTTGTCATTTATGGCAACAATTCTGAAAGAATACTCCTCTCCTGTTGTAAGTCCTTCAATAGTGGCTTCTGTGGTTTTTACTGTTGCACATACAGTCCATTTATCTGATACTTTGGTCAACATCTCCACTATGTAGCCGGTAATTTTGCTACCACCATCATGGTCTGGTTTATCCCATAAAAGTTTTACAGTGTGTCGAGTAACATCGGCAAGTTTAACTTTACCTGGTGGTAAAGGTGCTTGAGAAACTTTGACTGGTTCTGTTGTGCCTGCTGGTAGGCCAACACCAAGTTCATTCACAGCAAGAACACGGAAATGATAAACACCTCCTTCTTGAAGATCATCGACTTTATAGGAATTCCTTACACAGTTGTTTGACACAGTTGTAAATGCCATTCTTTTAGATTCCCGTTTCTCTACAATGTAATGAGTAATCTTGGCACCACCATCAATATGTGGAGGCTCCCACTGCAGCTGGACTGAATCTCGTTTGACATCTTTAACCACAAAGTTCACAGGGGCACTTGGGGAATCTAGGACTTTGACATTGATGAATGCAGATTTGCTGCCACTGTTGTTTTCAAGAGTTAAAACGTATTTTCCAGTGTCAAATCTGTCAACGTTATCAATGACGAGCATGGTGTAGGAGCTTGTGGCATCAACTTGAGCCCGCTCTGTAAGGGGACCATCAGCCTTTGACCATTTAACTTCAGGTTCAGGTCTTCCTCTGATGGTAACAAACAATCGCAATGTTGCACTTGCACGAACTGTTACAATTTTCCTTAGATCGGCATCTAGCTCAATCTCTGGGGACTCTAGTTTCTCAGCAGCAATGACAGAACCTTGAACGTCAACGTGATCTCCAGCTCCTTCAATATTGACTGCGCAAACACGGAAATTGTATTCTGCATTTTCCTTTAAGTTTTTCACTGTGAAATGGGTTGACTGTACACCTGTGGCTGGTGTACACACTGACCATTCATCATCATGAGCTTCCTTCCTTTCTACAATATATCCAGATATTGGTGCACCACCATCATAAATGGGCCTACTCCAAGCAAGGGAAACAGTTGAACTAGAATGGTCTGTAACTTTAAGATTGTTTGGAGGGCCAGGAGGATAGGTTGCATCGCAGGCTTTGTAATATTCAGATGGTTCACTTGGTTTGCCGACACCAGCAGCATTTTCAGCAGACACCCTGAATTCATAAGAGTGCCCTTCCGTTAATCCGGCTGCTCTGAATCGCAAATCACTTAGCCTTTTCTTATTGCACTTTGTCCATCTAATTCCCTCTTTATCTCTCTTCTCCAAGATATAGCCCTCAATTGGTGAACCACCATCATCCTCTGGTCTTTCCCATGTGAGGACGATCGAATCTCTAGTGATTGAACTTGATTCTGGAGTTGTCGGTGGGCTAGGTGTCTTAAATGGATTTTTCGCAATGACGGGATCTGATTCAAGAGGCTCGCCAATACCATACTTGTTCACTGCCATGACTCTAAAGATGTACTCATTACCAGGTAAAAGTTTGGTCACTTTATAACTGATGGCTTGAATCTTGGGTTCTACTACCGTCCAGGAAAGTCTGCTGGTCTCTCTTTTCTCAATGATATAATGAGAAATACCAGCTCCGCCATCGTGGGATGGATGGTTCCAATGCAAATAGCATTTCTCTGCTCTGACACCAGTTACCTTTAGAGGTCCATCTGGTGGACCAGGTCTATCGAGAACCTTGACATTTACAGGCACCAGTTTTGTTCCTCCCACATTGCTGAGGCTTAGAACAAAATGTCCACCATCTACTCTGATGCAGTCTTTCACTGTTAGAACAGTGTGTGTTATACTGGATTTAATTTCCATTCTTGGAGTAGCACTGTCAATTTCTTTTCCGTCCTTTAACCACATTATTTCTGGGAGTGGTTTGCCTGCAATATCAGCATCAATGGTAAATGTCTCACCAGCATTCACAACTATAACATCCTTGAATTTTGAGTCCATAGAGGCTGAAGGTGCTTCAATCTCATCCTGTGCAGTAATTGGTCCACTGCTTTCAGAAGGCTCACTTAAAGTACCAGCAGCATTTCGTGCAATAATTCTAAATTCATAACGTTCTCCTTCAGTTAATTCTGTGATTGTAAACTGAGTGTCAATTACATTTGCAAAACTAGCCTTCATCCATCGACCATCAGGTAGCTTTTTCCTCTCGACAATGTAGCCTGTGACTATGCTGCCTCCATCATACTGTGGTTTTGTCCATTGAATTGTGACCAGACTTCTTGTAATAACAATAGCCTCAGGGGTTCCAGGGGGATCACATGGATCATGTGCGAAAACACCATCAGAAAGTTTGCTAGGTGGACTCATTCCTGCAATATTTTCAGCATACACTCTGTATTCATACTCAATGCCCTCTTCAAGGCCATTTGTTTTGAAGCGAGTGTCAGCGATTAGGAGTTTGTTAAGTTTTGTCCACAGAATGCTGTTCTTCTCCTTGCGTTCAAGATGATATCCCAAAATAGGGCTACCACCATTATTGTTGGGTGGCTTCCATTCGATTACCATGTGATCTTTTGTCACTGAAGACACGGCTGGTGCACCTGGTGCGGCAGGTTCACTGAAAGGATATTTAACAAGAACATGTGGCGAGTCTAAAGATGAGCTCTTTCCATATCGATTTTCAGCAAACACTCTGAACTGATATTCTGAACCAGTTTTTAGCTTAGAGATTTTGATTGTTGTACGTGCAATGGTTGCTGATACAATCTGCCAAGCTGTGGTAGTGGTGTCCCGTTTTTCCACAATGTAGTTGTTTATCTGACAACCGCCAGTATACACAGGTGGTTCCCAGGAAATTACTGCATAGTTGGCACTAACTTCCTCAATTTTTACTGGTCCCATTGGTGGGCCTGGCTTGTCTAAAATGATTATACCTATTTCCTTAGTGGTTGTTCCTAGACTGTTTGTAGCTGTTACTGTATATTTTCCAGCATCCTCCCTGTTGGCATCTTTGATCAAAAGAACTGTTGATGTTGCAGTGCTTGAGACATTGAGTCTTGTTGTTTCTTTCAGTGCTTGCCCATCTTTAGCCCATGTGACTTTTGGTGTTGGACGGCCTTTAATGGAAACTTCTACTTTGAGCTCTTCACCGCATTGGACACTGTATGTGTTAAAAGTCATTTTAAGCCTGGGTTCAATCGTAACATCACCAGCTATGACTGGAGCTGCTAGTGGTCTTGGATCACTTCTTCCTTTATCATTGTAGGCTGACACTCTGAAGAGGTACTCCTGACCAGAACTGAGTCCAGTGACTGTTCCTTCACATGTTTTAGTTGTTGCTGCTACCACCCAGTTTTCTGATTCTTTCGGCAGCATTTCAATATAATAGCCCAAGATTCTACTGCCGCCATCATGGTCTGGTTTTTCCCATGACAGAGATGCGGTGCTTTTAGTCACATCTGTTAAAGTGACCTTACCCACAGGTAGGGGAGGATCAGCTACCTTTACAGATTCCTCTGTTTCTATAGGTAGACCGATTCCAAATTCGTTTTCAGCCATGACTCTGAAGTAATAAATGCCACCTTCAGCGAGATCACTAACACGTAAGCTAGTCTTAGTGCATTTTGTAGTTATGTTTGAGAAGGCAGGCCTAGTTGATTTCCGTTGGTCCACAATGTAATTCTTTATCTTTGCACCACCATCAATAAGTGGAGGCTCCCAAACAAGAGTGACATAGTTTCTTGTAATGTCTTTCACAATCAGATTTACTGGAGCACCAGGTGTGTCCAGAACTTTAACTGAAACGAACGCTGATTTGGTACCACTGCTGTTCTCCAGAGTCAGAGTATATTTACCAGCATCATTTCTATCACATATGTCAATTGAAAGTTGAGTATAATCCGGCCCCTTTTCAATTTGGGCTTTGCTTGGTAGATCACCATCATCCTTAGTCCAGTAAATGTCTGGAATGGGACGTCCTTTGAAGGGTATGTTGATTTTCATACCTCCACCAGCACGAACAGTAATGCCCTTCCTTAACTCTGCATTAAGTTCAATTTCAGGAGGTTCCAATTTATCAACTGGTTTAACTGTACCAGAAATGCTGACTGGCTCACCAACACCCAATTTATTCAGAGCACATATGCGAACTTTATATTCTTGATGTTCTGTGAGTTTGGTTATTTTAAACTTAGTGCTAGACAGCCCAGTTGATGGAGTACATGTTATCCAGTCCTCCTCATCAGCTTTGCAAATTTCCACAACATAGCCCTGGATGTCTAAGCCACCATCATAAATTGGTCTGCTCCATTCAATAGTCACTGAGTCTTTTGTGGTGTCAACAAGATGTGCATTAGTTGGTGAACCAGGTTTAAAGGTTGGGTCACATGCTTTGTAATAAAGAGTTGGTGGACTTGGTTGGCCAACTCCAGCAGCATTTTCTGCAGTCAATCTGAATTCATATTCATGGTCTTCTGTAAGACCTGTAACTCTGAAACGAAGGTCTGTAATTCTGCGCTTGTTACATTTTGTCCATCTGACTCCAGCTCTGTCTCTCTTCTCTACAATGTAACCAACAATCTCACTTCCACCATCGGTCTTTGGACGAGTCCAGCACACAGTCATAGAATCCCTTGAAATATTTGTAATTTCTAGTTCTCTAGGAGATCCAGGAGGAACAAATGGATTCCTCATAATTACTGGCACAGACTCTAAAGGTTCACCAACACCATATTTGTTGACAGCCATTACACGGAAGATGTATTCATTTCCTTTAAGTAGTTTAGTGACTTTGAACATGGTTGCTACACAGTCGCTTGTCACAACAGTCCAAGTAAGATGGCTTGTTTCTCTTTTTTCAATTACATAATGAGAAATGCTGCTACCGCCATCATGTGTGGGAGGAAGCCATGACAATGAGCATTTTTCACTTGTTACATTGGAAACAGTCACAGGTCCATCTGGAGGCCCAGGTCTATCAAGCACTCTTACATTGAAGGGCACGGATCTAGTTCCACCAACATTGGTAATCTGCAAAATGTACTGTCCTCCGTCAACTCTAATGGCATCTTTAACTATAAGAACTGCCTTAAAATCTGTGTTTTTGGTCTCAGCTCTTGCTGATGCTTCAACTTCCACATCACCTTTGAACCACTGAATTGTTGGAACTGGCTTTCCTAGTACAGAAGCTTCCAAGATAAATGTTTCTCCAGCATTTACAGTGATGATTTGGCTGTACTTTGAATCAATCTCGTAGTTCGGTGGCTCAACCTCATCCTTGGCTGTTATTGGTCCTGTAGATTGAGAAGGCTTGCTGACTGATCCAGCTCCATTTCTGGCAATAACCCTGAAATCATATTTTGAGTCTTCTGTCAAACCTGTGACTGTAAATTCAGTTTCAAGTACGTTTGCAAAACTGGCTTTCATCCATCGTCCCTCTGGGAGGTCTCGTTTCTCCACTACATATCCAGTGACCAGACTGCCTCCATCATATTCCGGTGGTGTCCATCTCAGATATACTGAATGTCTTGTCACAATAGCTGGGACAGGAGTACCAGGAGGATCACATGGATCACGTGCAACACAACCCTCAGACAATTTGCTGCATACACCAATTCCAACAATATTTTCAGCATAGACTCGGAACTCATATTCTATACCTTCTTCCAATGGGGATGTCTTGAATCTTGTATCTTGAATTAATGTTTTATTTATTTTTGTCCACAGAATACTGTTTTTCTCTTTCCTCTCAAGATGATATCCAAGAATGGCACTGCCACCGTCTGAAACGGGTTTGTGCCATTCAACTACCATAGATTCTTTTGTGAAGGCTGACACAAATGGTGTACCAGGGGGTCCCGGTTCTTTAAAAGGATACTGAGCAACCACTGGTTCTGAGTCGATAGCATAGCTTTTTCCATATCTGTTCTCAGCAAAGATCCTGAATTGGTACTCAGCTCCAGTTTTCAGATTTCCAACTTTAAGGGTAGTCCTTGCTATGGTAGCTGAAACAACGGCCCAGTTTGTTGTGGTAGTGTCTCTCTTTTGAACAATGTAGTTTGAAATTTGGCAGCCTCCGGTGTAAGTCGGAGGATCCCATGAGATTACAATGCTCTCTGCACTTATTTCATCTATCCTCACTGGTCCTATTGGTGGACCTGGTTTGTCAAGTATAATGACTTCGACTGTGGCCTCTTTTTGACCAAGTACATTGGCTATTGTTATGTTGTACATTCCACCATCATCCCTTGTGGAATCCTTAATAGACAATGTTGTGAGGGTCGCAGTGTCTGCCACATTAACCCGTGTGGTCTGTTTCAGAGCTGCACCATCTTTAGTCCATGTAATGGTTGGTTTTGGATGACCAGTGATTCGAGCTTCAATTTTCAAATCCTGGCCCACTTGTACAAGATAGGTGCTTAGTTTTGTTCTTACAGATGGCTCAATTACTAGATCCTTTGCAAGGACAGGATGTGCCAGAGGTCTAGGGTCACTTTTTCCTTTGTCATTAACAGCAATTACCCTAAAATTGTATTCTTCACCTTGGGCTAAATTAGTAACAACCGTGTCAAGTGATTTAACTTGTGCACATAGAGACCACTTTTCACTATCAACGGCTTGCATTTCGACTTCATAATGCGTTATTCTGCTACCTCCATCATGTTCTGGTTTTTCCCAAGACAGAGAAATACTCTTGCGTGTAACATCAACAACACTGACTTTTCCAGGAGGCTGAGGCACTTCTGATATTTTCAGTGGTTCTGGTGTCTTGGCAGGTAATCCTATTCCATATTCATTTTCAGCAAGAACTCTGAAAAAGAGAATGCTTCCCTCTTGGAGTCCTTCAATCTTATATGTCATTTTGTTGATTGTAGCAACTGGAGAGTAAACCTTTCTTGTACTTTCCCGCTTCTCAACAATATAATTCTTTATTTTGGCTCCTCCATCCAATAAAGGTGGCTCCCATGTGAGAGTAACTGAACTCTTCGTGATTTCCTTTACATGTAAGTTTGAAGGTGCATCAGGAGTGTCGAGTACTTTGACACTTATGAATGCAGATTTAGTGCCACTGGAGTTTTCCAAAGTCAACATGTATTTTCCACTGTCAAATCTGTTCACATTTTCAATGACAAGTGAGGTAAAGCTACTTGTGATGTCAATTTGAGCTGTCTCATTGATTTCACCTTCAGCTTTTCCCCATTTTACCTCAGGAGCGGGTCTGCCCCTGATGGGAACAAACAGTCTGAGAGATCCTCCAGCTCTAACAGTGATCATCTTTCTAAGGTCAGCATCAAGATCAATATCTGGTGCCTCCATTTTGTCTTCAATGAGAATAGAATCCCTGATATCGGCATGCTCACCAATTCCAACCTTATTTATGGCACAGATCCTAAATTTGTATTCATGTTTTTCTAGCAACTTTCGCACTTCAAATTTTGTTTCCGTTATTCCTGTTGGTGGTGTGCACATTACCCATTCATCAGATATGCCCTCACAGGCCTCAACAATATAGCCTTGAATCTCACAACCACCGTCATAAATAGGTTTGCTCCACTGAAGTACAACAGATGACCTTGAGATATCAATGACCTTAGGGTTGTTAGGAGGACCTGACCTGAAGACTGGATCAAGGGCTTTGTAGTATACAGTAGGGTCACTTGGTTTGCCAATTCCAGCTGCATTCTCAGCAGAGACTCGGAATTCATAACTGCGGTTTTCAAGGAGGCCGGTAACTCTGAAGCGCAATTCACTAACTGCACGCTTATTGCACCTTGTCCATCTGACACCTTCTTTGTCTCGCTTTTCAATTATATACCCAGCTATTGAACTGCCTCCATCATTCTTAGGTCTTTCCCATGTAACAACCATCGAGTCCTTTGTGATGTTAGACACTTCAACATCAGATGGTGCATCAGGTGTGACAAATGGATTTGCTGCAATGACCGGATCAGACTCAAGGGGCTCACCAATTCCATATTTGTTGACAGGAATCACTCTGAAAATGTACTCATTTCCAGGAAGAAGCTTGGTAATCTTCAGACTTTGAGTTTGAACCTTAGATTCTACAACGGTCCAAACTAAGCGACTGGTCTCCCTTCTTTCAACAATGTAATGTGACACCTCAGCACCTCCATCATGTAAAGGTGATTTCCATGCTATACAGCATTTCTCACTTGTAACTCCATATACTGAAATCGGCCCCTCTGGTGGTCCAGGCCTGTCTAGAACTTTGACATTGATGCCCATTGATTTTTCTCCACCAACATTTTTCAATAGAAGTGTGTACTGGCCTCCGTCGACTCGAATGGCCTCTTTTACACTCAGAGAGGCTGTGAAATCTGTATTCTTAATTTCAAGTCTTGCTGCATTTGCAAGTTCCTCACCACTTTTTACCCAGTGAACTGAGGGAACAGGCTTGCCTGATATGCCAGCATCAATCCTGAATGAGTCTCCAGCATTAACAACTAATGTTTGAGAATATTTAGTATCTAAGTCAATCATTGGTGGCTCGACTTCATCCTTTGCTGTGATCACACCAGTGCTTTCAGATGGGATACTAAGTACACCAGCAGCATTTCTTGCAATGACTCGGAATTCATATTGTTGATCTTCTACCAAGCCAGTGACAACAAATTCAGTTTCAATGATATTGGTGAAACTTGCCTTCATCCATCGACCGTTGGGTAACTCCTTCTTCTCAACAATATAGCCAGTGATCCTGCTTCCACCATCAAACTCTGGTGCTGTCCATCTTAGGGTGACAAAACTTCTGGTGACGATTACTGCCTCTGGTTTACCTGGAGGATCACAAGGATCCCTTGCCACCTGCATTTCTGATACCTTGCTGGCTTTGCTAAGGCCAACAATATTCTCTGCATAAACTCTAAACTCATATTCAATGCCTTCTTCAAGGGAACTGACCTTAAATCTTGTATCTGGAATCATGGTTTTATTTTGTCTGACCCACAGGAGGCTATTTCTTTCCTTACTCTCGAGATGATAACCAAGAATCTTGCTTCCACCATCACTGCCGGGCTTGTTCCAAACAATAACCATATTTTCCTTGGTGGCAGACTGAACCGTAGGAGTTCCTGGTGCACTTGGTACCTCAAAAGGATACTGTGCAACTATGGGATCAGAAAATATGAATGAGCTCTTGCCATATCGGTTTTCAGCTGCAATTCTGAATTGATATTCCAAGCCTGTCTTAAGTCTTGCAGCTTTAGTTGTTGTTCTTGCAACAGTTGCCGACACAATCTGCCAGTTTGTGGTGGATGTATCTCTCTTTTCCACAATGTAGTTATTAATTGAACAGCCACCTTCATACTCTGGTGGCTGCCATGACAGTGTCACACTATCTGCAGTAACTTCATCAATTTTAATTGGGCCAGTTGGTGGACCAGGCTTGTCAAGTACAACAACAGTGATGTCAGCTGTAGCCTCTCCAGCTGAGTTTATGATCTTGATTGAATAATTTCCAACATCATCTCGTGTTGCCTCCTTGATTAAAAGGAACAGGTGATTTCCAGTTACTTCTGAATTAACTCTGGTTGTCTCTTTAAGAATAATTCCATCTTTAAGCCAGGTAACTGCTGCTTTTGGTTGGGCAACATAAGGAACATCTATCTTGAGGTCATCACCAGCCAAGACACTAAATGTATTAAATAGAAGCTTGAATGAAGGAGTGATTACGAGATCCTTTGCCACCACTGGCATACTCAGTGGACGGGGATCACTAGTTCCCTTTTCATTTGTTGCTGATATACGGAATGAATACTCTTCACCTTCCATTAGACCAGCAATCACGGCCTCTGTTACTTTAACAACCATGACCTGGATCCATTTGTCACTGTCCTTTTTTTGCATTTCCACATTATATCCTGTGATCCTGCTTCCTCCATCATGATCTGGCTTTTCCCAAGACAGAGTTACACTGTGGCCAGTTACCGCTTTGAGAGTCACTTTGCCCGGTGGTAGGGGCTTTTCAGAAATCTTGACTGGTTCCAGAGTTTCCACTGGAAGGCCAACACCAAATTCATTTTCAGCCAAAATTCTGAAGAAATACAAATGTCCCTCTTTAAGGTCACCAATTCTCCAGCTTGTTTTTGGGCAGGATGCATTTACAATGGCATATGCTTTTCTTGTTGATTCACGCTTTTCCACAAGGTAATGTCTTACTCTTGATCCACCATCAATAACAGGCGGATCCCAAATTAGTGACACAAAATCTTTTGAGATTTCCTTAATTGTAAGGTTTTGTGGTGCCCCTGGAGTATCAAGTACCCTGACATTCACAAATGCAGTTTTACTTCCAGAGCTGTTTTCCACTGTAAGCATATATTTTCCACTGTCAAACCTGTCAACATTCTCAACAACAAGTGAGGTGAATGATGTTGTTGTCTCAATAACTGCCTTATCAAGAGGTTCACCATTTTCTCTGGACCATTTTACTTCTGGTGCAGGTCTTCCTTTGATTGGTACAAACAGTCTCAAAGTGCTGCAGGCTCTAATGTTCACTACTTTGCGAAGGTCTGAATCAAGCTCAATTTCAGGTGGAAGATATTTGTCCTCTGCTTTTGGTGATCCGGGTACAGATGCAGGCTCTCCAACACCCTCACAGTTCAAAGCAGAAATGTTTATTTTATATTCTTGGTTTTCAGTTAGGTTGGTTATGGTAAATGATGTTGCTGTTAGACCCTTCTTTGGACTGACAATGGTCCATTCATCTTCTTCTGGTAGGCAGGTTTCTACAATATAGCCTGTAATCTCTGAGCCACCATCGTAAACTGGCTTGTTCCAGGCAACAGTAATCGATGACTTTGATGTGTCCAAAACTCTTGGATTTCCTGGTGGTCCAGGCTGGAATATTGTGTCGCATGCTTTGTATAATGGACTGGTAGGGCTTGGAGCACTTAAGCCAGCGGCATTTTCAGCAAGAATTCTGAATTCATATTCATGTCCTGGAGTAAGACCAGACACTTTAAAGCGCAAGTCAGTAACTGTCCTCTTATTGCATTTGACCCATCTTAGCCCAGTTTTATCTCTTCTTTCAACAATGTAAGTATTTATGGGACTTCCACCATTGTTTTCTGGATGTCCCCAGCAAACAACCATAGAGTCCTTTGTAATGATTGTAACTTCTGGAGTTTGTGGTGGATCAGAGGGCACATAGGGGTTGGTGGCAACTGCAGGCTCGGACTCAAGGGGCTCACCAACTCCATACTTATTTACAGCCATAACTCTGAAAACATATTCATTTCCTTTAAGTAATTTAGTAACCTTGTAACGGTTTACTTGTAAATCTGTGGCTACATTTGTCCATGCAAGTCTGCTTGTTTCACGTTTCTGAATGATGTAATAGTCAATCTTTGCTCCTCCGTCTTCAAGTGGTGGTAGCCAAGAGAGGATGCATTTCTCTGTTGTCATGTCTGTAACATGAAGGGGTCCTTCTGGAGGCCCTGGCCTGTCAAGAACCTTGACATTAAAAACAAACTTGGAAAATCCTCCAGGGTTGCTTGCAGTCAAAGTAAATGCACCGCCATCTCTTCGTGAAGAATCTTTGTTGATCAAGCATGTATGGAAGTCTGCGGTTTTGATTTCTAGTTTTGCAGTGTCTTCAAGTTCTTTTCCTTCTTTTGTCCATACCAAAGATGGAATTGGTCTGCCAATAGTATTAGCCTCTAGCTTGAAGACATCTCCTGCCTTAACGACAACAGTACTACTAAAGCTGGAGTCAACATCAAGCTTCGGTTCCTCAATGTCATCTCTGCAGATGATCACTTCAGATGGCTTAGAAGGCTTGCTGACAGATCCAGCCGAGTTTCTTGCAATGACTCGGAATTCATATGAAGAATTTTCTGTCAGACCACTAACTGTGAAGTTTGTCTCCAGGATGTTGCCAAAGTTTGCTTTAAGCCAGCGGCCATTTGTTGATTCTTTCTTTTCCACTGTGTACCCAGTAATTGGGAAACCACCATCGTTTTCTGGCTTCCTCCACTGAAGACTCACCTCATGTCTAGTTATGTTAATTGCCACTGGTTGACTGGGAGGATCGACGGGATCAAGTGCATATGTCATATCTGACGGTTTGCTTGGTTTGCTAGGACCTGCCATGTTTTCAGCAATGACACGGAATTCATATGCAATAGCATCCATCAGGCCTGATGATTTGAAAATGTTTCCAACCACAAGGGCTTTGCTGATGCGTTGCCAAAGGATGCTGTTTTTTTCTTTTCTTTCAATGTGATATCCCAAAATTGGGCTTCCTCCATCAGTGGAGGGTTCATTCCAGCTAATTGTAATAGAATCCTTTGTAAAGGCAACAACTTGAGGAATGCCTGGTTGTCCTGGTACATCAAAAGGATATGCAGCAATGACTGGCTCGGATGTTATGAAGGGACCAACACCATATCTGTTTTGAGCCCTGACACGGAACTGATATTCAATTCCAGTTGTTAGGCGAGCAGCTTTGAATGTTGTGCGAATAACAGTAGCTGCCAACTCTACCCAAGATGTACCAGTGGTCTCTCTCATTTCAACAATGTAATTGTTGATGGGTACACCTCCATCATTCTCTGGTGCTTCCCAGGATATGAGTACATAGTCACAAGAAACCTCATCCACTTTTATTGGTCCAGTTGGGGGCCCTGGTATATCATGGACTTGGACAGTGATGATCTCTGTAACTGTTCCCAAAATATTTTTTCCAGTCATTGAATACTGTCCTCCATCTTTTTGTTTGATTTCTCGTATGTTAAGAATAGTCGAAGTTGCTGTGTTATCAATGTTAATTCTCTGTGTTTGTTTAATTTCCTTATCCTCTTTCTTCCAGACAACAGATGGTCTCGGACGACCCAAAACTGGGATCTCAACCTTCACGTTATCACCTGCTTTGGCTACTACTATCTTCTGGTAGACTCCTTTAAGGTCAAATCCTGGTGCTGTGGTCTGCTCCTTGATTACAACTGGACGGCTTTCTCGAGGCTCACTTCTTCCTGAACTGTTTACAGCAAAGATGCGGAATATGTACTCAGCATTTTCAATCAAATCGGTTACAACGAAGTCCAAAGCCTTGATCGTTGTCACATGCAACCACTGGTCAGAATCCGTTTTCTGAGCCTCAATCACATAGCCAGTGATTCTGCTCCCACCATCATATGTTGGTTTGGTCCAGGCCAGGGCGGCTGTGTCCCTAGACACATCTGTGACAATCAAATTATCTGGTGCAGAAGGAGCTTGTGAAGCTCTGATGGGTTCAGGCATTTCTGCAGCCTCACCAATACCTCGTTCATTTTCAGCTGAAACTCTGAAAAAGTATTCTACTCCCTCTTCCAAATTTGTAACCTTGTAGGAGCACTTTTGCCAGCTTGTAGTGATTGTTGTGAAAGCTTTTCTGGTTGCATCACGTTTCTCAATAATGTAATTTGTGATCTTAGATCCACCATCTATAATCGGAATTTCCCACTGAAGTGTGATACTGTTTTTAGTGATTTCTCTTGGTTTTAAGTTGACTGGAGGTCCTGGTGTGTCTATAACTCGTACATTGACAAATCCTGTTTTCTTTCCAGCTACATTTTCTAATGTCAAGACATATTTTCCAGCGTCATATCTTGTGCACTCAGGAACAACTACTAAAGTGTATGACTCGGTAGTATCAATGTGGGCACGTCCTTTCAGTGGGATATTGTCTTTTATCCATGTAATCTCTGGAGTTGGGCGACCCTTGATTGGAACAAATATACGAATAGAAGCACCTGAGCGGACAACAAGTGTTTTTCTCAGTTCCGCATCCAGTTCAAAATCTGGGGCTTCCTCACGATCCAAAAGTTCCACAACTTTCTCAACTTCAGCAGCTTCCCCACACCCTTCAGAATTTATTGCACTGACTCTGAAATGGTATTTTCCTCCTGCTTGTAAGTTTGAAATGACAAATTCAGTAATTCTCAATGGTGAAGTTGTGTCTTGAACCCAGTCGTCTTCTCCTTCCTTTTTGTGTTCAACAATGTAGCCTGTTATCTCAAGACCACCATCATAAAATGGTCTACCCCAGTTAAATGTTGCTGTTGTTTTGGTGGTATCAGAAATTCTTGGATTGGATGGAGGACCAGGTGGATCTAAAATTAAAGATTGTACACATTTAAAAATAAGTTAAAGGTAAGACAAGGATTTAAGTTTAGAGATCACAAATTCAGACTTTCCAATGACTTACATGCAATATCCTTTGTCAGGACTGGCTGTGAAGGTTCACTGGGTTCTCCAAAACCAGCTTTGTTTTCTGCAGTTACACGGAACTCGTACTCAACTCCTTCAGATAGGCCGGATACTTTGTAACGTAGATCAGAAATGGTTTTCTTCGAAGCTCGGACCCATCTCATACCTTTCCTCTCTTTCCTCTCAACACTATACCCTCTAATATCACTTCCGCCATCCATAGCAGGTCTCTTCCAGGAAATGGTTACAGCATTTTTGCTGACATTATCAATTTCTGGTTTGGATGGTGGTCCAGGAGGTCCTGCCATAAATAAAAACACAAATGTTTAAATATATATTACAGTAGGAGTCATCAGTGGAATTAATTCAGATACTGATGAACTTTGCACACTTACCAAAGCTGTCTACCATTTTGACAGGACCAGACTGGGTGGCATCACCGACACCATACTGATTCACAGCTAAAACTCGGAAGATATATTCATTGCCCTTGATCAACTTGCTGGCCACAAAGCGGCAGTCCATTAAATTTTCAGCAAGTTTTGTCCAGAGTAAGCGGCTAGTCTCTCTCTTTTCAAGAATGTACGATTTGATAGCAGAGCCTCCGTCTTCTTCTGGTGGTAGCCATGTGAGTGTGCACTTCTCTGCAGAAACACTGCTTGCCTCAATAGGACCTGGAGGACCAGGTACATCCAGGACCTTTACTTTCACTTTCTCATCCTTGATACCGAATGGATTGCTTGCAGTAATTGTATAATCTCCAGTGTTCTTTCTGCTGGCATATTTGATCGACAGAGTTGAAGATGTTGCAGTGCTAGTGATCTGGACAATATCTGATGGCTTGAATTCTCTTCCATCTTTGGACCATACAGCAGTAGGTGGTGGTTTGCCAAGAATACTTGTAGCAGTAACTACTATTGTGTCCCCAGCCTTAACAAAGATGCCGTCCTTCATTTCAGGGTCGATTGTGATAGTCGGTGGCTCTGTAAAGAAATAAGTAGTTTTTGACTTGTGTTTATTTTAAAACTCTGGGTAAAATCCAAGTAAAACTTACCGTATTCATCTTTGCAGACCAGACTGTCAGTTTGCTCTGAGGGAGAACTGATGGCCCCGGCTGCATTCTTTGCTCTAATTCTAAATTCATATGTGCAGCCTTCATGCAAATCTGTCACTGTGTAGGCACAGCTATGGATGTTCACATGGTTGGCCTTCATCCAAGTCTTTCCTGGATGCTCCAGTTTTTCAACAAAGTAGCCTGTAAGTTTGTGGCCTCCATCATACTTTGGTGCAGTCCAAATAAGTGTTACGCTGTTCCTTGTGACATTGATTACATCAGGTTTCCCTGGAGGATCTAAGCAGGGTAAAAAAATGTGAAGGTTAAAAATTCTTATATAAAAAATCGTCAGAATTTATGTAATCTCTAAAAGACTTACCAATTGGATCAAGAGCAACAACTGCTTCACTGGGTTTGCTTGGCTTGCCAAGTCCAGCCATGTTTATAGCCATAACCCTAAATTCATACTCAAGACCTTCAACCAAACCAGTCACTCTGCACTCCTTCACTCTCAGAGGAGTTTTACTTGCTCTCTTCCACATCAAACTGTTTCTGTCCTTAAATTCCACATGATATCCTAAAATGACAAATGGACATTAGCAATTGCATATGATTATACATGTATGCAAAGCCTATTTAATGCCTTCAGCATTTGAGAGTAATTTACCAGTAACAGGAGAGCCTCCAGTATCTTTTGGATCTGACCATGCTACCATGGCATGCTCATGACGAATATCCAGAATCTGTGGTGGAGCTGGAGCCTCTGGAGCATCTTTTGGTGAAAAAAAGGAAAGACATAAATCATAAAGCTTTCTGAAACATGTTTAGTAAATAGAGTAACATTTATTTGACAAAACACACTTACTGAATGGATGTTTAGCCACCACGGGATCAGATCGGAGAAACTCTCCAACACCATATTTGTTTTCGGCACATACTCTGAACAGGTACTCTGTTCCATCATGAAGTCTTGTGACTCTAATAGTGTTCTTCTGAATAGCTGAAGCAACCGTGGCCCACTTGTTACTAGTGGAAGGCCTTTTCTCTATAATGTAGTTGGAAATTTCTGATCCGCCATCGTCCTTTGGTGGATCCCATTCCAGGGTTATTCCATCAGCTGTGATTTCATCAAACCTAATGGGTCCTGTGCAGATTCCGGGCTTCCCGACGACCTTGATGTCAATGGTGGACTCTTTGGTTCCTGCAGTGTTTTTTAAAGTCAGCGAGTACTTTTCGGCATCGCCTCTTTCACAGTCACGTATCAGCAAGGTTGTGTTTGTGGCTGATGATTCAGCAGAGACTCTTCCACTATCTCCAAAAGTGACACCGCCCTTCTTCCACATGACTGTTGGAGCTGGAATGCCACTGATTGGGATTGTTAGACGAACTGTGCTTCCCTCCTTTGCTATGTAGCAGGAGTCTGGCAGGCCTTTAAGGTCACAGTCTGGAAGAACTGTAAAGGCCATTGACAAAGCAAACATTCAAGTACATTTTTTAAAATATACGAACAAGATAATTGTAAACAGCACAGTTATATTTTTAAATCAGAATTAATCACAGTAAAGAGAAATAAAACTAAATATTACCAATTTGATCCTTAGCCACCACAGAAAGCTCAGTCGGGAGCCCGTCAGAGGACTCATTGAAGGCTTTAACTCTGAAACTGTATTGTTTTCCTTCTACAAGGTCCCTCGCTGTATACTGCATGAGCTTGGACTTCATAAGTTGCCTCCATTTATCTTCACCTTCACTCATCTCTAGTTCATAAGCAACAATATGGCTTCCACCATCACTGATTGGCTTCTTCCACATAAGAGTGCAGGAATCCTTGGTGATCAGTGTCGGCTTAAATTCTGTAACTGGTCCTGGTTTCTCTGCAAGTTATCATTTTTATTTTAGATAACATTTAAATATGTTTGTATATCTACTATAAACCATCTTGCAGTGTTGCTAAAGAAATAAAAACATTGAAACTTACCTGATGCTTTTACTGGTCCGGGTGTCGCACAACCTTCACCGATACCATACACATTTTCAGCTGAGACTCTGAAGCAGTATGCTTTACCAGCTTCAAGATTAGTTATCCTGAAAGATGTTTTGGAACACTCAGGAGCGACACAGGTCCATGCCTTTCTCTCCGCCAGGCGTTTTTCCACAACATAGCTCTTTATTGGACTTCCACCATCAATTAGTGGAGCATCCCAAGTAATATGTGCATGACTCTTTGAAGTCTCTTTTACAATCAGGTTGAGTGGAGGCCCAGGTGTATCTACATTATACAAAAATGGTTAAATCCCTTATACTGGAAATATAAAGTAATTAGATAATCTTTGAAATAAATCTCGACATTACCTAAGACTTTCACCACAATAGTGTAGGACTTTGTTCCACTGCTGTTCTCAAGGGTAAGCACATATTTGCCAGCATCATATCTGTTGATGTCCTCACAATGCACGTATGTATCCCATTCTGTTGTGTTGATCATAAGCCCCTGTCTTTCCTTCAGGTTAGCATTGACCTTGCTCCATGTTATTTTTGGTGCTGGACGGCCTCTAACTGGAACGTAGATTCTCATGGTTACTCCAGCACGCAGCACCAGTGCTTTCCTCAGATCTGCATCAAGTTCTGCCTCAGGAGCAACTATAAGGAAAGTTTGAAAGAGGTTCAATAGTAAAAAACAAAAATATTGTATTTAAAATAAAATATTTGTATATTTATGTGAACACTTACTCAAAATGTCCTGTGCCAAATGATTTCCGGGAACTTCACTTGGCTCACTGAAGCCAATCTTGTTCACAGCACTCACACGGAACTGATATTCTGTTTTGTCTAGAAGACCAGTCACAAGAAACTTTGTTTCCTGAAGATTTTTTGGCATATTGCACTTCGTCCAGTCCTCGGAATCCGCTCTCTTGGTTTCGACAAGGTAACCCAGAATTTCACATCCACCATCATAAGCCGGCTTGGTCCAGGATAGACTAATTGAGCTATGTGTAGAGTCCACAACCTTGGGGAAGGCAGGTGGTCCGGGAGGATCTGCAATAAAAAGAAAACATGAAAGCATAAATGTCAAAACACAACAAACCTAATGTAAAGGAGAACTGGAGGTAAAAAGAAAAAAAAAACGTACACAATGGATCCACAGCTAAGGCAGCTTGAGAGGCATCACTTGGTTTGCCAAGTCCAGCCTTGTTGAGAGCAATAACTCTGAACTCATATTCAGAACCCTCAGTTAGACCTCCAGCTTTAATAGTTCTGTCAATGACGGGCCTCCTGTTTATTTTGGACCAAGCAACTTCCTGAATTTCACGTTTCTCAACCATGTATCCAAGGATTGTAGATTTGCCATCGTCAGCAGGGGCCTTCCAGCTCACAGTCATGTGGTCCTTGGTGATATTAGTAATAACTGGAGGATCGCATGGGCCAGGAACATCTAGATTTGAAGGCAGTGTTGTACAAAAATGTGGTAAGTTGGTGAAAACTAAAAAATCATCCATTAATTAAAATCTATATTCATAAATACTTGCCATATGGATTCTTTGCAATAACTGAGTTGGTTACAATTGGGTCGCCAACACCATATTTGTTTTCGGCGCTGACGCGGAACTCATATTCATGACCCTCAATTAGTTTTTCTACTGAGCAGCTGGTAAGCTGGCCACTAATGTTGGAAGTAACTTGAGCCCAGTTAGCTCTGCTTGTTTCCCGTTTGTCGATAATGTAGTTGGTTATTTCAGCACCACCGTCGGAAACAGGTGGCTCCCACCTCAGTTTAACACGATCAGCATATATGTGGCTGATCTTAACTGATGCTGGTGGTCCAGGTTTATCTATGAAAACAAATAGATTTAATAACAACTCACACTAGTATCAGTCTACAGTACTGTTTTTACTGGCATGCCACAAATAAATTATAAACAAGCCATGTTTGTCATTTTCATCTTACCCAGAACTTTCAGCCTAATGTTGCCAGATTTGGAACCACTTGGGTTCTCGGCTAAGATAGTGTACTCTCCGGTCTCCTTCCTTGTCACTGAGAACAGCTCTAAGAGGAACAGATGTCTCTTTTGAGACATCTTCATCCCTTCAACAAGTTTCAGTGGCACACCATCTCTCTTCCATGTAACTTTGGGTAATGGTTTTCCATAAACCTCAGCTTGAAGGCAGACATTTGATCCGGCTTTGACTATGATTAGATTCTTCATTTCAAGACTGATCTCAACTCTTGGTGGCACTGAAATGTCACAAGTACAGATTCACATTAAAATGAATACACTTCACATTGTCAAATATAAAATTTGTGACCAATTTAAAAACTACATTTACCATGCTCTGCAATGACTGTGATGACATCAGACTCCTCAGAAGGCAGACTGACGTTAATTGCAGTCTTGGCAATAATTCGGAATTTGTATTGGGCTCCCTCGTCAAGTCCAGTGACAATGTACTCCTCTGTGGGTATATTTTGGGTATTTGCACGCGCCCACTTGTCACCTGGGACCTTTGAAAACTCAACATAATACCCGATGAGTTTGCTACCACCATCATGTTTTGGACGGTTCCAAACAAGAGATACAGCGTGCTTCATTACATCAAGGACTTCCGGTTTACCAGGTGGATCTAATGAAAGGGGAAAAAAACACTTTTGTCTGATTTCATTCTAATAAATTATGAGATTTTGTTTTTTTCACAACACATACCAACTGGAGTCCTGGCTGTAATGATCTCTGTTGGTTTGCTTGGTTTGCTTTGGCCTGCCTTGTTGACAGCAGAAACTCTAAATGTGTATTCCAGACCATCAATAAGACCAGTGCAGGTATATTCAGTTGCACGGACAAGGGCTTCATTTGCCTTGACCCACAGAAGGCTGTTTCTCTCTTTACGTTCAATGAAGTATCCTAGAATAGGACTGCCACCATCATTTGCTGGTATTTCCCAGGACAAAACAACAAACTCTCTGTTGATTTTGTTGACACAGCAGTTTCTAGGTTCACTCGGTGGATCTGGAATAATAACATTTGAAAGAAATTACATTCAATTCAAAACATTTACAAAAACGTTTCTTTGTATAGCTTCTAATCAATACGATTTCTCAAGATAAACCTACCGAACGGATATCTGGCTACCATTTTCACAGAGTAGATTGGCTCTGAAACACCAAAGCGATTCTCAGCACGGACTCGGAAGCCATACTCCTTGCCTGGGACAAGTTTGACAACTCTGCAACTGGTCTTGGTGCATGATGCTACTGCAGGGACCCAGTCACCACTGCTAACATCACATTTCTCAACAACGTAATTAGTAATGTTACTTCCACCATCCTCAGACGGAGTGTTCCATGCGAGAGTGCAGGCATCAATATCCGTATCAAGGATTTCAAGAGGACCTTCGGGAGGTCCAGGAATATCTGTTGGAAACAATTTATAAACAATTAATGAGTGTAATGATAAAATTGGAATAGTAATATTTTGTATTTTGTTGTTTCAGATTACATACCGTAGATGATGATTCGAATAATCTGGTTGACCTTGGAAATGTTGTTTTCAGCTGCAAGACTGTAGTAGCCACTGTCTTTCCTTGAAACATCCTTTATCATAAGTGTGGATGAAGTTAGAGTCTTTTGGATTGTAAGGCGATCCGATGTGACCACGTCATCGCTTCCTCTTCTCCATGTTGTGACTGGAACTGGTTTGCCGGACACGAGCGCTTCAACCTTTAACTTTGTTCCTGCCCTTGCTGTCACCACATCAGACACGATGATCTTCGGTGGCACTAAAGAAAGAAATAAATGAAAGGATAAGTGGTTGACATTCAGATTTAAAAGGTAAAACGAATGGACTAGTGGTGCACATATACACATACTCTGCTGTTCTTTAACTTCAAAGATTCCTTCAGCCTCTCGTGGCAAGCTGCATCCTATGGAGTTTCTTGCCGCAACCCGGAATCTGTATTTTGTGTTCTCTTTAAGACCTACAACAACAATGCTCAAGTCTTTTACAACTGAGTATGAAGTCCATTTGTCTTCAGGTTTGCCATCTTCCTGGTAATCAACTATGTAGCCATTAATCTTAGCTCCTCCGTCTCTTAGAGGTTTCAGCCATCCCAGCGTTGCACTGTTCCTTGTTATCTCCAATACATCCATCTTTTTGGGTGGATCTGGTTCACCTAAAGGAGTAATATTATAATGAATTGTTAGCAATGGAAAGAAAAATGTTGTTAGATTAGATAGCAATCAGTAAAATTTTACGTACTCATGGAATCTGTGGCCAAGTAGGATTTAGGAGAGTCCTTAGGCACA
Source organism: Microcambeva bendego (assembly GCA_034509265.1). Lineage (NCBI taxonomy): Eukaryota > Metazoa > Chordata > Actinopteri > Siluriformes > Trichomycteridae > Microcambeva > Microcambeva bendego. Next base: position 21,063,931 of record JAYDZG010000010.1, read on the forward strand.
CCAATGCCATACTTGTTGACTGCTGTAACCCTGAAGTAGTATTCTGATCCTGGTGCAAGATTTGTGATTTTGAAGCTGGTCTTCTTCAAATCATTTGTGCAGTTGGTCCATGTCTTCCTGTCTACTTCACGCTTCTCTACGATGTAGTTCAGGATTGGACTACCACCATCATTGTCTGGAGGTGACCAGGAGAGCTGGCAAGATGTCTTCGTGACATCAGATGCTCCTAGCTCACCAACTGGTCCAGGAGTGTCTGTTGAACAGAAATTGTTAAAAAGTTATTGTCCAGTCTGCAATTTATTCCACCAAACAAAGTAAGATTTTGTCGCTGTTTAATGAAAAACCTGTATCTACATTTTTAGCTTTTTTTAATTACTTTTTTTTACATGTATGGATTGTGGGTTTATCTATCTATCTGTTGGTGAATATCATAACGACAAATGAAAAGATCACACAGTCTACATGACATGTAGGAGAACATTGGCTGCTACAGCTGTGCATCAAAACCTTATCTACTCCTGCTTCCATTGATGTGTGTGTGGGTGTGTGTGTTTACTCAATTGTCTCCGGTGCTACTGCTATCTGTTACCTGCCAACCAACTTACCAAAAACTAAGTAGGCAATGTTATGTTTTGAGGAGTTTTTTCCCTCTCCTGAAAAGCTGGGATTTTTGAGATACATCTTTTTCATTGGATAGCGACGATTTATATTAACGTGTTGTCAAACATACCCAAGACTTTAACACGAACAAATACAGCTTTCTCTCCTGAAGGATTTGAGAGAGTCAGTGAATATCTTCCAGAGTCTTCGCGTGTGCTCTCGGGGATGACGAGGAAAGTCATTGTATCGATCTGGTCCACATGACCACGTCGGACAACATTGTCAATTCCCACACGTTTCCAGGTCACTTTAGGTGCAGGCCTTCCTCTGATGGTTGCAAAAAGCCTTATGGGACAACCTGCTCTTACACTGAAACCCTTTCTCAAACTGGCATCCAGATCGATCTCAGGTATTTCTGGGGTAAAATAGTACAAAAGTATGTGATTTAAAGGATACTGTACATATTGCAAAGTATTACATTGTAGAATCTGACAAAGCATCTTACCATGAATGTCTTTTGGAGACACTGCATTTTTAAGATTTGCGGGGCGACCCATGCCCACTTGGTTGTGTGCGGAGACCCGGAATTCATATTGCTTTCTGTCATCCAAATTGAGCATTGTTAATTCGGTGAGCACAAGCTGCCCAACATTATTACATTTGGACCAGCCTTCTTCTGGGTCTCGCTCTTGTTCACCTTCTAATTCAATCTTCTCTCTCATCTCAACCAAATACCCTAAGATTGGAGCACCACCATCATACACCGGCTTGCACCAGCCGAGTGTGATGGTGGTCTTTGTGCTGTCAAGCACTTTCACACCACCAGGTGGACCAGGAGGCTCTGAAATATTCATGAGAGCAGATTTTAAATGATTTTGTTATAATTAACATCACAGCAATAATTACAGTAAAATATTATTTTAGTAAAGAGATAACAGATTTACCTATTGGGTCTTTGGCTGTGATGGGTCTTGAGGGTTTGCTTGGCTCACCCAGCCCGACCTCATTTTCAGCCTTGACACGATACTGATATTCATGGTTTGGTATCAAGTTGGTTACTCTCATACGCCTCTCAGAGATAGGGCTTTTTGTAATTGGCACCCATCGGACGGCACGCTTCTCTTTCCTTTCTAGGATGTAGCCGGTTATAGATTTTCCTCCATCATTCTCAGGAGGAGCCCATGTAACAGTCATCTCATCCTTTCCAATTTTGGTGACCTCTGGTGGATCAGGTGGACCAGGTCTGCCAAACTGTGTTTTGGCAGTGACAGGCTTACTCTCCATTGGAGGTCCTGTTCCCATTTTGTTTTCTGCTCTCACCCTGAAGATGTACTCGTTACCTTCCACAAGGCGGGTCACGTTACAATAGCTAGTCACCACGTTAGCCGAGTAAGTAGACCAAACCATTCTTCTAGTCTCACATTTTTCTAGAATATAGCTGTCGACCTCACAACCACCGTCATCTGCTGGAGGATCCCAGACGATCCTACATTTATCAGTGGAGACTCCTGTCACCTTGACATCTCTGACAGGGCCTGGTATGTCCAAAACACTCAACATTGCATATGCAGTGAAGGTTCCAGCTGCGTTTGTGGCCGTGATTACATATTTTCCAGAGTCTGAACGCTTGGCTTTAGTCATAATGAACTTTGAGTAATCTACTCCAGTGTCAACAGTGATTCGGGGGTTATCTTCTGTAGACTTGTCCTTTACCCATTTCACCTCCGGGTGTGGCTTTCCTCTGAGTGCTGCCTCAAGCCTGACAGTTTCACCAGCTTTAACCACTATAGTGCCAGCAAATTTCAGGTCAATAACTGGTTTGTGAAGTTCTTCTTTGACAAGAATGTCTGATGTTTTAACCCAATTGCTTTCTCCGGCATCAGTTGTTGCTTTGACTCTAAACTGATAGACATGGTTCTCTACACATTTCTCCACCAGGAAGAATGTATTTTTGAGCGTGTTGGCATGTACACCCTCCCATGCCTCAGCATCCTTGAGTTTTCTTTCCAGAACATATCCAAGGTTAGGGCTGCCACCGTCAAAATCTGGCCGCCTCCATCTTAAGTAGACAAAGTTCTTGCCGATATCAGCTACATGGAAGTTTTCTGGTTCACCAGGTTTCTGGAGTGGATCGATTGCTAGAGTTGGTGTCTTGGTTTCTATTGCTGGTCCGGGACCACACTTGTTCTCTGCTGATACGCGGAACATGTATTCATGATTCTCCAGGAGTTTTGCTTTCACCTTGCGGTTGGTGCAATCGGAAGAAATCATGGACCATCCTCTTATGCTTGGCTCGCGACACTCGATGATGTAATTTGTAATTTCAGTGCCGCCGTTGTCCTCAGGAGCATCCCAGTTCACCATGCAAGAGTTTCTGTTCACATATGTCAAAGCCAGATTCCTGCAGTGTCCAGGTCTGTCCAGAACAGTTACGTTGATGCAGGCTGAAGCTTCACCACTGTCATTTACTGCCTTAAGAACATACTTTCCATGATCTGATCTGGTTGCTTCCTTGATTCGCATTTGCACTACAGGGAAGTTGTTTGTCAGAGTGGTGCGCTTATCTTTTTCCAAGATGGTTTCTCCTTTGGTCCAGGTGATCATTGGATCAGGCCTTGCCTTTACATATCCAATAATATTAATGTTATGACCTACACGGACAGTCACTTGTGTACGGCATGTGACATCCATGTCAATCTCTGGTGGGATGAGGATGTCTCGAGCAATGACTGATTCTGGGATTTCTCTCGTTTCACCATCACCAATCATGTTCACAGCTCTAACCCGGAACCTATACTCTGTACCTTCTTTTAGTCCCTTGACTCTATAAGCACACTGTTTAATAAGATCATCCTTGTTGACTTTTTCCCATTCTCCACCTACTACCTGCATTTCAATGTCATACCCCAAGATGGGACTACCTCCATCCCTATTAGGCTTTATCCAGACCAAATCAGCATAGGTACAACTGTAGTCCTTAACTTTAGGGTTGACCGGAGGTCCGGGAACTGTGACCTGTCTGCAGGGTTTATAGAGGTCGGAGATGGGTGAGGGTCCACTAAAGCCAGCAATGTTTTCAGCAAATACTCTAAACTCATAATCATTACCCTCAAAAAGTCCAAGCACTCTAATTCTAAGATCATTGCATGGAGTTTTGTTCACTCGGATCCACTTGCCTCCTTTATGTCTGCGCTCAATAATGTAACCAGTAATAGGACTACCACCATCATACAAGGGCATGGTCCAACCAAGAGTGAGTGAATCTTCAGAAATATCTGATGCCACAGGTTTTCCAGGATGCCCAGGTGGCTCGAACCGGTGCTTGGCTACGGTTGGTGCACTTTCAAGTGCTGCACCAACTCCCATTTTGTTCTCGGCCCGGATTCTCATGACGTATTCGGCACCACTCTGCAAACGAGTAATCTTAAGCCTCGTGGCAATGCTTCCAGAGCTGACACCTCCCCAGGTTTCCTTGTTGGATTCTCTCTTTTCAACTATGTAGTTCATGACAGGGCTTCCACCGTCGTCTTTGGGAGGACGCCATTCAATAACCATGGAATCTGGAGTTACCTCGAGGATGTTAACCGGACCGATGGGGGCAGCTGGGACGTCGAGTACAGTGACAGTGAGAGAAACTGTCTTACTTCCAGCAGCATTAGATACTGTGAGAATGTAGATTCCAGTGTGATTTCTTGTGCACTCTGCAATGCTCAGAATGGTTGAGAAATTGTCTGTGTCAATCTTGGTATTTCCTTCACTTTTAATTTCTTCACCGTCGATGACCCACTTAGCGGTTGGAACTGGAATGCCTCTCATGATTGCAGGCAGTCTGATGGTGCTTCCTGCTTTCACAATAATTCCCTCAATGAGTTTGACATCTACTTCAACAATAGGTGGCACTGCAAAGACAACAACATAGGTTTTACAATTCTGGAATAAAAACATTTATTGAAATGATTGTATTTAATATCGCCAAATTAAAAATACCGAGTTTCTCCTGGCACAAGACGGGCACGGTGGTGTCTGGTCTGCCAAGACCGACTGCATTTTCTGCCTTAACACGGAACCTGTAGGTCTTTCCTTCCTCTAGACCCGTCACATGGCATTCAGGGATGCTGACAGTCTTGAAGATGATCCAGTCTCTTTCGCCTTCCACCTGATATTCCACCAGGAAGCCAGTGATGTCACTGCCTCCTGTGCGGTCAGGCCAGTTCCACTGAAGCCACACCTCTGTTTTGTCAACATCTACATGATGGAGGTCCTTTGGTGGACCAGGTGGGACTGGAGGAAAAAGGCAAATAAAGAAATTTTAAATGGCCGCTCAACTCGACAAAGCAGGCACACAACCACATGGTAAGTACTTACAGAGCGGATTCATTGCCTTTACGGGTTTAGAGGTCTCTACATATTCACTTCTGCCGTATTGGTTTTCAGCAGCTACGCGGAACATGTACGATGTGCCTTCCATCAAATGCTTGGCCATTAAGCTTCGTTTTTTAGATGAGGAGCAGACTGGAACCCACTGTGCAGAAGCGACATCCTTCTTCTCCACAACAAAGTTAGTGATACGCACACCACCGCTGTCTTCAGGATCTTTCCATGAGAGTTGAGCGGAGTCACTTCTTACATCTGACACCCGCAGATTCTGAACTGGGCCGGGTTTGTCTATACAACACAAAAATATTGTTATTTTAATCACATGAAATTAGTTCTAATTGCATATTTATTAGGGTTACAACTATTTAGACAAAATTACATGAGAAATGATAAGTACAATAAATTATTCTGAATTATTACATTTTCAAGGTCTCTGTCAACTGCAATATAAATTCAACATACTTTCATTACGGATCAATAAATTTGCTTCACATGTTTTGTTCTTTTGTTAAGACATACCTAAAACAAGCACAGTGCACGTTGCCGTCTTGGATCCAGCTGGATTTTCGACGGTAAGGGTGTAGTCGCCACAATCACCACGGTTACAGTAGCGCATCTGAAGCTTGCTTCTTACTCCAGAAGTCTCAATCTCTGCTCTCGAGGGTATGTCCGCATCATTTTTCTTCCATGTAACCTTGGGAAATGGAATGCCTTTGATTCCAGCTGCAATTCTTATGTGAGTACCTGCCATGGCTTTGAGCTCACGAGGCATGCCCATTTCCAGGAGCAACTCTGGGGGCTCTAAAGACATGAAGAAAATGTAAATATTAAAATTTTCTTTTTATATTTCACACCATTGATGTTTCAGTAAAAATATTATAACTACTCAGGAGTCACTCAGAATTACCAAGTCTGTCTTGTGCACGAACAGGTTCTGGAACGTTGGCAGGCTCTGATTCACCAGCTGCATTTGCAGCTTTCACTCTGAACCTGTACAACTCGCCATCTTCAAGGCCGATAACTTTGAATGTGGTTTCTGGGCAAGACTCAGGAGTCTGGTTCACCTGGATCCATTCCTCTGCCCCGGCTTTTTGGTACTCAAGGAGGTAGCCAAAGATTTTGCCTCCACCACAATCCTTGGGTGGCTCCCAGGAAAGAGTGACGGAGTCCTTTGTTTTGTCGATTGCTGTTGGTTTCACTGGTGGACTTGGAATCACTGAACAAAATTTAAACAAAAAACAATCATTCAAATGAATTTTTATGTAGTGAATGTTTTTCTTCTCAAAGCCATGTGAATGAACCTAGCCACCTACCGATAGGATCTTTAGCAAAGACGGGTTTAGAGGGTGGGCTGGGATCACCAACACCAACCACATTTTCTGCCATGACACGGAACTCATATTCACATCCCTTGAGAAGATCAGGCACCCAGTATTCTGGTTTAGGGAAGATACGTTCAGTTCCAGCACGGATCCATCTGTTTGACATTGTTTCTCTCTTCTCCACAATGTAGTTTGTGATTGGTTTTCCACCATCAGCTGGTGGTTCCCAAGTTACAAGTGCAGTGTCTTTGTAGATCTCTTTGACCACCGGTTGTTTAGGAGCATCAGGCACCTCTGTTTACACGAAATTAAAATCACACACAGTGGTTAGCGAAAGTGAACCAAAAGTGAGCTGTTGTTACACAGCTGATGTTCAAACAGGTACTTACTGAAGACGTCTCTTGCTTTTGTCTCAGCAGACAACAATGGGTCGCTGATACCGTGAATGTTCTGAGCACAGATTCTGATGATGTACTCTCTGCCCTCAATCAGTTTTGGAACCCTGCATGTCGTTCGAGTGCAGGACTCGGTGACTGGCATCCAGAGATCCCTGTTGGAATCTCTCTTTTCAATAATGTAATTGGAAATAGCGCAGCCACCGTCATCCAGTGGTGGTTTCCAGGATATGACCATGTGACCTCTGTAGATTTCATCGAAGATGACAGGGCCTTCAGGAGGCTGTGGGCGATCTGATAAGAAAGGAGATGTATAACACACGCATTATATGAAATGTACAAAAACATGTGCGGTCTTTCTTTAGTGCAAGAACCAAAACAAAACCTACCAACAACGGTGACGGTGCAGAAGCCCTTCTGTGTGCCAACGGAGTTCTCCACAACCACAGAGTATTTACCACTCTGATCGCGCTTAGCTTTCTCAACAGACAAGCTCAAGGTTCTCTTGGTGCTTGTGAGTGCAATTTCCTCATTTGCCTGAAGTTCCTCATCATTCTTGAACCATTTGATTGATGGAGTTGGCTTTCCTCCAAAGCGACCTTGAAGGGTGTATGGACGGCCAACACAAACTAAGATTGCATCACGGAAATCCAGATCAAGACTAGGTGGTTCTAGATAAGAACAATAAAAAGATAGTTTACTTAAGACATTAAGCTTTGTTACTAAGAAATCACATAGTCATTCATGTTTTTAAGTCTATTTTTAACTTACCGAGCTCTTCCTTGCATGTGATGGGTTTGGTGCTAAATGAAGGCTTGCCTTGACCGATCTGATTCACAGCACTGACCCGGAATTCATATGTAGAACCTTGTTTAAGACCAGTGTGAGTAAATATACGGTCCATCAGCTTGTCGTCAGTGGCAATACGGACAAAGTTATCCTTTCCAATTTGACGGACTTCAAGAATGTAGCTTGTTATATCTGCGCCACCATCATACTTCGGTGGTCTCCATTGCACACTGATAGAGTCCTTTGTGATGGCAGTTACTTCCAGATCTTCTGGCCTCTCAGGAACAGCTGTATTAGAAATAAATATGTAGTGAGTCTAATGTGAAGCCCTTTTAAAAAAATGTCCATTTACTAAATTACATAAGTCCGTAAGCAAGTGCATAAGGTATTTTTACGTACAAATGGGATCCTTGATGAGCACTTGTGATGTTGTCTCAATATACGGGCCTCTTCCAATAATATTTTCAGCAGCGATTCTGAAGAAGTAAGCCTTGCCGTCGATGAGACCCTGAACCACTGCATTATGTCTGGTCACAGTGTACGAAACCGATGTCCAGCCTCTGCGGTCAGCTTCTCTCTTCTCTATGGTGTAGTTGGTGATGGCTGAGCCACCGTCATCTTCTGGTGAAGACCATGTCAGCTTGCACGTGTCATTAGTAAGATTGATACCAGAGAAAGGCTGACCCACAGGTCCAGGAACATCTTAAAAGAAAATAAACATATTTAAAAAAAAACATATTGAGACAGATTTGCACTGTTATTGTTGTAAAATTACTTTAAATATGATGATAAACAAAATACTCACCTAGAACCTCCACAATCACTGCTTTTCTTCTTTCTCCTCCTACATTCTTGGCAGTAAGGGTGTAAATGCCTTGATGTCGTCTTAGACAGTTCTTGATGACTAGAGAAGAGCTTATTGCAGTTTCCTCAACGACAGCCTCTTTGGGCATGTCACCATCATCTTTGTTCCAGATAATCTTTGGTGCAGGCTTGCCAGACACATAGGCGATGATCCTGATGACACCACCAGCATGTACAACAATCTTTTCTTTTACAGATGCATCTAGGTCTACTTCAGGTGCAACTAAAGGTAAAAAAAAAAGCAGACACAATGGTTATCAGTGCTATTTAACCAACATTAACCAATGTTTGGATTGTTAAAGTAGACATATTATGGCAGATAAAATGATAAGATTGACACTTAAGTCAACAGAGCTCACACTACAAGATTAAGCACATATTAAAGTCCCTGAGGATCTCAAAACTCAATTGATTGGTATATATTCAGCCACAGTAATAAATACTAAATGTCACAATGTAAATGTACAGTTTAAAAAGCAAAAAAAAACCTTTTCATTAATACTTACTTGTTCTGTCCTTGACTTCGATCACTTCAGAGACTTCACCAGGTTCACCAACTCCTGCAGCATTTACTGCTCTAACTCTGAATCGGTAAAGTCCAAGATCTTTCAGTCCAGGCACAACAAATCTTGTGCCTCTAATCTCCTTATCTTTAGCCTAAGAAAACAATTGTAATTTTTAAATTAAAAAGTACATATTTTTATTTTAAAAATACAACCACACCAACTTTATTTTATCTAATGCAATGCTAACACCAATTTTATGTCAATGTAGGTATTGTCATGGAGTTATGGTTTCTTTTGGATTTGTGTTGTTTCATGATACATTTTATTTAAGAAAATTATGAAAACAAATACCATGGTCTGTTCTGTATTTAGTTTACACACGAAATTAAACTTATGAATATCTGAAAAAGACGTGAGCTCTCTGCAATGCACAAAGTATTGCTTTAAGATCTCAGTAGAGATGGAGAGGACAAGAGAACTCAGTCCTCATTAAAGTCCATTTTTAATAACAAAAATAAAAACTACGGAAACACACCGGGGTCATTTTATTTCCAAAGACCTAGATATGAAAAGACTCGATACCTTTTCCCATTCCTCTTTTCCTTCTTCTTTGTATTCTACAAAGTATCCTGTGATCTTAGATCCACCATCATTCAGCGGAGGAATCCATTCAAGATCTACAGTTGACTTTGTGCAGTCAATTACTTTTGGCAAAGGAGGGCCAGGGGGAGCTGCAACAAAATACACATTTCATAAATGTATAAAAAAAATTAAAGGCCATTTTTATATACAAAATCTGTATTTTAACGTACCAATGGGGTCTCTACATATGGCGGGATCTGATGGCAGACTTGGAGGTCCACATCCAGCAGCATTAATTGCAGTAACACGAAACTGATAGGTGGCTCCTTCCATAAGACCGGTCACAATATGGGAAACACCAAGGGGCCGGATTCTGATAGGGTCACGGTTCACTTTGGTCCAGCGTTTGGAGGTCGTTTCCTTCTTCTCCAGCCAGTAGCCAGTAACCGGAGAACCACCATCATATTCTGGCTCCTCCCATTCCACAGTCATGGATTCAAGGCTGATTTCTGAGACTGTTGGCTTATTACACTGACCCGGGACAGCTGTTGTAGACAATTACATATAAATGTACATATAATATTCTTCACATTCTCATAAATCAACATATAAATTACTTTTCAATTCAAAACTCAAGCTGACTTACTGAACAGGTTCCTGGCTTTCTCAGGCTCGCTGTACAGTGGTGGTCCCACACCGTATTTGTTCTGGGCCATGATGCGGAACTCATACTCATGCCCCTCTGTGAGCCTGAGAACTGTGTATGCACACTCCTTAGGATCACTGGATACATGTACCCATGACTTCCTGCTATCCTCACGCTTCTCAATGACATAGTTTGTTATCTTGGAGCCACCATCATCTGTGGGTGGGTTCCAGGACAGGCCTATCCTTTCTGCAAACACCTCACCAATTTTGACTGGTCCAACTGGTGGTCCAGGTCGTCCTAAAGGTACAATCAAAAGTAAGTCAGTATTCATTTTCCAAATAATATTTTACACAAATGCTAAGTATAAGTAAAGATAAGGAAGAGAAAGTTGAACATACCCAAAATTGTAACCTTGATATCCTTGGAGGCCTTGCCGAGACTGTTAGTAGCAGTCAGAGTATAAATTGCGCTGTCAGTTCTCTTGGATTGCTGGATGACCAGGGAGCACTTGTCTTCTGAAACTAATTTATTGATATGCTGATCATAATGCACATCAGCCTTTTCATCCGGCTTGTCAATTGGAGCCTTCTGCCAGACGAGGGATGGGAATGGACAGCCCTGTATTCTGGCAATAATGTTGACATCAAATGTTTCTGCACCCTCAAGAGACTCTTTGAGCTCGATGGTCGGAGCACCTTATATGAATAAATAAATAAAAACATTAATTCAGAATGGTTCAGAATTTCATTTAAACCCAGTGAATAATTCAATCATGAAGTTTGTGTTAGACACTCACAGGTCTGGTCTTTGATGATGATTGGTCCCACTGTAGCAGAAGGTCTGCTTGGGCCAGCTTCATTTACTGCTTTCACACGGAACTCATATTCACCGCCCTCTTTGAGGTCTTCAACAATAAAGGTGGTCTCTTCAACATCTCTTTTATTGCACTGCTTCCAGGTCTCCTTTTGTGGACCACTCGTGTCCCAGCTCAGCCTCTCAATGATATAATGTGTAACTGGTGCTCCACCGTTGTTTTTGGGAGGCATCCATGACAGACTCACAGTGTTTTTGGTTACAAGGTTTATCTTGAGCTTGGTTGGAGGATCGGGAGGATCTGGTAACAATAAATGGTACAAAGTTGCTTTGGTAGTACAACAACCTGAGTCTGTGTAATGTAATATTTTTAAACACCCAAAAAAATACACATATAGAGTAGAGAGAGTGACAAAAAGCAGGCAAAAGATGGGCTACAGTCTGAGTTTATCAGTACAGCAGGTGTAGCTCTCTAAAATGTAAAAGAAACCATGGCATTTTTCAAATACAAAATTCTGAATCATTGTATTAAAAAGTATTAAAAGATGGAAAAGAAAAATACAGCTACAATCTGATACATGTAATTGTATACTTACAGATGGGATCCCGAGCCTTGACTGGATCTGTGGTCACGGTAAAAGGACCCATTCCAAGGCGATTCTCAGCACGGACTCTGAACAGATATTCCTGGCCTTCAAGAAGGTCTGGTACCACAAAGGCCATACTGGCACAGGCAGGATTTACTATGGTCCATGCCTTCCCGGTGACAGTCTTCTTTTCAATAAAGTAACTCTTGATTCTCTCTCCTCCGTCAGTATCTGGGAGTTTCCAGATAATCCTCATTGTGGATCTGGTAACATCAGTAACTTTAAGTTCCTTTGGTGGTCCTGGTACATCTGTGAATGTTGAAGATTAAGGTTAGAATTAAATTTTTTAACCTATTTACAGTACTTACAGTATTTTACTACAGAATTTAATTAGGAAAAAGATACTCACCAAGCACAACCACTCTGATGTTAATATGCTTCTGTCCTGATTTGTTCTTTGCTGTGACAGTGTATCTGCCAGAGTGAGATCTCAAGCTGGTGGGAACTGATACAACAGATGTGGTGTCCGTAGATTCCACCTAATCAAAAACATCAATAATTGTATTTTTTTTAATGAGCTAGTAAATACATGACAAGCACAGTAAATGTCATTGGTTACTGTATTGAAAACAGTGGATTGATGTGCTGGAGCCTATCCCAGCTTTTCAATGGGTGCAAGTCCATCGCAGGGCAGACACACACACACACACACACACACACACACACACACATCCATTCTGTGTCTTTAATTAACCTGGCTGCATGTTTTTGGGCTGTGAGCAGAAACCGGAGCTCCTGGGCTTTCTGGAGGAAACCCACACTGACACCGGGAGAACATGCAAACTCAGCACAGAAATGCCCCAGGGTAGTTGCTGAATTCTTATATTTCATATTTGTTGGTTTGCCTATTTTCTTTGATTCAAATTGTAAGAAACAAAAATTACACTTCATTCACGTATACTGTTTTTTTCACCTGTGCCTCAACCGGCAGGGTATGAAGACGATCCTTCTTCTCCGTCTTCGCTTTTCCATCAAACTCCCATGTAACCTTGGGAACGGGGCGTCCAGTAACAGTTACTGGGATTTTGATTGGCGATCCAGCACGGATACAGAGCAGGTCATGAGCACTGATGTCCATAAATATTTTTGGCTCCGCTGAGGAATAAAATAAAGTCACAGTGTGAGGAATTGATATAAAAGCCCTAAATCCATACAGCGATGTAGTAAGCCTTCCAGATCTTACTGTGGATGTCTTCCATCAGAACCTCGCTTGTTCTTGGACTCGGCTCAGACTCGCCAATGTCATTGACTGCAATAATTCTGAATCTGTATTTCTTTAGTTCCTGGAGATTTGGAATGGTGAAGACGGTGGTAGGATGTAGATTGTCTGCATCATTCACACGTTTCCAGTCGGACGTTCCCTCATCCTGGATCTCGATGATGTAGCCTTTGATGGGCCTTCCACCATCTTTGGCTGGTGGAACCCATGAGAGAGTAACACTGCGCTTGGTCTTGTCAGCGATTTCAGGAGCCGCTGGCATGCTAGGTGGAGCTACGATAAAAAAAAAACATACCACAAATACATACATTAGAAACACACACATAGATATGAATAGTTACATGTATTTAAATAAAAAAAACTTTAGGTGAGAGGCAAATGACCTGAGGCTGACCAATGCTAACAGTATAATAAATAAATAAAATACAGTGCATTTACCATATTTATCACTCATCTAAGGAGAAACAAAGATTTGTAGTCTGAAAAAGACTTTTTCATTCAAGTTCACTCAAAACATAACCAGAACTAGTTTTTGATAATTTTTCTGGCAAATATTAGTTGGCTGCTAGCATGCAAAAATATAGTAAACATGCATGCAAACTAAAAGTAAACATGTAATAAGAACTCAAACACGCTTGTGATAAATATTAGTATTATGATAATTGCGTATTTAGTGTTTATTTTTAACAGAAGCAGAAGTTTCATTTTTACTTCAATAAAGTAAGCATGAGAATGATCCATGCATCTCTTAGTAAACACATGACCGGAATGAAGGGGAAGGAGTTACGGTTTTGATGGACAGCTGTAGCAGCCAATGGAGGAACCTGTTACGTCAACTGTGTGATTTTTATTTTTTTTATCTTTCCATTTGTCATTTTGATATTCGCTTTTACCAAATTAAACCCACAATCCACACATCTAAACAACTGAAAAATGCTAAAAATTGATCTTCACTGGACAGCGACCACATAGTAAAAAATGTATTAGCAGCCAAACAGAATAAAAGTAGCTTAACTTACTTAAAGGATCATCCGCCATGGCTGATTCAGAAACTGCACTTGGGGGCCCAACTCCAGATGAATTGCAAGCCATCGCTCGGAATTCGTACTCCGTTCCCTCAATCAGACGTGTGACATGGAACTCCCATCCTTTCATGCCACGCTTGGTCACCAAGCTCTTATTTACTTTCGACCAGTAAGAGGTGCCCTTTTCACGCTTCTCCAGCCAATAGCCAGTGATAGCAGATCCACCACTGTCCATCGGTGGGTCCCAGGTGACCAGCATGTGGGTTTTAGAGTGATCCGCAATTTTGACATTTTGTGGTGGACCTGGTAAAGCGAATGGATCCCTGATTTGTACCTCTTCTGTTTCACAGGCATCACTTATTCCATATTTGTTTTCAGCCTTGACTCTGAAGATATAGTGGCCTCCTGTTTCCAGGTCCCAAACCTACAATATGCAAAGTGATGAGATAATTTTAGGACTGAGACCAACGACACAAATCTATCTTAAAGGGATTTATTTATTTATTTTAATTAACCATACCCCATATTTCTTGTCGACGATGGTGTTCGTAACCAGAACCCATTCTGCTTTCTCAGGATCTTCAACATCGAGATATTTCTTCTCCACAATGTAGTTGGTGAGCTCACTGCCACCGGTATCACGTGGTGCATCCCAGGTCAGCTGACAGGACTGGGCTCGGATGTTCGAAACGGCGAGATTTCTCGGTGGTGTTGGGCGATCTGATAAAACAACAAGCCGTTATTATTATCACACGACTGCAAACTTTAAAAAAGCCAGACTGAATGTATGACTGTGTTAGCTTACCAAGCACTTCAACTGTGATGTTATGACTGACCGTTCCAAGTCTGTTTGAAGCAGTTACTGTATAAATTCCCTTGTCCAGTCTTGCAATAGCTGGGATTGTGAGTTTGGTATGTTCTGTAAGTCTATCAATCTCTTTGGTCTCGATCAGCACTCTCTCAGTGGATTTTTCAATGAGGACATCATCTTTAAACCATTCAACCTTTGGCATTGGGAGACCTGTGATCTCAGCGGGCATCTCAATAGGCTCATTCTTCCTCACTTGGATCAGATCACCCTTGAAGTGCTTCATCATGTGCAAACTTGGAGGAACTGTTGACAAATGTTGACAAAAAAAGTGTACTTTTACATTCGATACAACAACAATTCGACATATTAGATTAGAGTTACCATGGTTACATTTAATGAATTAATGCAAAGAACGAAGGTGATTCAGCAAAAGAAAAAAAAAATGCAGACCTTCGTCATCCTGAATCACGACAGTCATGGGGATGGACGGGTCACTTTCACCGATGCTGTTGACGGCCTTTGCACGGAACTCGTACATGTGCAGCTCGTCCAGATTCTGCACGGTCAGGGTGAGGTCAGTGATGAGGTCTGTAGTGGCAGGCTTGAAAGCCGGCTCGTCCTGTCGCTTCTTCTCTATGATGTAGCCGATGATTGGACTGCCACCATCATTGCGAGGAGGTCTCCAAGTCAGTGTAATGGAAGATTTTGTTCTTTCGGTGTAGTGGAACTTCTCGGGGGAAGTTGGAGGACCTGACATTAAATAAAGCAAAACATGATTACATGATGACTCCACGTCACCTCCGACCCACCCCCTAATTGTGCTCGGACCAGTCCAAGAGCTGGCACATCACATTGATGTTGAGAAGAGACTCCTCGTTCTCTTCCCTTCCTTGAACCTGGCCAATTGTCTCTGTCTGGATTCCAAGCCAAGTCTGTGGTTCTAATGAGACTGAAGTGTTGTGCTAGATTTCTTACACGTGACATGGCCGGGGTCTCAGAGCGTTCTCTGTGCAGGTGTCTCAAACCACACTTTGAAACCCCCCCCCAGTGCGCCAGCATGTTAGTTTGCTGTTCCAAGTCCAAAAAAGCTTTTTTTAACCCTAGGAGTTATGAATATAGGTATCATGTTACCTTGTGGATCGACAGCACGAATAGGTCCAAGATCAACTGGTGGTCCACAGCCGTACTTGTTCTTGGCCACGACTCTGAAGATGTACTCCTGTCCCTCGATGATGCCCACGATTTCACACTTGGATGAGGCGGTTTCGATTGGCTGTCGCCACGTGTGCATCTTTGGCTCTCTTCTCTCGATAATGAAGCCGGTCACATCACTGCCGCCATCGTCGTCGGGATCTGACCAGTTCAACATCATCAGCTTTCTAGTTACTACAACAGGCTTGAGGTCAAGCACAGGTCCAGGTACATCTGCATCGAAAGAGACAAAGAGTCAGAGAAAACACAGGTCTTAGGGTGGCTGTCGGGTGGTTGACAATCCTGCTTGTCCTCTTTATTATCTGGATGATCGAATTACCTGATTTATTAAAAAATATGATCCAGTGACTTAGTAAAAGTTGTTAAAGATAAATTCTAGTACATTCCAATATTGTGTTAAAAGCACTCACCCATAACTTCCACTCTGGTGGATGCAGACTTGATTCCACTTGGGTTGGCTGCAGTGATCTGGTATTTGCCACTGTCACTCCTCTTTGAGGTCTTAATCATTAGAGTGCTATCTTGATCCACCTCTTCAATTTCTACTCGCTCCTTCTCGGGAGCCGCATCATCTTTTGTCCACGCGAGTGAGGGTTTAGGTTTGCCTGTCACGTGTGCAGGGATCTTCAGCACCTCGCCGGCTCTTATGACAAGACCGTTTCTCACAGATATATCAAGCTCAATGACAGGGACCTCTGTCAAGACAAAGAAGCCAAAAACAGTTGTGATTCTGACCCCACCCTAAATCCCTTATCTTCATTTTTGGAAATATGTAAAATTTGTACCTGCAGGATTCCTCACGATAGCAGCATCCGTCATACCAGGAGCTCCTTCACCTGCAGAGTTGACTGCGACCACACGGATTATGTACTTAGCGCCTTCTCTGACACCGTACACAGTGAGCATGCGGGTCTTCCATGGTCTCTCTGTTGCTCGTGACCAGTCCTTAGTACCAGCGATTACCTTGTCGACATGGTAACCGAAAATGTCTGCACCACCATTGTCTGCTGGAGGATCCCATTCCACTGTTATCGAATGGTCAGTGGTGTCAACGATGCGTGGAATTGGTGGACCCGGGGGCACTGTTAAAAAAAAGGTATTCATTTGAGTATTGTGCAAGAATTGATAGTTCTGTATTTTATTAGATCTGTTATGATAAAACGAAAGTGTAATCCACTTACAGATGGCAGCCTGTGCTGTTTTTGGATCAGATGGCGGACTAAACTTGCCACGGCCAGCCAGATTCTCTGCACATACCCTAAAGATGTAGGTAAATCCTTCCAAAAGACCTTCTACAGTTATCTCAAGGTCATTAACAATGTTGCGGTTAACTCTTGCCCAGTGTGTACTGTTAATCTCTCGTTTTTCCACCCAGTATCCTTGGATGGGGCTGCCATTGTCGTTGGGCTCATTCCAAGTGACGACCATGCTGTTGGCTGTGACATCCACGATCTCGGGTTTCTCGGGAGCCTCCGGAGGATCTGAAATTTTATGTGCAGTCATTGGAAAATATTAGTGAGCGTTTATAACAAGGCATTAGAAAGACAGAAAATGCTGAATGCCATGTTGGCTACATTCTGACTGAAGTAAGTTCCTTAAAGACATTATTTTACGTGTTGGAATGGAGGATGAGCGGTCTTGACCCAATTTAAAAACTTCTCATAAAATAAGCATCACTGCATGAGCTGAAAATGTCCTTTTGACACTATTTGGTGGAAAGTGACAAAGTTGAGACTATTGTAGAAACAAGTTGGAAATAAGGGGGCAGCATGTACATGTGGTATTTAAATCTGATATATTTTTTGCACCTGTTGAAGAGCTGGGATAGGCTCCAGCACCCCTACCCGACCCTGATTAGAATAAGTGGTTTTATAAAATGAACTGAACTGGTGAATCAAGTGGCTATTGCTGGGTTCTGGGTTCGATCCCCGGGTGGGACGTGCCTGACAGGCCAAAACATGCAGCCAGAATAATTGGAGACACTGAATTGTCCAATAGGTACTTGCAAAAGGATGCATGAACCAGTTCACTGTAGTGCCACTCCAAAACTTAGATAAATATCATGTCAGGAGGGCATCAGGCAGAAACACTATGCAAAATGAATAATGTGGAAGATGATTTGTTGTAGAATTGATTTCAGTATGATACTTTGTTTCAGTATGATGAAACATAAACATTTGTAGAAGTTTTATGATTTAAAATGTATTTTAGCAAGTATTTGATTTAAATATGCTTTTTATTAGAAAACTATATTTAATATTGCTATTCATTCAGGCATTGCAGGACCATAAATTAAAACAGATCTGAGCAGACTTATCAAAGAATATATAAGTATTAATTACCAAATGGATCCTTGGCAAGGACCGGTTTGGAGATGCATGGTTTTCCAGGACCAAATCTATTCTCGGCAACAACTCTGAAGATGTACTCTTTGCCTTCGATTAACTTTGTCACCAGGTACTTGCAGCCTCTGAGAGTTGAAGTCACAGTGACCCATCCAGTTTCAACCTTGGAGTTATCCTTCTTCTCAAGGATGTAATTGATAACTTCACTGCCACCGTCATCCAGTGGAGGATCCCACTTACAGAGGACGGAATCCTTTCTCACCTCCTCGAATTTGAAGTTGACTGGAGGACCCGGAGTATCTAAAGCACATACATAAAGACACACATGAAAACCAGCTTAAACCAGTCTGAGCTCAACTGTCTCGATGCGTTTGTTTTTATAATTTTTATAAAGATTTTATAATTATATTAAAAACATACCCATGACGTTGATCTCACAGCTAGCAGTGGCGACACCGTGATCATTCTCAACCTTGATGGTAAACACACCATGGTCTCCCCTAATAACATCTTTTAAGACAACAAAGGATTCTCCCTTCCTTGCATTGTCGATAGTAAGACGCTCATTCAGCGATGGGTGGTATTCCTCTTCTGGCTCCTCTACCTCCTCTGGTTCTTCCTTTTTCTCCTTGACCTCCTCTGGTTTTTCCTCCTTCTTTTCTTTCTCCTCTTCTTTCTTTTCCTCAGGCTTTTCCTTCTCTTCCTCCTTCTTTTCTGCCTTCTTTTCTGCCTTCTTCTTTTTAGGCTTTTCTGGCCTCTTCTTCAGAGCTTCTGGTCTGATGGTTGAATTCTTCCTCATCCATGTTATTTCCGGATAAGGGAATCCAGAAATGTAGGCAGTCAGATGGATCTCCTCACCTCTCCTGACACTCAAGCCGGATTGCAAGCTACCACTGAGGAAAACTTTGGGACGATCTGACAGGAGGGAAAAAGAAATATTTAAAGCATATTTATATACCGTATCATATTTATGGGCTTGTTTTTACCAACATGTGCAGTAGCCAAGTGCTTCTTTTCACCTACTTTATTTCACACAGGGATCAGTATATCAATGAGCAACCACTATCAACCACTAATCAGAGGCTGTGATTACAGACATTTATGATTGCCCATAAAAAGATACCAAACAACTAACATCTGTCCCCTCTGCTGGTCCTATTTGTGAAGGCAGATTGACATAATCTATAACTGATTGGCCTGTTACAATATTGGCTTTATGTATGTTCAAAAAACATTCATGAAGAAATAAGAGTGTAGAAATTCAAGAAAACATTCATTCAGTACATACCAACTGCATCAGTAGCTTTAATCAATGGTGTGCTGCGGGAAGGATCACTAATGCCCGCTGCATTTTCTGCACGCACACGGAACTGGTACTCCTTTCCGGTCTTCAAGCCTTTAACAGTGTAGGACAACACTGGTACAAGGAAGTCATTGCATCTCTCGAACTTGTCTTCTCCCTTCATCATCTTCTCCAAAATGTAACCCATGATCTTGCTTCCACCATCATACATGGGTGGCTTCCATGTCAGGGTCACAGACTCTGAGGTAGGATTGTGGGTTTCAACATCAACTGGTGGATCCGGTGGATCTGTATGTACAAACAGCACAAGACAGAAAGCAGACAGCATTTATTTTACCATTTTGTTTTATCTGTTAAAATCTGAAGCTGAATTTCTGAAATGTTACTCACGCTTCTGATCCTCAGCGATGACAGGATTGCGAAGCTCGATGAACTCTCCACCGCCGATTTTGTTCACAGCACGGACGCGGAAGTAGTACTCTCCATTTTGGATGAGATCCTTGACAGGCCAGCTGACTTTGTTTTCTCCGGACATGACATTGACGTACGTTCTCCTGCCGGCCTCTCTGCGCTGCAGGACGTAGTGAAGGATGGCGCTGCCACCGTCATAGTCTGGAGGATCCCATGACACTTTGCAGGAGTTCTTGGTGATTTCACTAGCGACAATTTCCTTGCAAGGTCCAGGAAGACCTAGAAATGAAACAGAAATTATTTCGATCGGTAAACCTTAGAAGGTTAACCTTATTAACCAAGGCTTATGTGCCTAAAAACACATAAAACACAAACATATGAGCTCTATGCAGGACAGTCTGGGTTGTGCCTTTGCTCATTGAGTAGGAACTAGAAACCAGTGTCTAAGCTGAAAAGGTTTGATTTGTAGGCTGGGCTGACAAAAAAAACCATGAAATCAAAACAAAAATCACAATCATACCAATAACTTTAACATTGATTGTTCCACTGGTTGCTCCAAGACTGTTCTCCAGAGTCACTTTGTACTGGCCCGCATCAGCGTGCAAGCAGCTTGGGATCTCCAGATGGCAGGAAGTATACTCCGATCTGAACCCGACTCTGTCATCGGCCTTCATCTCCTTGCCGTCCTTGTGCCATGTAATCTTGGGGGATGGGACAGCGAGGAATGGGATAGGAAGGTGCATCTTCTCACCCTCCACAACGACAAGATCTTTGGTCTGGAAGTCGATGATTGGCATGGCTGAAAGAATTCAAGTCAGGAGTAAATCAGGTGAAGTGAAGTTACAAGCTAAAAGTGATGATTATACTTTACAATCGATGCTACTGTATGTTACTTTTGTATCCGATTGGATTAGTAAAAAATACATTTACATTTGAAATTTTAAGCATTTAGCATATGCCTTTATCTAAAGTGACTTGGAGTACAGTTACAGTATACAGTCTGAGCAATTAGGGTTCAGAGCCTTGCTCAAGGGCCCAACAGTGATCTGGTGGTGAGAATTGAACCAGCAAATACTATAGGTACTATGTCATATCACTAAATCTACCAAAGTTACATATTTTAGCTGTATTGAAAACAAATCTGAAGGGCTGCACTTACAATCAGAGTCTTTTGCATATACACTCTCAGAGATTTCTGAAGGATCGCTAGCACCAATAGCATTAACGGCACGGACTCTGAAAATGTACTGCTTCTCAGGAACGATGCCTTCCTCCTCTCCAGCTCTATATTTCAGCTCTTTAACTGGCCGGGAATTAACTCTCATCCATTTTTCTGTTCCAGCTTCACAGAGCTCAATGTGGTAGCCAGTGACTGGACTTCCTCCGTTCCTTTCTGGAGCTTTCCATGCAATAGAGATGTGATCTCGAGCTGCTTCAGTGACATGTAGATCCTGAGGAGGAGATGGTGGGCCTGGAAAAAATACAGAAAACAGACATTTTGAGTATGAAACAAGAAAGAAGATTCATGGAAATGTGGTCAGATATTCTGTTCAACTCACCAGTCGGATCTTCAATTACTACAATATCTGTGGGCTCACTTGGGTGTCCAACCCCAGCCTCGTTCTCAGCCAGAACCTGGAACTGCACCTCAGTGCCTTCAATCACGTCAGTCACCCTGTACTTGCAGTCGGGTCCTGATGTCTTCCCAGATTTCACCCAGCGGGTTCCAAGCTTCTCTTTCTTCTCAATCACATACCTACAATTGTAAATAAAATATGGGTCAATATCCATATAGTGTAGTGGGAAAAAAATATGCTAGCCCGCAATCCAGAGTTCTCGGCAGTGCTATCACCCGGACAGGTGTCAGAATACAAACATAACTGCCTTTGTCTGAGGGGAGATGGCTAAGGTCCTGAAATAGATTGCTGTCCAGGGCAGGATGCATAACCCCAAAGACAAAGTCAATCTTTCCTATAAAAATACTCAGCACAACAATAGCGCTGGTGAGTTTAGTAGTACTCTTAGTATGAACAATTACAAGGCAAGATGATTCACTTGGAAATATTTATTACCTCAAGATAGGTCGGCCACCATCATTTTTAGGTGCCTCCCATGTAAGATCAACATGGGTCTTTGACACCCCGGCGACGGCCAGAGCATAAGGAGGTCCGGGAGTAGCTGGAGAGTGGAAAAAAGAATCACGTCACTGTGGATCCTTGGACTCATGCTTTTTTTTGAAGACACTATTTACGTGGCTTGTCTTTTGAACTTACTGAATGTATCTTTTGCTAGAACAGAATCCACAAGTTCACAGTATTCGCTGGGTCCGACGGCGTTCTCGGCTGCCACGCGGAACACATAGAGCGAGCCGTCGTTAAGAGGCGTGACTGTGTATTTCAGCTCCTTTACCGTGGTGTCCACGGCCTGCCAGCCCTTGCGCCTAACGTCTCTCTTTTCCACGATGTAGTTGGTTATCGGAGATCCACCGTCTCTCTCGGGGGCGGTCCACTTAAGTTCAGCGCTGTCACGTGAAATATTAACCACCTCTAACCAACGTGGTGGAGATGGAGGATCTAATCAGGGAGGAGAAAGAGTTACCAGATATCCACATTTTACACACAGAAACACATGGCATTATTTTTTCCCTTTGCTCACAGAACCATGCATTTGGTGAGAGGTCACTGTTTCTGTGGCTCTGCTTCCAGAGATCCAGGTACAGTATTATTCACTAGCTCATATCAATACTAGTTTTAATAATTTGGTTGGAATAGGAACATATTAAAGAAATAAGCGTAATAATCAAAGCCTTTGTTGTAGGTACCAAGTGCTTCGAAACATTACTGATGATATAACATCAGGATGTAGCTTTAGGACCACCAGACCGAAAAACCCCTCTGTTGAGCTTGCCAAGTGCGAGGAAAAACTCCCTAAAATACAGGGAGGAACCTTGAGAGAAACCAGACTCAGCAAGGACCTACATCCTTATTATGTGGACTGGGGGATATTTTAAATAAACAGGATTTATACAAAGCATACAAAACATACAATTACATTAAACTAAAAGTTATAACAGACCGGGATGTTGTGATTATTCCACCTCCAATCACAACGGCCACTTTTTGCCTGGTGCAAGTATCAGTTGTTTGTATTATAATCAAACAAAATTGGAGGTCAATTTGGATGAAAGAGAAGTTATGGATTAAAAGAACAGACATTTGAATTACTTCTCTAATCGATGCAAATGACATATATTGTTTTCAACAGCTTCAAATGTAAAGTGATGCAGAAATTCATCAAACACTCACTGAGTCTCTCCTTGCACAGGACAGGATTGCTGGGCTCGCTAGGGTCGCTCTCCCCTGCTGCGTTGACAGCCCTGATGCGGAAGGAATACTCCTGCTTCTCCATCAGTCCTTTCAGGAAATGCTCGAGGGAGGGAACACCTTCCACCACACGAACCCAATCAGTGGTTCCGCTTTTGAGAAGTTCAATGACGTAGGACTCGATCTTAGCCCCGCCGTCATGCTCGGGTTTGGTCCATTGCAGGAAGCAGGACGTCTTGGCGATGTCTTTAACGGTAGGCTTGCCAGGAGGCCATGGAGGATCTTGAAGAATATGAAAAAATTATTCTTGTGAATATATTAAAACTAATTTTATGAGTAACTAGACAATCATATTATAAACTATAAATACCGATGGGATCCTTGATCAAGATCTGGTCAGTCTCTTTGCTTGGTTTGCCTGGTCCGGCTAGATTCTCAGCCAAGACGCGGAACTTGTACTTCTTCCTTGTAGGCAATCCTTTCACTCTGTATTCACAATAAGGTAAAATATGTCATTCCAGTCATACTACGCATTAGAAAAAGAATTAATTTATTTCTTTTAGTGTGGTTTGTTGAGCACTCTTTCATTTTCTGGCCATTCTTACCTATAGTTAGTGTCTCTGACTGGAACTTTATTGCATCTAATCCATTTATCAACCTCTGGTTCGAATCTTTCCACCCAGTATCCAGTAATTGGGCTTCCACCATCATCATCAGGCTCATACCAGTTCAGAGTTACAGCATCCTTAGCAATATCAGATGCCTCGAGTTTGTATGGTGGTCCAGGTGGATCTGTTTAATAAATATAAGCACATTCGTAAATACAAATATCGATAAAAGGAGGCATAATTAGTGCAGAAAACCGTGCCTAACTTACCGAATGGGTATCTGGCAATTATTGGAGCATGTTCAGCTGGTAAACCAACACCAAACTGGTTTTCCGCGTACACTCTGAAAATGTATTCTTTAAATGGTATGAGTTTGGTGGCTTTGTAGTTGGTCTGCTTGATGGTGGAAGACAGCTTGTACCAGATCTCGCTGTCTGTGGCCTTTCTCTCAACAATGTAGTTGGTCACCTTTGATCCACCGTCATCTCTGGGTGGATTCCAGCCAAGTAAGCAAGACTCGCTGGTAATTTCTGAGATATCAAAAGCAGCTGGAGGGCCAGGCTTATCTACAAAAGGGAAATAAGCCAATTAAAACATTAAGACACTTTGTGATATAGGAACTTTGGGAGCTCCCATTGTCTTTAATACATACCTAAAATGTTGACATCAACGGTTGCGGTTGCACGACCACTACTGTTAACCGCCTCAATAATGTATGTGGCAGAGTCGTCTCGTTTTGTTTTGGCGATAAACACCGTAGAGTGACCAGGCTTGGTTTCAATCGAGATTCTGTCATCTTCCTTCAGGATGAGGTCGGCCTTGCTCCATTTCACCTTCGGTTCGGGTTTGCCTGTGATGTCAGCAGGAAGTTCGATCTTTGTCCCGGCCTTTGCAGTTAAGCCTGCCAGTAGTTTTGCGTCTAGGTGGATCTCTGGAGGCTCTGTGAAGGGTAAGGAAATGTAAATGTACTGATGGAACTGGAGCAAATAAATAAAGTTAAGCAATAAGTAAGTATACGCTGTTTTTAACATACCTTTA
Source organism: Microcambeva bendego (assembly GCA_034509265.1). NCBI lineage: Eukaryota > Metazoa > Chordata > Actinopteri > Siluriformes > Trichomycteridae > Microcambeva > Microcambeva bendego. The sequence continues at coordinate 21,088,770 of JAYDZG010000010.1, forward strand.
GGATCAACAGCCAAAATCTCGTCAGTTGCTTTGCAGGGTCTGCCTGAGCCCAGTCTGTTCACGGCCCGGACACGGTAGGCATACCAGTGGCCCTCTATCAGACCCGTCACCTCAAGCCTAGGGCAGTGCAACAAGAATGGGACATTTGGTAAGCTTTGTGTATGTATTTTGGTATGTTTTGTTATGGAAAGAATATTCACAACCTGAATCATTTTAGCACTTTGTGTGTTGTGTTTACTAGAAATTGAAATTTACTGAAATACCTAAAAAAAATAAGGCCCTTACTAAAGGTTTTACTACTTACTTGAGCTCAGGAATCGGGTCTCCACAGGGCTCCCACTTGTCAGTGCCACGCTGGCATTTATCAACCATGTAGTTTTTAATTGGCGCACCTCCATCCCACTTTGGAGGCTCCCATGAGAGGAATATCTTGCTGGCAGACTTGTCTCTCCATTTCAGGTTCTCTGGTGGATCTGGAACAGCTATGGCGAAGAAAGACGTGTTAGATCTGGCCTTCTATGCTGGGACCAGAGGTCAAGTTGTCTGTCCTGTTTTGTTTTGTTGTGCGCTCTTACTGGCTGGTGAAGACACGTTCACTGGATCATCGATGTAGGCAGGTTCTCCAGGGCCACACTTGTTACAGGCGATGACTCTGAACAGGTACTCCTTGCCCTCGATCACATCTGTGACTGTGTACTCTTGGTCTTGCACACCAGTAATTACCTGCAAAATTGTTTTAAGTGTTTAAACAAATACAACCTGCGAGGAACATTTACAAATGTCTAACACTTTAATATTTTTTTTAAATCACTGAAAGTTGTGGATTTGACTTCTAGCCTTACATAGAAATGCTCCAAATCAAATACAGTATAAAGTAAAGCATTGGAGTGCTAGAATAAAAAATTAACAACATTCTTTTACATTTTTGTTTACTCATAGAAAAAGAAAGTGTGAGTTTGTAACTTTTTCCTACCTTCACCCAGGTTTTTCTGGATACCTCACGCTTTTCCACCTGGTAGCCGGTCAGCGGGCTTCCTCCATCATGGTCTGGTGCGTCCCACATAAGATGCACATGGTGTCTGGTAACCTCTGCCACCTTGAAGTCTTTGGGTGCACTTGGACATGCTATAAGAAAAAAAAATACAATCGAGTCTTTGAACCTGAACATTTAAGCCCCAAGAGAAAGCATAAACAGAACATACCAATCACATTGACTTCAATCTCTCCAGAGACGCTGCTCACGTCGTTCTCCAGCGTCAGAGAATATGTACCCTTGTCTGGGCGTACACTTGGAGTAACCACCAACTCTGTAAAGGTGGTCTTTGTCACCATGGACACACGGTCACCAGCACTGAGCTCGTTTTCTCCAAAGGTCCACTTGGCAGTGGGTGTTGGGTATCCAGTAATGGGAACACGAATAGCAAGAGGCTGAGGAACAATTACCTCCAGGCCATCCTTAAAAGCACTCAGGTCCAGTGTAGGAGCAACTATATTAAAAAAAGAATGAATTACTATGATTTTGTGATCCTGAGCAAAAGATGCAAATGATAATGAAACAAATCTTTACTTACAGTGTGGGTCATCAGCCAGCACAGGTCCAACAATGTTAGATGGGTCTGACTGACCGGCTGCATTCTCAGCCATCACTCTGTATTTGTATTTCTTTCCATATTTAAGGCCAGAGATCTGAAAAACAAATAACAATTAGATGAAAAAAAGTATTAGGACACCTGGCTATGTGATTATTATCAAATCAAACCATGTATATTGAAATGCCCCCTCTTAATTTCTCATACCCTGTAGAGGAGTTCTGGGCAGAGCCTGGCATTGCATCTAAGCCAGTTGTCTGAGTCTTCCTCACATCTCTCGATGATGTACCCAGTGATCATGCTGCCTCCATTTTTAAGAGGAGTCTCCCAAGTCAGCAGGCAGGAATCCTTGGTCTGTTCTGAGTGGGTGAGGTTCACTGGTGGGCTTGGCCTCTCTGGTAAAATCACACAAATGAAGTTTAATACAAACATTAATACATTTACACCAGTGAGCAGCAATGGACAGTAGACATTAATCCTAGAAAGAATGTATTGCTAACCTATAGGGTCCATGATTTTAACAGGGTGAGTGGCGGCACTAGGCTTGCCCTGACCGGCCTTGTTCTCTGCTCTGACACGGAAGATGTATTCCTTATTTTCAATAACGTCGTTAACGATGGCAGAACGATCTTGCGCTTTGGTCAGCATGACTGGAGACCACTGGACAGAAGTCCTGTCCCGGAGCTCAATGATGTAAGCGGTGATTTCTGCTCCGCCATTGTACAGAGGAGGCTCCCAAGAGACAGTTGCGGCAAACTTGCTCACGTTGCCAACAGTGACATTCTGAGGTGGGTCAGGAACATCTGGAGCAATAAAGATAGTAAATTATAATTAAATCTGTTAAAAAATGTCAAACAAACATCTTTTTTTCCATTTTGCCTTACCAAACTTATTCTTGGCTTGAACTGCTTCATCAGTCTCGACGTTGGGACCACATCCCACTCTGTTGCGGGCACAAACACGGAAGAAATATTTCGAGTCCTTCTGCAGACCAGTGACGGTGTACTCTGTGCTGTCAGCCCGGTCCGTCGCAAGAGTCCAGGTCTTGCGCCTGACATCTCGTCTCTCCACAACGTAAGCTAAGATTTTGCTACCGCCGTCACTCTCGGGTTCGTCCCATGCGATGCTGACTTCTCCGTCAGCTGTGTCGACCACATGCAGGTTCTTCACAGGGCCAGGAACATCTGTAAAGAGGAAATGTATTATTCATTTAATCACAGTCTCAAAGCCTGAAAAAGAAGACAGACTGAATAAACATTATTTGACTGTAAACATGACTTGAGCTGACTAACACTCTTTATTGTAAAATAAAATAAAATAAATAAAACATTTGATTCTCACAGGGTTTTCTATAGATTTGTATTTTGAATTGGTGTCTACTTTAACTACAGAATGATAATGTATACTATAAAAGCGCTTCTGTAAGTTGCTGTGGATACGAGCGTCTGCTAAATGCCAAAAGTAAGTAAATGTAAATGTTCTGTATCATTTGATCAGCTTGATCTTCCCACAAAGAGAATGCAAAATTTAATAGGGAATATGGAATTGAATAGGGGTCAGGGGTTTTATTAGTAGAGAGAATCAAACTGGATAGTTGGATATGACTAGACTGGGAGAAATAGAAGGTGAAATGATTGTTTTGTTTGATATTCAGGTTTCCCTAACCAAAACCAAAATATTCAAATATTACTAAAATATCTACTCACCAACAACTTTGAGATTGATGAAAGCTTCTCCTTCTCCATGCTTGTTCTTTATAATGACTTTATAACGACCCTCGTCTGATTTCTTGGGGTCCTTCAGTCTGTACTCTGTCTTGTCCGGGCTGGTATAAATATTATCTTTTGGCAGGCTAACATTATCGAAGAGCCATTCGGCCTCAGCGTGTGGGTATGCGTTGTAGGGAACTGACATCATGAGTGGTTTTCCAGCATCTGTTATCAAGTCCTGGTCTGTAGTCTTGATCTGTGGTACGGCTAAAATAAAACAAGGAATTCAGTAAGAGTTGGGCATTTCACAAGCATTTATTAATTTTGAAATACTTTATTAACATTTTATTAAAAAATGGATTTATCTGTTTTTATTTAATTTTCATGTTTGTCCACCATTTTATCTGATTGGGTTTTGGTGAATCCTCAATAATCACTGGGTGTCGAACAAAGCCCTCTCATTCAGACATAACTCTCTCTGTCTGTGTAGATGCACGGCTGGCTGTTACTATCACTGAGATTCAAACCCCAGATATCAGCAGTGGTGGACCAGTGTGTCTATTTTTCCACCAAATCACAACAGCCACAACACAATTTTTTTTATCTGTGTTTAATGGCATTACAAATTTATGATGGAATTCATTCTTCAATCTTTTGTAAGACAATTTGCAAATCAAAACTAGAGCAAAATGCTTTAATCGACTGTCATGAATTGTACCTGCAAGCTCCAGCTTGGCTCTTGCATCCTTGTCTTTAGCGATGACTCTGTACTCGCCCTGGTCACGAGGTCTAATCTCACAGACCTGAAGTCTGTGAATCTTGCCCTCACTCATCATCTGATATTTGTCACCCTGGACGATGGTCATGTTGTTTCTTAGCCATTTGACTTCGACTCTGTCCTTGTTGAGCTCGACCTCATACACGGCGTCAGTGCCCGGAGGCTCAGATACATCCAGGGGTGGCCTGATGATCTCAACTGGAGTCTCTGCAAGATGTGATAAAATCATAAACACAAATTAGTGAAGGGAAGCGAATTTCATCGACATAACGTCCTTTCGAGAACAGGTTGGTGTACCTTCAACAAAGAGACGAGCCCTTGACTTTTTGTCGTCGACACCGCAGGCGTATTCACATTCATCATCAGGTCTGCACTCCTTAATGCGCAGCGTGCAGGTCTTTCCGTCCCGCTCGAAGTGATACCTAAGAACACAATTAAAAATGCATGTTAGCTAATTAAAATTCATATTAATCCCATTTAGGGTGCCAAGCAGAAACCTGTGGTACTGGGTTTAAATCTTAGCAATGTTATCAGTCAGGAATTTGGTTGGCATTAGCATAGCCTTGGTTGGTATTTTCATGTCTTCTGGCCAATTATTCTGGATAAAACCAGACCCACTGAAACCCTGACTAGTATAAAAAAGTTGATGAAGATATTTTAAAAGCTTATACAGATCAAAACATTGCAATGTCTCGAACCCAGGTTGCTAAAGCTGTGTGGCACTAACACTCTTTGCTTTGGCAGCTAGTGGCTTACCGTGGCCCCTCTCGGATCTCTCTGCCATCTCTGTACCATTTAATTTCTGCTTTCTCTTTAGAAAGCTGGCAGGTAAATTCAGCATCTTCAAATTCAGTGATGGTCTGGTCCTGAAGCATTGTGATGAAGTCTGTAGGAGCTTCACTGATGATCAGCTCAGCTGTGGACCTGTCAGCACCGGCGATGACCAAGTACTCGCCCTCATCTGCCAGGCTGCAGTCTTTAATGGTGATGGTGTGCTTGTCCTTGTCAACACGGTACACGATGCGTTTGCTGAAGGTGATCTCCTGTCCAGCTTTCAACCACTGCAGCTTTGCGTTCAGTCTGTTGACCTTGCATGAGAAGCTGATGGCCTTCTTCTCCTGGGTTTCCACATCCTCCAGAGGAACAATGATCCTCAGATCCTCCTCTGTGGAGAGACGTTAGTTGTTGAAAAAATGCAATGTTTTGCTATTTTACCAGTCTTAAGTATAAGATAGTTCTACATAGGTAAGTTGTTAGGTAGGCGAGAGAGAGAGAGAGAGAGAGAGAGAGAGAGAAACAAAGATAGACAAATGGAAAGAAAATACAAAGAACAAAAGAAATAAAGACAAACAGAAATTAAGAAAGATAGAAAGAAGGAAAGAAAAAAGTAGGACAGAAAACTGACCTTGTACAGTGACACTGGCAGAACTCTTGACTGATTCTCCACGCTGATTGGTCAGAATAACTGCATAATTAGCGGCATCTGAATTTTCAGCATTAGTGATTCTCAGAGAGTACACGTTGTACTTCTGAGTCATAATAAATTTGCTGCTCTCAAACACCGTCTCTTCATTCTTCTGCCACTTGGCCTTGGCGTCCTCTGTGTTCACCTCACAGTTAAGAACAATCTCCTGTCCTTCACTTGCCTTTGTGTCTTTAAGGGGTGTGATGATTCTGAGTTTCTCTGCGGTGAATTGAGAAGACATGAGTAAGGACAGGTTTTTAAGTAGCATTTCTTGAGATGATAAGAGTGTGTACAATGCATACCGAGTACTGTCAGTTCAGCTGAAGCTCTGGTTGCTCCAATAAGTGCCACAAAAGGACCCTCGTCGGCCCGCTCGCAGTTCTTCACCCTGAGGACTCGTCTCTTACCGTCAGAAATGATTTCGTATTTCTCGTCTGACTTAAGTTCTTTGTCGCCTCTGAGCCATTTGACTTCGTAGGAGTCCTTGGAGACGGAGCATGAGAACTCTGCCTTTTCACCTTCCACCACCTCCTGGTTTTGAGGTCTGGAGAGGAACTCAGCAGCAAGTTCTACAGAAAAAAAATCAACATTTAGCCATATTTGTACTCTGTTTATTTTTATTGGTTTCATCGGACAGGGTTGTGACAGCTCCGGTTTCATAAGAAACACTGGCTGGAAGGCAGGAATACCAAGGACAAGGTGCTAATCCTTTGCAAGGTCTTTGTACATACCATATTTAATGAATCGCGTCTATGTTGCAAGAGTGAAATTAGAAACCGTATCCGACATATGGTTCAGCACTGCTTGCACAGCAACGCACCAGATTTGTTTTTGACTATTTTAGGTTTGCTAATCTGAACATACAATGGGTGTGTTCAAAAACCCAGGCAGTATTTATGCAGCATTGACGTATCATCATCTGCACACTCCCGAAAAGTAGGCTGTTCTAAATCCTAGGTGTTTTATAATCCTGTCGTCACAGAATTCAGAGAGGCATGACTTCTCTCACAAAAAAAATAATATCCCATGTGGGACAAAAACTGAGTTGTTTTCACATTTTAATAAATTATTATTGTAGAAAAGTCTATTTATGTGTAATTATGGGCTTGTCAGTGAATTTTAAGACATTATCTTTGAACACACTTTGAATCTGTGTACCTAAAAAAATCAATGCACTATAGAAACTGGTGGAAAATGGTTACGTCTGAATTAAAGTTTCTAAGCTGGTATGTACTATGAAGAAATTAATACTTTTGCTTTTAAAGTCGTACGGAGCACTATTTCGGAGGGGGTGTCTGAAGCACTCTAATGCATGCTGATGATTAAAATTAAAATGGAGTGCAATAGGGAGTTTCTGGTGTGACTGCAGCTCAGGTCCATGTTGCTCACCGTTAATGGTCAGTTTTCCTGTGGTTTCAGATTTGGGTAGTTTGCAGTGATACTCTCCGGCATCGTCCATGCGAAGATCCTTGATGAGCAAGATTCTCTTTCTGCCATCTGCGATATGTTCGTATCTACCACCCTCAGGGAGTTCCTGGTCACCCTTATACCATGTAACATCTGCATCGGACTTGGAGACCTCACAGATCAGTTTAATACTGTCAGTCTCAGTGCCCTCAACGTTGGACAGGTTCTTTGTGAATCTGGCCTCCTCCTCTGTAAATATATGGAAAAAAAACAATACGCATTAGGTTTTACATTAGGTGTAGTTTTGACTTAAATATATTGTTTTAAATGACACTTACCAACAACTGTGAGCATGCCAGAGGATTTGGAGGTTCTTGCGTCACATTCATAATCGGCTTCATCATCAAAAACAGCCTTGCTGATGATGAGAGTACGCTGCACACCCTTGGCAATAATCTCATACTTTTTGCCTTTCCTAATCTCAATGCCATCTTTGTACCAGCGCACCTATTGAAACAGAGGAACAGTAATCAATCTCACACATACAATTAAATGTATTCAAGTTTTAGAAAATGAGGAATATTTTCTGAGTGAATCAAGTACCTTGGCACTTTCACGTGACACTTCACATTCAAACTTGGCGGACTCTTTCTCCCTCACCTCGACATCATGAAGAGGCTTAGTAAACTCAACATGTGGTGCTGATGAATCAGAAACAAGAGCATGTATTATCCATATAAATACATGTTTGGCTTAAAGTGTATTAATGTCTAATAATGAACAAGGTTCATGGTTTTGTATTGTATATTGTGTAAACATGTTTCTCTTCACTCACGTTCAACATTCACGAAAGCAGAAGTTTTAAATTCTTTGGCATCGCAGGTGTATGTCTTTGAGTCATCAAGGGTACAGTCTTTGATAATTAGCTTCCTCTTGCGGCCCTCAGCCACCATTTCGTACTTCTTTGTTTTATGGATTTCTTGTCCATCTCTGAACCACTTGACATCAGCTTTCTCTCTAGAAAGTTCACACTCAAGGATAGCAGTTGCCTCCTCCTCGACAGTCTGATCTTCCAGTGGTTTAGTGAACTCAACCGGTGGCTCTGTGGGAGTTTATAGGGTAAGTTATTTGTAATAAACTTTTCTAAAACAATTAAGCAATTGGGTTTTGTTTTTCAGATTTTAGATTTTTACCATTCACAGTAAGTGAGGCCTGGGTCTGGAAGTCCTTTGCAGTAAGCTTCACAAATCCTGTATGTGTCATCTCAACGTTCCTCAGAGTCAAGCTATGCAGTCTGCCTTCTGCTCTTGTTACCACCTACATAACACAATACAGTTTTTGTTATTGTTCTTTTTTAGGGAAAGCAACTTCATTATAAAAGTTCAACACTATCAAAGCCCAATCAATGACTCATTTAGTAAGTAAAACTTTTTGCAACATCTTATACAATATAAAATATAAATGTTGCTGTTGTGCAGCACCTATTGAAGGTAAAAATAGCCAATGAAGCATCTGGAAAGCAGAAAATCTCAAAAATGACTGATGTAGGACTTATGGGTCTGGGCCCTTAAAATTAAAGTAATATTTAGTCATTTTAAATACACTGTATGCTCAAAAGTATTTGGACACCTGAACATCAGGTTGTTGGTCATTCAATTTACTTTGCAAACTACTAATGAATGTATTATTATATTTAATATAATTTCTAAATCTGTATATGTAGTTATAAAAAAGTAGAACAAAACCCAAGGGTATATTCATAAAACTTACATTGTCATTTGCTTCAATCTTCGTTGTTCCAACAAACCATTCAACAGCGATTCCTTCATATGAAAGCTCACACTCAAAGGTTGCAGTCTCCCCAGCCGTAACTGTGATATCCCGAAGAGGTCTCAACAGGCCGATTGTGCGTGCTTTGGGGTGAAATAAAGCCATACTTCTTTTAGAATGCAGAGTTTATAATGTGCTCAAGTTTTCAAGGCAAGGCAAACCATGTATGATTCTACCTCTTCCAGGCACAACTTGAGAACAAACTCAGACTCTTATCACTTGATGCTTCTATCATTAGCATACTGAGATTCTGTACGATGCAATTGGTTAGTAAGCAGGAACACAGGATAAGGCCTGCCAGCCACCTTCTAGCCACTACAGATAAAGGCCTAGAGGAATCTAAAATAACCACATATTCCTATTGGCTAGTATACAATAATACAATACAATAATAAAATGTCTTAATTTTGAGGTGTGACTAGAAATACTGTGTTCTAAACAACACTATACATTTACTAACAACGATATGAAACGTTTACAACAACGTTTTATAGTGGATTTATTAGTGTAGACAACATAGAGCCTAACTAATGTAAGAGAAGCTCTTCTACTTGGTAAAACCAGTTTAATTATGCAAAAACAAATGAACTAAAATGTCCTATTGTATCAATTCTCACCTTTAACTCTGAGCTGAGCACTGGATTTAGCATTGGCAGCACTAAAGTCCACTGCACCGGCCATGTCCATTCGCACATTGTAAAGAATCAGTATGTGCTTATTTCCTTCTTCTTTAATTTCACAGTCCTAATAAGAATGAACATTTTGTCTTAGAGGATGTATCTCAATTTGACAAATAAAACAGCACATACATAATGGAAGTTGATAGCAGTTTGTTTGTTAAAGTTTATAAAAACATTCTTACAGGAGACTGGTGGAGAGCTTCTCCTTTGAGCTTCCAGTTCCCGTGCACGTCGTCCTCAGAGATCTCAATCTCAAAGCGAGCCGTCTCGGTCTCTGTAACCTCCATACTGTACAGTGGACGGGTGACCTTAATGTCACGCGCTGTAAAGAAGTGCAATTTAATGCTGAATAAAGGGGTAAAGATATCATTAGGGTTTCTCATGGATTACAGTCGGCATTCTTTTAAGTTACCTTCAATGTTCAGCTTTGCAGTGGTTTTGTCCGAACCGCAGTCACAGACGTATTCACCAATGTTGCCCTTCTCAGCCTTTTTCACGACAAGAATGCGCTTCTTCCCATCAGCTTTGATAAGAATATTTTTAGAGGGAATGATCTCTGTGCTATCTTTAAACCATTTCACCTCAGCTGAAGGTTTGCTCAGTTCGCACATCAGCACCACTTCGTCCTTCTCCACTGCCGTGTAGTCCTGTAGCTTGGTGGTAAAGTACGCCTCTCCCTCTGACAAGTCAGGTACAATTTTATTTTAGACCTGCTGATTTTGACGTTATTTTCTTAGCCAACACAAACAAATGAACAGAACATATTTACCAACGACTGTAAGCATAGCCTCTGAGATTTTTCCAAGGGCCTCGGCTTTGATCAGAGAGGTATCATCGATGGAGACCTCCTTGATGGACAGTGTGTGGATCTTGCCATGTTCTGACATGTGGACCACTTTGCTCGGGTGCAGACGCAAGTCATTTTTGTACCATGTGAGTTGGATTTTTTCATGAGAGAGTTCGATGCTGAATTCGGCTGTTTCGCGCTCCTTTACAGTTACGTCCTTGATGGGCCGGACAAACTCAAGACGAATACCTAAATCAAAAGTTACTCGTAAAACAAATTGCTTAACTGGGCATTAATGTTGCCTTATAAATGCATGTAAAATATTTAGTTACCTTGGATAATCAGTTTGCCCGTGGTTCTTTTGTCCTCGGCCTCAAACATGTATTTAGCTTCATCTTCATAGGCGGCAGATTTGACAACTAGAATGTACCGTTTTCCCTCTGTCAGAATCTCAAATTTATCGTCAGCCTTCAGCTCCTGAGAACCCTTCAGCCATCTGAAGGTCTTTGCTTCCCTCGACAGTTCGCACTCAAATCTTGCCTCGTCTTTCTCATAGACTTGCACATCATTCAGAGGTGTCAGGAAAGTGATTGGCAATTCTGTAACAAATATAATGACATAATATTACTGAAGGTGCAACTGTAGGCGTTAATAATTAAGTAAATTTTAGAAGAAACACACTACCTTTGACTTTCAGATTTGCAGCACACTTAGCATTTGCTCCCTGGAAAACCACCTCTCCAGTCTGGGCCACTTTGCAGTTATACAACGTCAAGATGTGCTTAGAACCATCCTGAATGATCTCAAAATCCTGTTTTAAAAGAAATCTGCTATCATGTTTGAACTGAAAAAGAAATCTACATGAACTTGATAATCTAGCCATTGTTGCTTGTCAAGTTGGCGGCAGGTTGGCTAAGTGGGCAGCGCTGGCACCTCAAAGCAAGAAGGTCCTGGGTTTGATCCCCATGCAGGGTGATCCGTGTTCTTGCTAAGTGAGCTTTGAGGTGAACTGCATATGAGGTGAACTGCATGTTACTGTGTGCCTTGCACCCATTGAAAAGCTTGAAGAGACTCCAGCACCCCCCGTGATCCTGATTGTATTAGCGGTTAAGAGATTTTTTTGTCTGCAAAATAACTTCGAGAATAAAATATAAAAAATTCTTAGTGCTTACAGCTGACGGCGTGAGGATCTCATCCTTCAGTTTCCACTGTCCATGGACATCGTCCTCAGAGATTTCCACTTCAAAGCGTGCAGTCTCTCCATCAAACACTTCCACTCCATACATGGGTCTAACCACCTTGATGTCACGGGCTGAAATTCAAACAACATTTGTAAGTACAAGGAAACAAAGATTTTCAAAATGACTTCATATAAAAAATTCTAAAATAATACCTTCAATTGTAATGTTGGCTGATGTCTTGTCTGTTTCACAGTCACATACGTACACGCCCTTGTCTTTCTGCTCCACTTTCTTAATGTGAAGAATTCTTCTTTTAGCCTCGGTCTTCATCGAAACTATCTTTGAGGCCTTTATTTCGATCTCATTGTGAAACCATTTGACTGGAACGTCTTTGGTCAGTTCACATTCAAGAAGGACCTCGTCTTTCTCAACAGCAGTGTAGTCTTGCAACTTGACAATGAAGCACGCGTCACCCTCTGCAACAATTGTTAGATATTTGCATGCAGAAAGTCAAACAAAATGATTGAGGAGAGACAGATGCATTGATAAGTTTGTTCAATGTACCAGGTAAAACAATGGATGTTTAATGGATGTGTACGAACTTTTGAGTGAGCTTTCACAGGTCATTTAAAAAAATTCTCTTGCATTATAATTCTATTAATAGACATTGCAAGAACATTACCTATAACCAGAAGGTTAGCCTTGGTTGAGATTCCTTTTGCCTCTGCCCTTACTTGGCAGGTATCGTCTAGAGTGACTTCTTTCATTTCTAACATATGCTTTGTCCCTTCGAAATGGATAATCACTGTCCTGCTTTGATGCAGTTTAATTTCATTTTTGTACCAAACCACTGGGACATTCTCATGACTGAGCTCGATCTCAAAACGTGCCGTTTTAGTCTCCTTCACAGTCTGATCCTTTAATTCTGAGATGAACTTCAGCCTCATACCTACATCATACATCATATCACATCATATCAGTCATCAGCAGACTTGCTTACAAACTATGATTCCATTGTTTCACACCCTGCAGAGTATGAAATCATTACCCTAAATTGGATGGATAACCACTTACCCTCTACTGTCAGTTTAGCTTTTGATGTTTTGCCCAACACTTCAATAGTGAATTCTCCTTCATCGTCAAATTCACAATTATTTATGATCAAAATGTGCTTTTTCCCATCATCAATTATTTCATATTTATTTCCAGGTGTAATAATATCAGAACCCTTCAACCACATGACTTTAGGCACATCCTTATTGATGACACACTCAAATTTGGCCTGTTTCTTTTCAGGCACAGAAACGTCCTTCAGTGGGACAGTGAAGTCTATTTCCAGTTCTGGGAGGTATAAAATAAGATGATCCTTAATATGATGTTCAATGCTTACGTAATAAGAAATAAGCATATCAGCAATTAAACTTTCGTTTTTCTTACCTTTAACTGTTAGCATCGCGCTTGTCACAGCGTTCAGAGCTTGATACGTAACTTCACCAGCCTGATCGAGCTGAACGTTTTTCAAAGTCAGGAATCGTTTTCCGCCTTCAGCTCTGATGTCACAAGTCTTAAAAGGAAACAGAAGAAAAATGTTGAACAAATTGTCAATCAATTAAACAAGCATGCTAATGATAATAACAGAAAGTCATCTTACTGGCGATCTTGTAAGAACTTGTCCCTTTAGTTTCCATTCTCCAGGCACATCATCCTCAGAGATTTCAGTCTCAAAGTTGGCCTCCTCCTTTTCAACCACTTCCACACTAGCAAGGGGTTTCAGGATCTCAGCCTCGCGTTCTGAAAATTACCAATCACATGATGTTGTAATTTAACAACAATGTTACACAGAAGCAAAGGAAACAAACAAGACCAACAGCAGTTTAACACCCACCTCCAAGTGTTAGTTTTGCTGAGTATCGTTTGCCTTCAACTTCCAAAGTATATTCAGCAATATCATTTGGTTGAGCATTTTTAATGGTAAGAACCATATCCTTTCCAACTTTTTTGATTTCAGTTTTATCCGTGGGCTCAGTAGCAATCTCTTCATCTCCCTTGAACCACTTCCAGTTTGGAGTGTCCTTAAACAGCTCACACTTGAATGCAGCAGACGCCTTTGGTTTCACGTGCTGGTCTCTCAATGGTTTCACCAACCAGTCTCTGATGATTTCTATAAAATGAGAATTTAGGATTAAAGAATCTGCATTCAGAGCTACTTTCTGTTGTACATGTGTGAAAATGTCTGCTGTACCGATTATCTTCACAGATGTTTCAGTTTTTAGATTTTCACACTCGCATGTATAAGCTCCAGTGTCATCATCGTTTGCGTCTTGGATCGTCACGGAACGCTGCAGTCCGATGATGTTTATGGCGATCTTGCCGGCGACTGGTTTGAGCTCAACACCATTCTTTTTCCAGATTACATCTCTGTCTTTGCTTAACTCACAGGTCAAATACATGGGCTGTCCTTTGAGAACGGAGACCTCTTCCTCAAGAGTCTTGGTGAATTTAACAGGCAACTCTGGTGAAGAGATTGTTAATCCGCATTTTTACTGTAGTTTTTCTTAAATGTATTAGTTACAAAAAGAGCGACCCTGTGCTTACCTTCAACGACCAGTTTTGCAGTTGATGTCTTCTCTTTGTTTCCAAGCTTGGCGACGCATGTGTACTCTCCGGTGTCAGACAGCTGGACATCAATGATGGCCAGTTTACGATCCTTTCCATCAGAAGTAAACTTGTGCTTTGGACTCTCTCTTAGGTTACTTCCATCTTTCATCCAAGTAGTGATAGCAGTAGAAGGTGAGATCTGGCACTCGAATACAGCGGAGGAACCAATAGATTCAGCTTCCTGCAAGACGATGTCCTTGAGCTCCTTGACAAACTTTAGAGGCACAGCTTTAAGCTGGAAACCAAACGGTGAGTCCCCTGGAGGTTTGTCACCACCACCACCGGGTTTCAATCCTCTTCCACGTCCGGCATCACCGGGAGACGGGGTTTGTCTTGCTGATATGGTTTCAGAGAGCATAATGTTTTTGAGTAACTATGCTTCAAAATGTAAGGCAAAATAAATTATAACAAATCTAAAAAGTCTCACGTTTTAGGCCCCTGCCTCTACCTCCTGCGGCTGCCTCTTCCTTCGGTTTTCCATCTGTTTAAAATGATAGTTTTGCAAAATTGCAGATACATTTTATATAAGGCCTCACTATTTCCAAAAATACATGTAAAATCCCTAAGATAAATGATTGATCAATACATTTAAGTATGAAGACAAACATCGCAAAAGAGTGATGAAGACAATTCTGAATCACAGACAATGAATGACATGTACAACTGACATTGACAGACAACAGCAAATTTGAAACAAAAATGAAGATCTTCCATTACGGAAGGCTGGACAGACATACAAATGGAAGGACATGAAGATAAACACTGAACAAACAATGAAGATATCTGATGAAATACCAAGAGATCAAGAAATACCATTAAGGAGGTTTTGGTTCCCCTCTCACCTCTCTTGTCACCCACGCCTCCTGGAGTTTCAATTGCTCCATCCTCCAAAGAGGCATCAAACTCCTCCTCTTCACAAGAAGGCTCCAATATTTCTTCTTCTTTCTGAAGTACTACCACTTTATGCTGAGTGGGGTATTTTTCTAGCTGCACTGCTCCTGGGGATAATTCTTTCGTTAATGGTTGCTTTTCTTTTTCATGATATTCTTCATCAGATTTCTTCTCTTGAGGAGAGATTTTCTTTGGAACCTTTTTCAGAGTAACAGACTCGATTGAATCTTTAGGAGAAACCTTTTGGAGAACGGTTGCATTTGGCTTTTTCTGCACAGGAATAGGTTCAGCCTTTGGCGACAGTGACTTTTTCACTTCTGCTTCCTTTTTGGTAAATTTTACAGGTTTCATTTGTACCTCTTCTTTATCTACTACCTTTTTCTCTTTTTCAGTTTTGGCTTTGTCTTGCCCTTTGTCTGGTCTTTCCTCTGATGTCTTCTTCTCTGATACCTGAGGAGCTGGTTCTGCAGTTACCTGCTGAATCTCTGCTGGAACACCGGTGGCTGTTTGAACCCCAGATTTAGGCAACAAAACTTCATCAGCTTTTTTGGGTGTAGTTCCTTTTTTCTTTACATCAACGGTTTCCTTGGGTTTCTCAAAATGTTTTAGCTGTACAGTTTCTTGCTTCTTCTCTGTTGATGGTGTACTAGACATTTTTTTGATAGATTGTTCTTCCTTTTGCGTCTTGCTCACCTCGATCTTTTTGTCTAGAACTTTAGTATCTTTTTTCTCTTCTTTGAATTCCTGAGCCTGGACATCTTTTATATCATAGCTACTCATTACTGTAACCTCAGTAACAGAAGTCGAGTATGCTTTCTCAAATGAATCAACTTGTTTATCTGTCTTAAACGTAGATTCCGCTTTTGAAGATTTTTCTTCATGTTTAATCTTTTTTGTCCAGGATACATCATGTTGTCTGTCTTGGTCTCTGACTCGTGCAGTTTCTAAGACTACAGTATCCTGTTTCTTTTCTTCAATGCGTTTAAGATATGCTTGTTTGGTGCTAGGTGGTTCTAAAGCAACAGATGTCACATTACTAACAGCACAAAAATCCAAGACAGTGGACAGAAATACAACACAACATTCATCACTCAGTTTTAGTTCCATTTCAGTTTAAGCAGTTTTGTTTAATGTTATACACTGTATATGCAAATGTAAATTTATGGGTTCAGCACAAATACTTATTTTAATAATGTATAAGCACATTAAATACCTGGGAATTAATAATAATATGAATCATTTTAATAAAAAAGCACCCATACCTTTCTGGCCTGGTCCGGGGGTTTCAACTGGACCTTTATCTATATTTGCAAATGGTAAAAAAAGAGAAATTTTTAAACATAATATATTTCATAAATGATAATCACTGATCAGTATGATGAATAAGTGGCTATACTGTACTCGATGTATTGTTAATGTTTTAGAAGTATGTATGTAAATACTTACAATCTAAGTAAGACAAAAGACAAAATTAGTTAAAGTTAAAGAATCATGAATAATTAAATAATGGATTAAAACCAATAGGTTTTTTTCCCTATAAAGAATAGTGAGACGCCAAACTAAATATTCAGTGAAAAGACAAAAGATTTGCGATAAATAAATGGAAGTCCTTACCCTGAGGTGGAGAGGTGGTTTGCTTAATTGGTACGGCTTCTGGCTCATTGGGTGAGGGCTTCCTTTCCACAGTTGACTCTTTAAGCAAAAACATTCCAGTTGCACATTTGAATGAAAATGTACATAAAAGTTTTTTTTTCTTTAAAGCAGACTGTGATTATTAAAGACAGAAGATGAAAACACCAGAACTCAAAGAAAAAAAAACAGAGACAACAAAGAACCCCAGACTATACCTAGAGGAGGAGATACTTTGTGTTCAATGGGTGCACTGGTAGACTTTAGTGCTGGAGTTTTGGGCTTCTTC